>BMAU01010244.1:0-11027 GCA_019973935.1 Trichonephila clavipes | reverse complement strand
ATCTTATTATATATATATATGTTAGACATTTAAAAAAAAGATCCGGATCAAATTTTTATGATCTCCTTGTATTTTCCAATCCCGTTCCATGATCTCAATGAAAGTCAGCACACCGATTCGAACCCGATCTTTTTGAGTTTCGTGATTTGAGGTTGGCAGCAACTATATAAGCAAATCGAGCTAGTGTTAAACTCCCGGCTCATGTTAGTTTTGAAAAGGAAGGAGAAACGGAAATATAAGAAGTATGCGAGTGGTTTAACTTTTAGAGGAGAGAAAGGCTGGTTGGCTAATGCAACTACGGGTTGCATCACCATTTAGATTAGAGATTAGTTTTACAATATTAGAGGACGGTTACAGAATCGGATATCTCTGGTAATGTTGCTTTTGAACTTATTTTTTATCGCTCCAGTAACGAGCAAAGTGACTTTATGATTGATTATTAAAGGCCAATTTTTAAGAAACTGTTTTCGTCTTCATGCCTCCTCGACACACATAAATTTCACTGCTAGCTTTGCAAAATTTAAATTAGTTTACCTATAAGTTGTAACAAATTTGGTTATGGGCCCAGTCCCGTAGCACTGTGTCGAGGCAGGCTAAGCAGTTGAACCATGGCCATGCAGGCTTTGTCTATTTAAGTACTGTTGCCAGTCTGAAGCTAATTTTTATGAGAACTCTGTTGCTAGTACGCTAAATCGAGGTAACAGATTATGGAATTTAACAACCAGATATCAGTGTTGACTCTCCAAATAACTGGAACACGGCTGGAAGCATGATGGCGCTGCAAGTTTACTCTTAATGCATTATGGTTGCTGGCACGGTTTATAGTTACAGACCCCAAGCCAGAGCAACCCTGATAGAAGAAGCAACATACAAAGGAAAAATTAGATTTACAACTTCGTAAGGATAGATGTTATACGTTGATCTATACTAACATCAGTTCCAGATTTGAAAAATCTGATAACGAAGCACAACTGACGGAGGTAGCGGCATGGACGATATTAAAAGATCACTTCCGAACCAGTCACAAGAGCAAGGGTAATTCCAACTATTAGATCAATTTTTTGGAACAAAATACCAACCAGGGAAGATATTTTGGAATCGCCCTTCATATCTCGTGTAAGAGAACAGCGGGCAACCAGACTACAAGAAGCGGGTCATCGGGTGGACGACAACCTGTACATAGGCTTTCAATTAGCCAAGGTGGCTTCCTCAGAATTCCAGTCTACCGTGCAACAAATCTACAGATGGAAAGAGGACTTCAGGAGTTGTCAAAATTGAAGCAGAGCTGATATTAGAAGCCAATCGTCTTCAGTTGATAAGAAACAAGAGTTTGGAAAAGCGGAAGAATGCTTACTTGAGAACAGTTTCACTTCGAAGAGAGTCGCAGGCGTTACCTAGTGCTACGGCTGCAGCTCATGGAGATCCAAATGGCAAGAATGATTACCAAAAGAAGGTGGTAGGAGTATTTGTAGCTGTAAAACTATTAAAAATGTTAAACAATCCCTAATAAGACTATAGGTCCGTGTTATGTATGTAATAAGTACGGACATCGTAAAGTAAACTGTAAGAGAGAAAGAGTACTCTACAGAAATCTTCTCCTTCAACTGTAAATGAAACTTTTAACACAGAGTTTGATAAAGGTGATAAAAGTGTTTGGGTAATAGATACTGCTGCCACGAGTCATTTTTGTAATGACAAGAGTTTATTTCTGAGATCTTAAACCGATAACTAACGCTTCGAAAATGTCGTTTAGCAACGGGGGACAAAGAGATTGTCCCGTAAAGAAGGAATCGGTACACTAGAATTTCAGGTAAAAGAATCCTCAAGGGAGTTTTCATGAAATAACTTTGACTGATGCTTATTATTTAATCCTAAGTTGAGGAGAATTTATTATCCGGTTCCAGAGTTAAGAAAGTAAAGGTTTGCGCACATTGTGGGATACTTAAAGGTAAAATTAATGTTTTTAATAGAGACTGGATAAAATTGTTCTTGGCGACACGCCATGAAAATTTGTATTTTTAAACCGGATCATTATATTATGCCAAAGAAAAAAGAAGTTAGTTCAGTGATGCAACCGCTTCAAAGAAAAAACGGATCAATAGAACCATGGCATCCACGCTTTTGTCATGTTAATAACGATTGCTTGGTAAAAACTGAAAGTAAAAATGATGAGTGTAAAAAAAAGGTCTCCCACGCTTAAATGATGGCTAAATGGTAAGACTCATTGTGTGCCGTGTAATAATTAGCAAAGTCAAGAGAGTGTCATTCAAAGGAGACGGGGGCCGTAAGATCAAAACGTCCATTGGAATTGTTTGCATATGGACACTCTGTGGTCAATGCCAACTGAAAGCCAAGGCAATGTATATTTATCTATTTCTTGAAGTATAGTGGCGATTATTCCAAGAAAGGTGACTTTGTATTTCCCATCCGAAATAGCAATCCACGACAGTATTTCACACGTTTATAAGATTTCAGAAACGAGCGAGAACGTTTTCCCAAAGTAAAAGGTAATAGCATGATTAGAACTGATGGCGAGGACTAGAAATTTTGTAATGGCAGGATATGGATGATCTCGCGGCGAAGGGCTGGGTGCCAAGGCATGAGGGTAACAGTTATTCCATATACACTAGAAATGGGTGGGAGTCGCTGGAGAGATTCAATTTAACCGCTCTAGATGGCATCAAAACATTTTGCTTTAAAAGTCTACTGAAGTTCCGCCATAAGTTTTGGGGAGAAGCATTGCTTTGTTTCACTTATGCGATGGAGATCAGATTCGTCACAAGGACGCGGTAACAAAACGCCTTTCGAAAAATATTCCAGGTGGAAAACCCATCGGTATTGCATCTAAAACCTTTTGGAATGTTTGGCGTATGCAGGTGTTGCCAAAGCAAATTAAGAAAAAAATTCGATATGCGTGCGAAAATGGGAATTATGATGGGAGTACTTGTACAACGTACCTAAGGGTTACATAGAATATGGTTGATAGATGAAAATAAATTAGTCGAGACTATTAATGTAAGATTCGATGAAAATAAGGGGAATTAATTTTAGACAAAAAGTTAATAGTAACCCTTGGATATAATTTAAACCTTCCTTATTATTATGATGATGAGGATGATTTTGATAGAGTAAAAGATTTATTAACGAGTCGTTTAGTTTCAGAGACAAGTACGGAAACGCCCTCAACATCTGAAAAACCAACATGTATGTTCCGATAATCATAGACTTGATCCCATGTACCGGAGGTTAAGCGGATTCGAAATATAGGTAGGAAAGTAACTGGATCTAACGTATATTATAGTATAGAAGGGGAAGCAACCCGATTGAAATTTTTAACGAAATGAGAGATACTGTAAGAGGCATAATATTAGGTATGATCCTAGTTTATTTAATTTTAGAAAGATAATACCGAATCCAGGGATTTTCAGATTTGTCAGAGCAACAAAGAAGCTCTTACTGGTTTGAAGTAACTATTCCTAACGATTTACAAGACAGCAATAAGATCCCGAGACGCATCTAAATGGCATGATGCAATGGATAAAGAAATTAACGTAATGATGGAACGTAAAGTTTGGGATTTAGTTGATCATCCGGATAATAGTAAGAATTTTAGAAAACCGTTGGGTTTATACCATTAAATATGATGGAAAATAATAAAATTGATTAGATACAAGGCCCGCTTGAGTTGCGCGAGGGTAACACCACAATTACGAGGTGAGTCATTTGACGAGGTATTTCAAGAATACAAATTAGAACTTTCAAAAAGTTAAATCATTAAAACTAAGATGTTATTCAGACTCAGATTTTGCTACAAATAGGGATGATCGAGTGTCGATGGGAGGGTTCATAACTTTTATAGACGAAACTCAATTTCATGGCGAACCTTCAAGCAAAAATCCGTTAGTCTGTCGACCATGGAAGCTGAGTATGTTAGTTTAACAGAAGCAGCTAAAGGAATTCATTTGGCTAAAGAATGTAATTGATAATAAAAGTTTAAATTTGGAATCAAGGGAAAATGTAATGTTTTGTGATAATCAAGCTGCTATAAGTTTTTAAAAGCTCACCAGTAGAAAATTATAGAACAAAACATATCGCATGTTCGTTATCATTTTCTAAGAATTTGATATACGACAAGTGTTTTCCAAGAATTAAATATATAGGTACCAAAAATAATTTGGCGGACATTTTTACCAAATCCATGGTAAAGGAAAAATTGTTAGAATTTTGTAGAAAATTATTTCTTTTAGAGAATAAGACTCTTGTTTCTTTAAGATTAAAATATTAGTTTGTTTTTATTACAACAAAGATTGTGAATAAAATGTATTTTTGTATATAAATTGTATAACATGTGATTATAGATTAAAATTTACTGATTTGTAAGAGATAATGGTGCGAGATTGGAAAAGAGGGGCCGATTGTTAGACATTTAAAAAAAAATCGGATCCAAATTTTTATGATCTCCTTGTATTTTTTCCAATCCCGTTCCATGATCTCAATGAAAGTAAGCACAACCGATTCGAACCCGATCTTTTGAGTTTCGTGATTTGAGGTTGGCAGCAACTGCCATGCAAATCGAGAGCTAGTATTTAAACTCGGCTCATGTTAGTTCTTAAAAAGGAAGGAGAAACGAAATATAAGAAGTATGCGAGTGGTTTAACTTTTAGAGGAGAGAAAGGCTGGTTGGCAATGCAACTGCAGGTTGCATCACCAGGCTAGATTAGAATTAGTTTTACAATATTAGAAGACGAGTTCCGAATCGGATGTCTCTGGTAATGTTGCTTTTTGAACTTATTTTTTATCGCTCCAGTAACGAGCAAAGTGACTTTATGATTGATTATTAAAGGCCAATTTTTAAAAAGAATTTTCGTCTTCATGCCTCCCTCGACACATAAATTTCACTGCTAGCTTTGCAAAATTTAAATTAGTTTACCTATAAGTGTAACAATATATATATATATATATATATATATATATATATATATATATATATATATATATATATATATATATTGTGTGTTGCGTATTTTACCATCGTAGATTCTCTCATATTAATTATTATAATTTAATTTGTTAAAGGTTTAAGTTGAATATCTTAATACAGTCATATTAAGATGTTTTATCCTAGTTCTTTCGTTAGTCGTGTATGCCTATAGCTCACGCTGATACTTCGAGAGATGTCTCCCAAGGGGAGGAACACCACAAGTTCAGTTGATTGAAATTTTAAACGAAATTAACATTCACTCTTAAATAGATTTTTAAAAGTAATTTACAGTTTAATAATGCAATGAAATTCTCGTTTCTATCTCTTTAGAAAAGTGCAAGTGCAATTGCAATTAAAATATAATATCAAACATTTTGAATGAAGATGCATTATTTTCTGAATACGGATCGAATGAATTTTACTATCATTTCACAATAACTTAAATGTAACATTTTAATATTTAGTTTCTGGGATAATAGGGTAATAATAAATTATATATTTATGCTGTAGAGACTCTAGAGTTGCTTCTTTGAAGTTGCCAAACAATTTTCTAAAGATATTTTTTTTTTATTTTGATATATTAATCGAATTTTGATGTAACTTATATTTGTCACATTCACCAGAGAATAGTAATTATTTGACAAAGAATATAAAATTATACTTAAGTTTTAACTCTAGTTTAACCTTTTACTCTTTATAAAAGAAAATCGTGATTTTAAAAAAGCGAATCAATGTGAATAATTTATTAATATTTAGTGTCATTAGAATTATAATACATAAATATAATTATCCTGAGAATATTATTACAAAAAAATAATGCATTTTTTCACCTAAAAATGAAGAAAAATGGCACATTTTCAAAGCATCCCCCTTTTATGTAAAGAAGCTGTTATAATAATATGTTGCCTCTATGATGCTAAGACTTCTTTACAAGTGCCCAAATATGAGAGAGAGAGAGTTTGGAAAAATCATATTTATTTTCAGTGTTACGATCAATTGAAATAATAACCAGTGTTTTGTAAAGATTTCTCTACCTCTCTGATTCATAAAATGTGAATAAATCCACTTTTTAATTATTCTCAAAGAACTTTGTTCAAGCTTTGTACATAAGTTTTAGCTATACATAGTCAAAATATTGTTTTTAGAAATATTTTATATAAATGGAAACTGTTGTGAAAATTTGTAATTTTTTCTTTCTTTTTTTTGTAAAAAAAGGCATTTAAATAACTTTTTGTGGGTAATAATATTCTTAAAATAAAATACATATAAAAATGTTTTAACTGACATTAAATATGAAAATACATCTACCTATTGAAACGCTTGTTCAAAATTACAGCTCCGAACGTGGTCATCTTAAACATTCTATGCAACAGCATTGCACATATAATTCAGTATCTGTACTCATGAAAACATAGCCAGCCAGCTCCATTTGAAGTGACACATCCACTACAATAGATCAAAATTTTGGAGCAACGCTAGTCACCCGAATATGGCCATTATGGATAAAGTTAGAGCAAATTCCTCCAAGTCAACCCTAAGATCCAATCATCGGACCTGAAGTAGCATTTATAAGAGCTACCCCTAGTGACTAATTGCACCCAACGACAGTTCATGATACGGCTGGCAGAAGGTTACTACATCATGTAGTCAGCAAGAATTAAGATGCCATTGATCCCCAGAATGGTGTAAATTTCCTCTTAGGGAGAGAGAAATGATTTCGAGAGGTGTTCGGTCTCGAATGTAAGAGATTAGGTGAAACTTGGATACATTATAGGATTAAAGGTTCAAGCTATATCCATGTATCACCTCCAGATGTCAAATTCTGAACCGTTGTAAATTAAATGTGGAAGCATTGCTATTTGGAATCGAGTGAATAATGTGACAAATACAGATCAGGAACTGCTAACGATAACATGACATTCATAAATATAATCATTGGAAGATTTTTAGTGTTATTAAGTGTGTGTTACTTAATTCATGCATAGCAAGTACATGGTACAGACATACATCGTTCTTGCAAATAGGATGCATCAGTTTTCTATTCAATATCCACATCACGTACGTAGATATATTAACAGGAATGGAAAAATAATTCAATCTTCGGTACTACATGAGTGCTTCTCAAACTGGGGTGCACACCCCTAGGTTAGAGGTGGAGGGTGATAAATTTATGAGGGGGCGGGAGTATATTGGAAACTCGAAAACAAAATATTAATGTAAAAATTGTTAAATTGCTGAATATAAGCAAACAAAATATTTTGAAATAATAAAAATAAAATACACATTTACACTGATATAATACACTTACAAATGTATAAGTACTGCACCATGTATATTTTATAATTAACTTAACAATATTGAGTTGAGCACAAGTTAAATAACTGCCAGTGACATCATGTGGTTCGTATATAAAATTATATATATATAAAACAATTTACAATTATCTTATTAATTTGTAATGTTTATAATTAATCCTCAACTCTTTGATTAAGGTATCCGACTACGTTCAGAACCGTGATTTTCATAACGGTATAAATGGATAATTTTCATGATATTTAGTGTCACTTAGATTAGAATATATGCATAAAATTGTTTTAAGGACATTTTGACAAAAACGATTTATTTAAATACAATATTTAGGCAAAAAATGAACTTAGAATAATCTTTTTTCCAAATGTTCTCCTTTTGTGAAAAATGGTTCTATTAGAATATTATTTTGCCTGTATATAGCTCAGACCTCTGTTCAGAGTCTCAAGTAGAATTTTTAAATTATATAACTTAGAAGTGGATTTTTTCATATTTTACGACAACACAGGGGAGCAATTTAAAAAAAAAACTTTAATAATTATTTCAATTGGTGGTAACTCAATAAATGTGAATTTTTCTAAAATTCCAGCTGAGCCTCTGTAGAGAGGTCTGAGCTATATACAGGCAAAATATTATTATAATGGAACCATTTTTCACAAAGGAGAACATTGGAAAAAAAAAAGATTATTCTAAGTTAATTTTTTGCCAAAATATTATATTTAAATATAAATGTTTTTCGTCAAAATGTCCTTAAAACAATTTTATGCATGCATTCTAATCTGAGTGACACTAAATATCATAAAATTTATCCATTTATGCACTTTTTAAATCACGGTTCCGAACGTAGTCGGATACCTTAAATGTTACACAATTCGCTCCCCAAAGACACCGTCTTCTACATAGACACGTTATATGTCGCATATTATGTATTGAAAGGAGACGGGAAGAAAAGGAGTTAATAAGCAAATCTTCTGAAATAAGTTAATCCCTTTGCAAACTCTATCAATGTTATTTTATTGCATTCCAAAGCTTTCGGGATAATTTTATGGATCGTGCTTCAGAAAGACGGATATATACGCATAAGACAATAAATGTTTTGGTGGAGTGAGACGCACATATACGTCAGTGACTCTTATGAGGTTAAAGTCGTATTGTAGCTTTAGTGTCACAAAGTATAAAATCATTGAATTCAAAACTTTGCCATTGTATGGAAGGGGGCGCGATTGAAATCCTGAATGAAAATTGGGTGGTAAATATTGAAAGTTTGAGAAGCACTGGGAGACACACTAGACTAAGTTCAGCTTAGAATTTTGTACCTAAATGTTACTTGACTTGACTCAACACTCCAGGTTGGATAATTTGGTTTTAAACGGGAATTCCAATAAATACGCTCGATCTTAGATTTTGTGTATGTATTAATTTCAAATTGAATTATACAGTATATTCAATGAATCCTGTGAAATACATGGAACAGTAAGGGTTTTGTACTTATTTACATTTATCCTGATTTACTATTGCAGATTATATACTTAATACATTTTCCGTCATCATATAACAAAGGGAAATTGTTTTAAATCATTCCTATAAAAGTTTTATGTTCTTTTCATTTGTTTTTATATCTTGACCCTCTAAAAATTTCTATTATATTTTAGACAACGTAATGTATTTCTTGCATGGAATATCTATTATAACTTTAATATTAGTTTCAAAGCATATGGTTGCAATGTTAATAACAATATAAATGGAACATTCAGAATAAATATCAAATATAACGGCTTTATTTTTAATATAGACATTGCAATAAGTATTTTTCCTAGTTCAAGGTAATAATGTATTTATTTTTATTTTTTATGAAAATTGAGATAAAGGACTTTTTTTTTGTAGTAGCTGGATGGAAGTTTAGAAATTCATTTTTAATGACAAATTTGACGCGAATATATCGACCAGATCTTGCTATCTGCGGCCGATCGGTATTAAACAAGCGTACTCTGCCGTGCTGGGATTTATAGTATTGTACCATGCTCCGTTGGCAACGCTATCAAAGGTCTTAAGGGGACTTGGCACCTTTCAAAAACCTAAAATCGATGAAAATATCGATTTTTCAAT
Source organism: Trichonephila clavipes (assembly GCA_019973935.1). Classification (NCBI taxonomy): domain Eukaryota; kingdom Metazoa; phylum Arthropoda; class Arachnida; order Araneae; family Nephilidae; genus Trichonephila; species Trichonephila clavipes. Next base: position 1,633 of record BMAU01010244.1, on the reverse strand, counting down.
TTTTAGTTTAAAAATGTAGTTTGATACCTTTGGTACAATTGAGGAAGTTTTGAAACGATCTGATTATTTTTTAAACGCAGTAAAATGCATTTTAAATATTTTTGACAGCTCTGTCAGCAAGTTTAAATGCCACGCCCACCTCAATGTTTACATTTTTTTATTTCTTGAGAATAAATCCATTATTTTACATTAAAAACTACAGAGAAAGCAGAGGAATCCGTTAAGCTGTGACTGTAACTATCAGCAAAGTTGTTTATTTATTAAAGCTTTTGCCATTTTCGCTGCTGTGTGATTTTTAGTTTCATTAGTTTTTAACTTCATAGAAACCTAAAAAACAGCATTTTTTAATGCTACTTCAATCATAATTTTAATGCTACTTCAATCATACATTCATTCATTTTATTATTTCTTATCTCAATTATGCCTCTTAGAAAACGTTCAGTACGTGCTTTGCAAATGAATGAAAAGCGATGGTGTAAAGCGAAAGTTGATTGTGCGTGAACAAAAATTCAGTTTTTTTTTCAAAATGTACGCCTGAATTGAACACTGGGTAAAAAAGGATACCTCTGCTATTGGAAATTATATATTGGTGGACTTTAACCAAGTTAACAATCTTCTTCGAAGTGCAAAGTGCCAATATTGTGAAAAACAAACTTTGAAACTGGAGCTTGGAGCCAAGTTGGGATTTTCATACAATTTAAAACTATTGTGTAGCAATTGTGATGAAAAAAAACTGTTGTAAACACATCTCTAAAGTCTGTTCAGACCAGCCATGATGTGAATTTGAGAATAAAATCAGCTTTTCACATATTGGGAAAGGTATTCAGCTATAGAAAAATTTTGTATGGTGATGAATATAGATCCTTTTCATCAACTACATATGGGAAGTGTGCGGGAGACGGCTGGATAATGCATATACTCTGGCATCTGAAAACATATTTGCGGAAATCACCGAGAAATTAAAATGTGTACGAGAATGGAGCTGAAATCACAGACTTAAGTGTTAGTTTTGATGGAACGTGGCTAACTCGTGGTCACACCTCACTTATCGGTGTAGGATGTGTTATATTTATGCTCACCGGATATGTTGTTGACTTTGAAGTGATGAGTAAGGTGTGTCGTCATTGCTCTGTGGCAAAAAATAAGCTAGGCCAGTCAAGTGCTGAATTCAGCATATGGTATGAAGGACAAAAGCGAATGTGATATAAATCGCTTGGGCTCATCTACATCAATGGAAATGGAAGCTGCATTAACCTTGTGGAAAAGATCCAATATCACTTGATTCCGTTATATTTACAGTATTATCCGGTGGTGATTGTGTAAAACGTTTAACTACTTATGCGAGAAAAAGTGTATGGACCTGACATTGTGATAAAAAAGGAAGAATGTATTAATCATGTTAGTAAGCGGTTAGGAACAGCTTTGAGATCTACTGTAAAAACTGTCGTGCTCAAGGTATTTCTTTAGGTGGTAAAGCTCATGGTAGTTTGAAAGAAGCCACGATTAAAAATAACTACTTACTACCAAAAGGCTATTTTGAGAAACAAAGGGGGATGTAATGCTATGAAAACAGCAATATATGCTACATTTGTTGCATAGCATTTCTACAGATGCTAAACCTCAACATTCGAAG
>BMAU01010243.1:0-363910 GCA_019973935.1 Trichonephila clavipes | reverse complement strand
TTGCCCAAAGCATCCTAACAATGCTAAAAATAAAAATAAAAAATAATAATAATAATAACGGCCTAAGCCAAAAAATAACCAATGATGCTAAAAAATGGTACCTCAGGTTCCACGCCTGATGTCTCCTAAGGCGAGAAAATCTCGCTCAATTTGGACTACTCTAAAGTAGTCCAAACTTTAATACCCAGGAGCATGTTAGCCCCCTCTACTACCTTGGCCGCTACACCGGCCCCTAGAAAGATGCAGCGTAAATGCCGGAATCTCTTAAAAGACTTGCTCGTCATCATCGAGGATACTCCTTGCATTGATAAGCGAAGTCTTTTGCAGGGCGTTCAAAATCCCTTTCTCTGCGCTCCGCTCGGCATCTGCGGGCGTGGATAAAACTTATGTCATTTTCGAAGCCTATTGTAGACTTCGACACTCCCAGGCCTAACTTTCCCAGCTCACGTGAAAAATTGCTCTTAAGATAGAATTTTGGAACGCAAATTCTTGCGTAACAAAATCACGAAGTCAATGACTTTGTTATAGAGCAAAACTTTGATTTGCTTTTGTCCAAGAAAACTGGCTCGAGCCGGGTATCGACCCCAGATCGCAAACTATCGTCTGTTTAAAGACGATAGAGATCGAATCCCCATACGTAACGCGAGGCGGCATGGCCATTTATTGTAAAAACGAGATCGTCCCCAACAGGTTCCTCTTCCCATATGCAAGGAATTGACGCCACTGCTGTGCAAATTAAAATAAAAAATGCCCCTCCCATAAATATTGCACCGGCGTACGTTAGAAATCAATGTACGTCGAAATTTCCCATCTGAGATTTTAAAAAAATATTTAATTCATGGCAGTAATTGTATCATAGCTGGCGATTTAAATGCCGTTCGTTGAGTTGGCACAACGCCAAATCAACTAGTATTACGGAGTCTCGCTGTGCAGATCGGCTTAACCTAAGGGAGCGGTCGCACCGCAGGCTGCCACACCTTTCCAACCGCGCCAGTGGTTCGGAAGTAATATCGACTTGGCTGTGTTCAAACACATTCCTACAACCATAGTATCAGAGTTCTTAGCGATCTCAGCTCTGATCACTACCCGTAATTCTCGAAATAAATCTAAATACTTCGATAATTAAAAATCCAGAGCAGCTTTCTACTAATTGGAATAATTTTAAATTTGCTCTAAATAAGAAACCCCTCCCCATTACTGATCTCACCAGCATTGAAAATATTGAGTTGTATTGGCGAACTCAGCCAAAAGTATCCGCAGCTTTCGTTGAGGCTTCAAGAAACCAGGCAAAAATGTTACCAAAATCTCTCCCCTGGGATTAAATCAAAAATTCATCAACGCGCAACGGGTTACGGTAATTTTGGCAAAGAACTAGGTGCCCCTAGTATTTATTCACAATTTCCGTACCCTCAGTCGTGAGACAGCGAAGGATATTCAATCATATTCCCGCACCCAGTGGGAAAACACATTGAGCGTTATCGCCCGTGGACAACACTTTTGGAGGAAATCACTCCCTCTTACGTAAACCGTTCCATTTCCCGAAGAAAAGGGAGCTCACAGGCAGTACCGCGATAGCCCTATTGAAAAGGCGGAGGTTATCATGACAGTTTGCAAGAGCAATTTGAACCCAATCACGTCGCTGGTCGAGAAGATTTCGATCAACGCATACACGAGGAAGTTGAAAACTTTCTAGCTACTCCCCATGGTCAGAATTAAACCAACCACTCCAACGGAAGTATTAACTTACGTACAGAGAATCAAGCCCAAATCCCCGGACTTGATCAAATTTCAAATCGTATGATTAAAAATCTTCCCCTTAAATTTTTTATTATTTATTACCTTGCTGATAAACCAGCTTTTTAAAAACAACTATTTTCAGACTCTGGAAAACGGCTGTATCCCATACTTAAACCGGACAAAATTCCCGGAATTGAGCTCAAAATTATCGTCAATCTCATTGCTAAGTAGCGAGCAAAAGTATATGAATTTTTGCTTCTTCGGCGCCTGAATCAACACTGCGCTGCTTCAAATATGATTATCCCACAGCAGTGCGGTTTTCGCCCCCATTGCTCCACAGTTCGCAACTGCTCAGATAACGAGTTGATTCACAGCGGCTTCCCGAAAAACGACGCCACCGGAAGGCATACTTTTCTGGACATAGCCAAAGCCTTCGACAAAATTTGACATGATGGCTTATTAATCAAGCTCATACGACTTGATTTTCCGGCTCCCCTTGATCAAGTCCATTCATAGCTTTCTATCCATATAGATCATTTAGAGTGAGAGTTGACAGGGATTCTCTACTCCCCTCGACCAATCAGAAGCGGTCTTCTTCCACAAGGAAGTCTAAGCTCGCCTCTGCTTTTCACTTCTGTACGTAAATGATATCCGCATCGCATTTAGCAATGTTTGCTGATGATACTGCCGTTATTTCGCAGAATAAGAGATTTTCCGTTGTAATCTCTAATCTGCAACATTACATTCCTTGCTTGAACTCTGGCTCAACGACTGAAAAATAAAAGTTAACGCTTCTAGAAATTACTTACCTCCTCATGTTTACGAGAAGATCCCAACTCCCCGTTGGGACTTTACCCGTAACTATTTTGGCCAGCCCGTCCCCTGGTAAATGTTGCAAAATACCTAGGGTTGTTTCTAGACGCAAAATTAACTTTTGCCTATCATAATCGAAGACTCAGCAAAAAAGCGATCGCTGTTCATGCTATGCTTAAAAAGCTCATCTCAGAAGGAGTAAACTTGCGATCGGCACTAAGTTTTGCTCTAAAAATCTATCATCCGACCGGTCATGTGTTACGGATCGCAAATATTGGATCCGCTGGCATGTGTCATCTTAAGTACGCTGGCAAACTCATTTTTTGAGACAGATTGTTAATGCTCCCTGGTTCATACGCAATGAAGTCATTATCGTGATTTAAAAATTAAACCATTTTTACTCATATAAAGGACCTTTCTAAGGTTCTTTAATAAACTTCCTAACGTTCCCAATGAGCTAATTAGTAACCAGCCTGCATACGATCCGCAGTGCCCTCGTCTCAAAAGCGCCCCGGAGCGCTTCTTGATCACGACTTTATAAGTTTTTCCCCAAGCCAAAGGCTTGGGGCTTAAACTTAGTTTATTTCTCATTGAACTTGCTTTTTTAACTTTAATTGTAAATTTTTAGCTTAAACTTCCTACTTTTAAACTAAAAAACTCTCTCACCATAACAAGTAAATGATAGTTCCGCGCCGAGAGTCGCGGAATTAATGTTCTTCTGAAGCAATGTTGACCGCGGTCGGAATCCGGGAGGGTGTTCGAACGGATTCAATTTGCGTTCCCGCTTCTACTTTCCTTTCCGGCCACCAGATGGAGGCATGGCGGCGCTTTCTATCTAGCACTCTTATAAAATTCGTTTCACATTCAGCAATCATAAATTAAATCGCTCCCAGGAGCGACCGTTTATTTTGAAAGCTAGATATTCACTTGTTTCCTTTTCCAATTTTTACGCAAGAATTTATCACTTTATGACTTCATTGCGTTATATAATTTCTTATACCGCAATCAGTCCTTTTCTCTATTATTTTTTGGTCCCTCCCCCATTTTTACTGGCATTGTGCAAGTTGGTTCATTAAATTTTATTCAAAATTTGTTTCTCCCCCATTTTTTCTATGGGATCTTGGAATTAATTTAAATTTCAAGATCTTCTTGTTTCGGGTCGTTTATTTTGGATCGGCCCAATCCTTTTCCACGCCCACTTTCTGCGCTGATTGGTCTGACATAATCATAGCGCAGCAGCGGGCATTTTTCAATCAGTGAGCGGACTTCGTCCGCTACTGTTTTTCAGCAGATATGTTCTGCCCATCTTAAATATTTCAATCATTTATTAATTTTTTTCTCTCTCTTACCTTATGTCACCCACTAATTAGGCTCTAATTTTATCAATTCTGATGAGGGAGGTACGTCCCCTTATAGGGACACGGAACTCCGTAATCTACATGCCACTTTGCCACTTGCTCTTGAAAAACGGGGGAATTCAAGGATGTTGATCTGCGATTCTCTTTCTGCATTCCGCTTGCCGATGTCCTCTAAACCACAATAAAAACACTTAAAAACATTTACTTTTCTGTGAAATTCACCCTTAGACGTTTCTCGAGCAATTACTGTACTAGACTCCTGTAACCTCTCGACCCTCAAATTTAGTTCCTGCCACTTATCGTCAATGCTGAAATGACCGGTGATTCTGTGGGTAGAGACGACAAACCGGAGCTCTCGTTACGTGCTATTTCATTTAGTTTTAAATTCTGCTCTTCGATGAGCGCAGTGTTAATAGATTCCTCGAGAGTTTTGGGATCTCGCGCCAACACAAATCTGCGAATGTCGTTTTTTAACCCGCTGATAAAACGAGACTGCAAAAGTTCATCGTTCGTGTTGCGCGCTGCTGTGGGTTAGAACGGAGTTACTGGATTGAAAAATTTGTGTTCCCAGTTTATTAATGCGTGCTGCGAATTCTTGCACACTTTCGGAAGAGCCCTGAATGCATGCCGAGAATAATTGGAGCCACGTAGAAAACGGAACGGTCCTTTCAATTCTCGTAATGAGAACTCTAGCGATGTCGTTGTACTCGGTTAAATGACTGAGTTGGGTCAGATAAAAAAAACTCCTCAGCTATTCCCGCTAATTCTAACTTAAGAATGGTAACTTTTTTAGCGTTAGACCAACCACCCAACTCTGCCGCATCATTAATTTTGCCAAGAAATCTACGGATTCCCAGCAATTCACTTCCATCATACATTGGAATCAATTCGATTAAATTAAATTTTTCAGACGCTGGCTGAGCCAATGGGGGCTCCCCTTGTCGCGTACGCGGCAGGTTTAAACTATAAATGAAATAAAATGTTAATGAGAAATAAAGGCCAAATTATTATTAACATTCATTTTTTTTTCAAAATTGAATTGCAACGGATAACAAATCTAAATTATAGCAATTGTGCAGGGAGAGAAAAAAAAACCCGGAAAATTTAAAACTTTTAACTAACACACTTTCACGTAACTCCACATAAAAAAACATACAACATCAATATACTAATGAAGAAGAAAAAATCGGTTCCTGTTACACTGCAGACGCTTCTTCCAGGAGAGCTTTAAATCACAACTGAATATCTAAATAATAAAAAAAATACTGCGAGAAAAAATTCTACAACTGATAATTGATCATAATAAAAAAAAATTAAAACACAATGGTACACAATAAGAAATTATTACATGTTTCACAGATGAACTAAGATTATCATTGGGTGACCCAACATCTCATTTAAATTTAAACTCACGAGGGAGAAAAAAAATAGAAGAAAAAATTCACAACACAACATAATGCCAAAGAGAGAAAAAAAATTCAAAGATAGGTCACGGTACCAAATGATGCGACGCTATTTTAAACTTATTTAATTTCTAAAACTTTGAACCCAGTTTCTTAATTTCACATCGCATCATGTCTATTAGTTAACTAATCCTAAATTAAAACACTCATCTCACCCTAAATCAAACACACACTCTCTCTCTCTCTCTGATCGTATAGTTTTATATAAAACATTATTAAATTTATTTTAAGCACAAGTATATGGAAATTTACTTTACTACAAGAAGATCCAAAATTAACTTAGCTTGAGATAGGGAAGGAGCTGGGGAATGTACATGGTTGATGCCCGGAATCTCCGGGGTTTTTTGATTATCTGCAGCTCTGGGATAGGCTCTCTGTGTCTAAAATCGGGGTGCGTCCCGTTTTTATTCTGCGACTTTTCACACCTAAATCTTAGGGTGGACTCTTTGTCTTTCTTGTCCAGTATAGTTTCTCTGATTGGTCCCGAGGCCAGCGCAGTGTTACACCACCTCACAATTTATGGGTTTAGTGAACTTTTTTAACGCGGGAACTTTCTTGACGCACCCCACCAAAAGGAATTTCACCACATCCGGTCCATGGACTCGCAAACCAATTCCAAGCCTTCTCAGGGGCGAACTGTAAAATAGGAAATTCTGGCCTCCCATCACTATTAACCATTTTCCAACGGAGAGAGCTGGACCAGTGACCCAAACAGGGCGACGAAAGCGCTTTGACGCACCCTTAAAAAGTAATGGCACCTATTTCATCAGTCTATAGTCATCAAATAATGGTGTCCACCTTCCCATTAATTTTTACAAGCATGAGAGAGCCGAACCACTAATGCTATTAGAAACAAAATGACTTTTAAAAGTTGTTTTTATCTTTTAATACTTTTCGAAGTATTAAAAAAACATATGTTTATCCACCAGATTTATGATTCATTGAAGGGAAAATAAACCGAATCATGATTGCATATTGCAGCTAGTAATATACAAGAAATTTATAGGTTGTGAAGCGAGTAGAAGTCATCAGACAAAATATGTTGCTTATATCTAAAAAGGTAGCACCAATCAATTTCATTATGAAATTCTAGAACAAAATTTTCATCAAAGGATTGGAACCGTGTTATATTTCTCCAGTTAAGTCGATCTTTGTACTCTCTTATCATACTTTCACTAAGTTTTTGAGAAGCTGATACTAGGTCCATATCTAAAATTTCATGATATTTTCTAATGAATGGTTCACTCAGAGTTTGATGATGAGATACCCCGCAACCCAGTTGAAGAAGTTGAGATGTTTTTCCATAACATTTTTAGACATTTTTTGAAATCTACACAGGATACTCCATTCTAAATCTTCTTCATGTTTATCCATGAAAGGTTCTGACAATTTCTGAAAGGGACATATAATAGGCCAATCTTCAATTGCATATTCTTCTATAAAGGCTTCACTTAAAGGGAGTATTGAAAAACATAACGCCAGTTTACAACATCTGACAATCCACGTAAAATATCTTCTGTAAGAGTTTTTTTAGAAAACCCGTTCCGATCTATTTCGTTAGCCATTTATTACAACAAAAATATTTTATTTTTCGCCCTTATCATTTTCTATCGTATAATGACCTAATGCTAGAGTATTAATACCATCTTCTAAAATATGACGTTTATCATCAGTTCCTGATAGCGCAATCTTATTTACTTGTATGGTATGAATCTCATGTTTTGTGCTTCTAATGAGATTCACGGTTCTGTGCTGTTTTTTTTTTTGCGAGAATAAACAATTTTTATAATCCTCGAAAGATATCCTACTTTTCACAACATACTTCTTAACTCCCTTCGATTTCTTAATTAAATCTTTTTCAGTTTTGCCGGCATACATTTTAGATCTTAATCCAGCAAATTCTTCCAAGATTTTCCCATCATTTTCGACTTTCAGTTTCCCCAAAACCTTTTTAATTACTCTTGGCAAACCGCATCTATTATTTTCTTGATAATCAGACGTGTCAAAATAATCGATTACTCCCTTCATATCCTCGTAAAAGTCATCTGTTCTGATGTCGTAAATGAAACTATCAGTATCCATATACAATAATTTGATATTTTCCCCATATTTAGGTTTCATCACATTATAATGGAAGTCATACATTAAATGCTTCGACAAATCTAATGTACTCATACCAACGTAGATGGGCTTATATATTAAAGAGTAATTTAGTTTTGTTCATATGTATAGCGGCTAAATTTGGTTCAAAAATGGTTCTTCCGTTAAAATTTGGTTTAGCGATAAGTTTCTCCACTTTTTTAGCATCGCAGCACAGTCTGATGTCAAGTCTCTTCCGGATGTTCTCCATCGTTTTTCCAAACACTGAGTTATTCATAAGTTTATAAAATCTTTTTCGAAATCATTAGTTGCTTTGGTTCCCATTTCTGCGTTTAAATCTATATATTTCTTCAATCAAGGAGATTGATTAAACTCTAAATCTCTATGCACCTTTGTCAATTTTAGTCCCATTTGTAAAAATTGTTTTAAAACCCTATAATGCACCACATAATGTTCCTTATCATGCAAGGTTGTTAGTAGCTTTGCCTGTTTTGAGCCATCACGGGATTCTGTTCTCAGCTCCTAGGGGTAGGTCCGAATGGAGATTGTGCAAATATTCAGGATATTGCAAATCACATTCTATAATGTAACCTTTATCTGAATCATGATAACTTTTTGTAACATCTTTGCTGCCCCATTTAAAGCCCCCATATGGCAGATATTGGCTAATTGCCCACCAATATAGATTATTGGCATCCCGGTACATTAAATAATTAGATTCTTTATTTTTATCGTAGTTATTCATATATTTATTATTTGCTTTCCCATGTCTGTTACAACATTGAGAGATATTCTCTCTGGTACCTTTTTCTAACATAAGTACCATGTTATAATGATCCAACATTTCTAACTCGATTTTAGCAGTTTTTAGCTAGCATCCCACGATAACCCTGGAGCAGTAAAATACCATGCAGGATCCAGTTTATAGGTCTTCAGACAATCCCTAAAATGTTCAATAATATCAGCCAGGATCAGTATGTCAGTCTTTACATACAAATCGGAATATTCGCCTAAAGTTTTGATGCTGAAAGCATTCCATACATTTTTAGCATGTTTATCGTCCTCGAGAGATATATCTGACTCATTCATTTTATTGTAAAAATCTTTTTTCCCGGGTAGTTTGGTTTCGTCACACTTTTGCCAAGAGTCCATGTAATCATATGGATATACGCCTTTTCTGGTAACGAGGTTAAATTTGTCCTTGGGGAAGTATTTAGAGGTTTCTCTGAATTCTTTCACATTTTTTGCTAAATTATCGAGGTTACTAGCCATGAACCTAAAAGAATCTAAAAATCTCAACTTTATTCCTGATATCTAGACCTGTTTCCCTTCTTTTACACCCACCATTTTCGCCCCGACCTCTTTACTGAAAGAAATGTACTTCTCTTCATTGTTGGGAATGACATCGATATTTCCATCATCCCCACCCTACTCTCCAATGAATAAATGAGAATCGTATCCAGACAAATTATGTATACACACGGGGACAAAGGAAGGGTTTTGGTACATTAAGTTGCATAAGTTGTGAGCTGGGCCTTTATAGTTCGATTCAAATTGTAATGGATCAATTAAATGGTCGTGATCTCTAACTTTTTCAAAGTCTGGGTTATGTAGATGAGAATATGGGGATGGAACTTATTTGATATTTAACTCTCAAATATATGACATGTATCCGTTCTTTGGAAATGCCTTTCATCCTCTGCAGTCATTTTGATTGGATGCTTCATATCGAAAATTTTCTTAATCCCTAAGGCCTCAGACTTCCCTGTGTCATAAAATACTTTGGAGGCATTGGGGCCTCTATAGGTTATAGGAGCTTTATAGCCTCCATATTTACTTTTAATGTAAAGAGAAAAACTCATAGGTTCATGCCTTTGATATTTCTGCATGTAGGAGCTATTATCATCTGGCTGACAGGTATCTATTTTGGTCGTCAAACACTCAAAGTCCTCATACATTACAAAAGGTGTTCGTAATGATTTATGGTAATTTTTGAATTTTATACAAGAATTTTGTTGAGGCATTACTACTTTAACCGCTTGAGTTATCTTACAATCCATTTCATGAGCATGAAGATCTTTCTCTGAGTGAAAAAACACCAAACACATTTCACAGGGGTATCTTCTTCCATTGTGATCAGATAAATGACTGCTTATTAATTTGGACAGATCTTTTATCCAACAGTAATGATTATTTCCATCTTTACTTTTTACGTAAAGCAGATTGATGTGTTTATCTGCCTTTTTTGCAGTAATTCTCAATGGGTATATGTCCTTGCTCTCATATGAATATATGTTCACAGATACGTTATTCAGTTTTTTCAATCCTTTTAAATACTCTGTCTTCCATCTTTACAGGAAATTCAATGCCTTCGAAATTTAACTCATTTTCATATGGTTTATATTTAGAGATTCTATCTACATAATCATCAGATGGATGCAGAGCAGAGAGTATGGCCCACATGAAGCACTTGTCATCTAAATTTTTGACGTTTATGACTGCCATTTTGGCTTTAATCGTCTTGGGTAAATCAATATAGGATGAGCCTCTCAGTGGGTTGTATTTATTGATCCTTAGTTCTAGATACTTTATTTCAATAAGTCTCCAACCCGATCCTCTCGTTTCGAACTCTTCCATCTCTCTTTTTAATTTATAAACAACTTCATTGTAAAATTCATTCACATCGTTAGATTCTAGAATTATTTGATTCACAGTTTTGAATGAAAACTCCTGTGTTTCTTGCTCCCTTTGATATTCGCAATAGAGCTGAAGGTTGGCTTTAACTCTTACCCACTGGGACAATTTTTCAGTAACCATTGTTTTACAATTCTCTAGAAATGCAGTCGGATCTTTAAAATTTCTTGCGTTTCGTATAACCCAAGTTTGAAGCTTGCTTACAAAGGACGTTTCAACAAGTTTCATTTCATCTACGTGGTCAAAGGTATCTGATGTCGGTGGGGTAGGTTTTGATGCCTTCTCTGGAAATAACCATTTGGTAAAGGTTTTGTTGAACGTTTTTACCTGTTCTAGTATCAAATTTTTCAAAGTCTGTTAGTTAGATTTCTTGGGTTCAACCACTGGGACTTTATTCTCTTTGGGGGCTTTATCCACTCCTTGCCCGTGCATCAGTGATCGAAGGTGATGTCCTTTGTATGCTAGTTTATAATATTTTTCGCAGGCATTACATTTTATTTGAGTTGGTCTTGCTTTCTTTGGTTTGCCGAACAAACTTTTATCGAAGGAGAAAACGTTCTCATATTCTTGATGATTTTTAGATTGTAAATGCTGCTTCATGTACGACTGCTTGTAGTACTGATCACAGCACTTGACTTTGAGCTCTCTCTCTCCTTCTTTGGTTTACTAAACAAGTCATAATCAAACTAAAAGACGATGTGTCTCTGGATAAGTTCAATCAGTTCCGACTTTTTAAGTTTAGAGTATCCTCGAATTTTATTTTCTCGACAGTAGTCTTGTAACTGCCAAACGGTTTTTGATTCTATCTTTAAATATAAATATCTTCTCTTTAAGTCTAAAAAAATATTGAAGAGGTTCATTCAATTTTAATTATCAGAACACCATTAAAACTTAATTAGACTAGGTTATCGAGTATGCTAAGCACTTCATCTAAAGCTTCTAAACCCTCTTCTCGCAAATCATCGTTTTCTTCTCTAAAAACTATATCATACATTTGATCAAGGCATACAAGGAAAATTCTCCTCACATCAACGAATAATATAGGGTGATCGTTTCCAAGATATTCTAGAACTGGTGTCAAATTTTCACATACATAAGCTAATGAACACATTTCACCGCCTACATTAGAATACAGAGCTTGAATGTTATCCAAATGTGTGTAAATATTTCCATTAACGGAGACAGTCATCTTTTATATAAGGAATCTCTCTCTCTCTTTCTCTCTCTCTCTTTTCTTTAAGTCCTTTATTATTGAGTGGGGTTTTGTGTACTTAAAGAGAAAGAATCGTAAAAATAAATGAAAAATGCAAGCACGGAGATATAATTGAAAATGATGATGGTTGGTTTGTTTGTTTGTGGTGTCATGAAGAGCTGAGGTATGACCCCAATAGACCACCTATCAGTTTTTACAAATTATATTTAGAGACCCAAAGACAGCAAAGAATGACGCATAGAATCAAAAACCTGACTAAGTGGTTAGGTACGCATAATCTACCTTTCGAATAAATTATTTTGGATGAATTTTTACCGTTTATCCATAAATATGAAGAATTGTTTCCACAGAGGAAAAATTTAATTAGCAGAGAGTACATTTTATTACATTTGTTGCGCAAAAGTGGTTGTCAGAGACCACTAAAGCTACCCAAATTAAAGAAAACTCTTGATCAAAATAGAGAAATCTGCAGAACCATCTTCAATGAGTTAAATTGAATTTTTTTCATTAGATTTTTAATAGCTTTATTGCTATTAAAAATTAACTAAGTGCTTTTTATCAATCCAATTTGTCACGGGATAATCTAACCATTTTACTAAATATTTGTTTCCTACCTTTTTAATGATTTTTTCAATTTTGTATACATTGTCTTTCTTATCATATTTTACCAATTCCTTATCATAAAAGGTACCTTTTGCATCCTCATCATGTAAGTCCTTGATCTTGTAAGTAATAGGGTCAGTTTTCAATACTTCAGAAATGACAAATATTTCTTCCGTGAAGGTTGCTTGATTGCCTCTTCTGAAAGTTGATTTACGAATTGATATTCTAAATTTATCCCCTACTTGAAACTTAGGTTTATGTTTGACTTTCTCTTAATACACATTACGATAATATGCTTTATCACTGTTCTCTTTGAAACTGGCTTCAACAGGTGTCATTTTTATGCTGTTGTGATTGGAGAGTTGTTCTAATTTTTGATTAATTTTTTCAAGACATCTATGTATTTTTCAGTGTTATTTTCAGATAAATATAGTTTTATTTTATTACCGAGTGTAAGATTGAATCTTTTAACCATTGCTGCTTTTATTTCAACATTTTCCGTTGTGAACCATTGAATATTATTTTCTTTAAATAGTTTTTGAGTTGTTTGGCCGACAAACACTAAACCTTTATCCGTTTGAATTCTCTCTGGCACTCTTTCGTTAATAACTAAGTTATTAACGAAATCTTCCTCTCGCTTGTACACCTCTTCTTCTGATATCTCGCGAGCTTTGTACAGATTAAGCAGCTGTTTGTAAAACTTGTAAGACTGTTTGTACTCTTCTTTCCTTTCCACAATAATCAAGGCTTTATCAATAACTTTCACAATACTGACGCTTAAGCTCGGAGCAGCTAAAGAAACCATTACAAAAGCTGATATACCCAATGAACTCAAGACGAACTTGCTAACGGTCACAGTGATGTTAATTTTATGATAGTGGTGGTAGCTTTTTCTGTATACGTAAATTTTCTTCTGCAAATACTCTTCCGTCTTTATTTATAGGGATGAAATATTTCTTTCTATATCTCAGAGCTGGATTAAAATAAATCAAGCATAAAGAAATCATGTGGTTGTTGCATGCACTTTTTCTACAACCTACTGAATTCTTCTTTTGTCAAACTACCATCAATCTCTCTTATAATCTGCTGAATCTCCCTCTGTTGGAGATTAAAAAATATCAAATAATTGCAGTTTCTTCTGATGACAATAGGTGTTCTGTAATAAGATTGAGAAAGGTATATGATTGTTGTATTTTTCTTCCTACCACTGACGAAAAAATCTTCTATGCTCTTCTGGTCTTTATCCGTCATACAATCACCAAACACAACTACATTTTTACAAGTGGATCTAAGTCGTCCACCGTTAGAAATTCCTTTGTATCGGAGGAGAATAAAGTTTCTTTCTTGCCAAATTTTTCAAATAATTCTAGCATAATTAACTTCTTCTTTTTAGGATACTTAACTAATATTTTATCAAAATCCACACCATCAAACATAGTGTACTTCTCTTTGAGTTTAGCATATTTGGGATCATACATATCTTTTGCACAAATGAATAAATTATCAAATTCGAGATAGTCATAGATGAAATTTAATAACAAATTTGTTTTACCAGTACCTGAAGCTCCAGCAATTAAAAGTCTAAAAGGGTGTTTTGGTAATAAATAGTACTGATTTGAGTCAGAAAATTCCTCAACTTCTGTGTAATCTTCAACTAGAATCACCTTTATTTAATGTCTAAAAAATTTGCTTCCAGTAAAACACATTTTTTGCGTAATAATAAATGAATGCTATACAAAAAGAGCGAAGTAAGAAGTTGAGAGACGAAGTTAAAAATGACTTGAAAGTTTTCAAGCTTCAGGCGGAAATTAGAAGAAACAACGAACATCATCTGGAACAAGAATTAGGTTTCCAGAAATCATTGTCTGACTTCCACAAACCTGTAACTGAACAACTTCAACAACAAAAACTTAGTAAAAAAGAGCATTTCAATACTATGACGGATGCTAATGCTAACATTCCTCTAGCAATTGAAAACATACCTCCAGCCATTGAATATCCTCCTGCAGAAATCTATAATTTTGACAAGGAACTACATGTGGAGTTTTTAGAAAAAAATAATTTTCCTAGACCCTCCAAATTGCACTATGAGCCCAAGGACACATTGCGAGAAGTAATTGTAAGAGTAAATAATACTTACATAAAAATGACTCGTCAAAAAGGAAACGTAATGAGTCAGCTTGCTCGAATGACTAGAAAAGAAGAGGAAAGAGAAGATGCGTTATTAACCATGGCTGATTACTTACGAGAGCATATGCTTACGCTA
This sequence comes from Trichonephila clavipes, assembly GCA_019973935.1. NCBI lineage: Eukaryota > Metazoa > Arthropoda > Arachnida > Araneae > Nephilidae > Trichonephila > Trichonephila clavipes. The sequence goes on along the minus strand of BMAU01010243.1, from coordinate 349,663 downwards.
GAGGATTGTCGAGATCGACTAAGGGACTTACAAAGAAAAGAAATATATATTGGTAAAGGAGTGGAAGATAAATTGGAAATTTTGGCTCGATTTACTGACATGCTATGCAATGGAAGCAGAAGTAAGAAAGTACGCACTCAAGTCATTGATTTATTGGACGCGCTGATGAAAGAAGGAACTATGACCAAGGATCAAGTAAAACTATACTACAAAACTTTTTTATTAAATAAATGAGTAATTACGTAAAAACAAAAATACATTTAAGCGATCATTAGATCACAAAGTTAAAATCTGCGTACCGGAAAGGCGAAGAGGTATCTCTGCAAATAGATAAGACAAAACCCCCTAACTATGATATGCATTTGACTCCAACTCAAATAACTCAAATCGGGAAGGGAAAGCGTATTACTATCTCTCAGACTCAACTCAAGAAAACAGGCGCTTTTCTCCCTTTTCTAGCTCCTTTCCTTCCTGCATTAATTGCTGGAGCTAAAGCTTTAGCGTTAGGTGCTGCAAGTGGAGCGGTCGGGTGGGGAGGCAAGAAAGCTTTAGATAAAATTTCAGGATCTGGTTGTAAAAAAATCCCTTTGGAAAGGGAGTTTATCAAAATTGGGAATATCCGACGAAGTAATTGAACAAAATATGAAGCATGAAAAAGGGTTTAGAGGCGTCTTTACTTCGGATTTGTTACCTAAAAAGATGAGACAGTTTGAAAATGGCATTATTAATCTGGACATAGCAACAGGACCGGGAACGCACTGGGTGTGTTACTATAACGATTCTAAAAACAATTTTGTTGAGTATTTTGATCCTTTTGGAGATTATGTGTCCAAATCCTTCCTAACATTAAAAGGTATCTATTGAGTCCTGGGAAAAAAGAAATCGGATACAACTCAAGCTTTTTACAACACCCTGCTTCCTTTAAGTGTGGGGTTTTTTTTGCATGAAATACATTAGTGAGAGAAAAAAAAGGTAAATCAGTTGTAGTTGTTTTATATTCTTTCACTTAAGAACCCAGTGCCTACAATGAAAAAAAAGGTTCTCTATAAATAAATGGTGTTATTAATAATAGATTCGAAAACCGCCGAAAAATCAGAAGATTTTACAATTGAATATGCCCGCCCCTTTAGTTTCAAGCAGATAGCCTTTCAGCCTTTTTCTATGTATGTTTCTTGGGAAAATATCAAGGATGAGCAGTTTTCTTACTATGATGGTAGTCAGTGGTTAAATTTGTCTATACCAGATGGAAATTATACAATCAAAGGACTGAATCGGTATATGGTAAAATTTTTCGGAAACAATCCACCAATTCTATTTGGTATAGTCGAGGAACGACAACGAACTGCTATTAAGTTAAAAGACCAGTATAAAATAGATTTAACGAAAACTAAGAACCTGCATAAGCTTTTAGGTTTTGAGCCTAAAGTATATGCAGAGCCTGAACAAATTGGAAAGTACATTGCTGACTTATCTGGTGGAAATGATAACATTTATATACATTGCGATATTATCGAAGAGGCCTATATCAACGGCTTCAACTCTTCGGACGTCATCTATTCCTTCACAAATAGTAATCGGCCAGGCAGTCAAATCATTAAGTCATTCGACACAAACCTCTTTTCTTCCCTGTTAGAATGGACAGTGTTTACAGGATCAGAATGAGAATAACAAATCACAGGAATGAATTAATTCCGCTAAATAAGCAAGAAGTACAATATAATTTTATTATGCTCTAAATAAAGAAATGAATAAACATAGATTTCAAAGAAAGAGTAAGAAGATACAAGGAAGAGGGTTCTTTTCCAACGTAATATATGGTGTCGGACCTGCCTTAAAAGAAAAAGCACTTAGTTTTCTACATGATCAGTTAAATAGCTCCGTATTAGAAGGTCGAGCTAAAATATTTGTGCATGATAAATTAAACGAATTTTTTTCAAAGAAGAAAAAACATGGAACAGGACTTAAGTTTTTCTAAATTTGATTTAATAGCAATATTGCTATTAAATTGAGAAGATGCAAGAAAATTTTTTTCTTTAGTAATAAATAAACCAAATGAATAAAATATTCAAATTAGACAACACGGATTATCATTAAGATGATGACATCGAAAGTTTTGAGTATAGAGAAGTGAGGCATGAAAATAGTAATAATTCTATGGAAAATGCCACTTATAATTTCTTCATTCAAGACACACCAACGCCAATATTTTATACTCTAATGGATATGTACAACAAAAACTAAGGATTGTTAATGATAATGGTACTGCAATAGTGGAAGATAATGTAGCTCTCGTGAATGGAGGTGGTTTGATCAATGCTAACAGGTTTACATTAGGAACCACTGAAATCGAATCGAACATTAATTATTCTGCACTCATGCTACAATTGTTGAGATTAATACACTTTACACCGGATTATTCTTCTTCGGAAGCCACCAATATGTTCTTCTACATGGGTACGTCTGACTTTGCTAATAGAAGGCCCTTGAAATTTGATGGAAATTTGACAGATGCGACTAAAATAACTTATTTTTTCAAATACCTAGTAACCAATGAGAAGTATAATCAGGGCTATACGGAAAGCCGCGAGTTTACTAAAAATAGCAAAACAGTAACTATATGGATCCCTTTAAAATATGTATTTGATTTCTTCCGCGAATATAAGAAAGTAATTACGGGGATGCAAGTCAAATTTGAATTTCAGAGAAATAATAGCAATAATATGGTGTATACAGACGAAAACAAAGACTATAAAGTTGTTGTGGAGGATTTATCTCTCTGGCTTTCCTTATGTTAGGTTTAAAAACTCCGCTGCCACAAAATTTAATTAATTAAGGTTGTCGGATAAGAATGTGGAAATAAACTGGAACCAACACAGCATTGTTAAATCTAATGTTTTCTTGAAAAATTCTAGCGGTTCTTATACCATTAAAGCTATTTCAAATAAAGTCCTATTCTTGTACGTGATTCATCAGTACACTGATAGATATGAAAATGCAAAAGAGAACGATATGTTGTTTGACAATTTGGATATGACTGAATGCTACCTTATGATTAACAATATAAAGGTTCCGACTGTTAGTTATATGATGGACTATGAGAAAGAGCATTATAATCGAATATACGCATCTCTTTTAGAATCTGGACTCAACACCATCACATCGGAAACAGGCTGCATGTGGTCAAATATTCCAATTTCTATAAATTATACACTATCATTTATTTTAATCTAGCGCATCATCAAAACTATACACATACGAATGATTTAACCATTGAATTCAACTGGCGGTTAAGAAACAATCCCGCCAAGAACTACGTTTCTATTTCATCTTACAAGACGGTAAGAAAATCTACTTGAATATCAAAAATCAAGATATTACCATGATCAAAACATTAAAACTCTAAATTGTATAGAGCCATTTTCAAGTTTCTATAGTCGTCGGACTATAAAAAATTAATGTTGTTAAAATAAAGAAATGACTGCATATTATCCAGTTTTTAAAGATGAAATTGAACAAGGACCTCCTGGAATGCCAGGAATAGGGTTCAAATTAACGAATGCTGGGAATTAGGGAAAGGAAACATGGAGGGAAAGGTTTTAAGAAATGTTTTAGATCCTGAAGAATTAACTGAGTGTGCGACAAAAAATTATCTTGATAAAGAATTGAAGGGGAAAGAGCTTTAACTTTAAAAAATGATTTTTTCGATGCTAAACATAAAATTATAAGAAATCAGGGACTTCCCGAAGAAGCTTCTGATTCAGCTACCAAAATATATGTAGATGAGACAGTTGAAGTGCTGAAAAAAATTAGTTTAATTAACCATGATGCAAAAGGAGAAAATATTCATAATGTTAAAGATCTTGAAAATGCTAAACATGCCGTAAATAAACAATATTTTGAGAATAATGCTTTAATTTTAAGTGGTGGAAGTTATGATGCAAGAAATAAAAACATTTAAAATGTAAAAGAACCGGAAAACTCAACTGATGTCGTTATTAAAAATCACCTAGAGTATAATTGCATTCTGTGGGATACAGTTAATAGAAGTTATTTTGCTCAACAACCAAAGAATTTCAAGTATAAAATGACCAAAGAAAGGTACAGATTGTACTAATAAATATTATGTGGATATATGAAAACCTTTTGCGCTACCACAGATAGACTTGTGCAATTTACAGGTGTGGGTTATCAAGGTTTTCAATTCAATGAATTTACTTCCAAACTTTTAGATTCAAACTTAAAACTATCGCAAAATATGTTTATGAAAATTACCATTTTCTTAGCCTGTGATAAAATAGATGAAAGTCCATTGATACGTTTAGATAAAAGGAAAGAGCTCCTTCTTAATAAAGCAATAAGAGTCAACGAAGAATCAATAACTATGTTTGCGTATGGTAAATTGAACGAACTTTTGTTATTATATCAGTACTATCAGGTGGAAAGTGTAAATTAAAGCCTTATTTACATATTGAGAAGATTGAGTTTTCTTTCAAAGCATGAGTAACTTTTATTGGACAAATAAATTTTGCTCGTTAAATAAGTGGAAAAACTTAATTCTAAAGAGTGTTTTTTTTTCCAGGTATAGAAGTTTAAGTTGGCATTACTTTCCAAGATGGCGACCAATTTAACAGCTGTCAAGTGATTTATTCTCAGTTTGGTTTGGCAATTCATCATGAATAGACTCACGTCTGATTAGATTCGTCGAATGGGCCCAAAACGAGATTGCCGTTGTTCCTGATTTTCATAAGCGAATTTTGTTTAACGATGAAGCGCACTTCTAGTTGAATGGCTACAACAACAAACAAAACTGCCGAATTTGGAGTGAAGCTAATCCACAAGTGTATGTCGAAACACCGTTACATCCAGAAAAACTAACTGTTTGGTGCACTTTATGGTCTGGTGGAATCATTGGTCCGTACTTCTTCAAAACCGATGAAGACCACAACGTTACAGTCAATGGTGATCGGTATAGAGCCATGATTACTAACTTTTTCATTCCTGAATTGAACAATCATGATGTCCAGGAGCTGTGGTTCCAGCAAGACGGCGCAACATGTCACACAGCTCGTGCCACAATCGATTTATTGAAAGACACGTTTGGTGATCGCCTAATTTCATGTTTTGGACCTGTGAATTGGCCTCCAAGATCTTGTGATTTAACACCGCTAGACTATTTTCTGTCGGGCTATGTAAAGTCATTGGTCTATGCGGATAAGCCACAAACGCTTGACCATTTGGAAGACAACATTCGCCGTGTTATTGCCGATATACGGCCTCAAATGTTGGAAAAAGTCATCGAAAATTGGACGTCCAGATTGAACTACATCCGAGGTAGCCGTGGCAGTCATATGCCAGAAATCATATTTAAAATGTAATGTTACAAGATTATCTTTCGAACAAAAAAAATTCATATCAATCGAATAATACATCGTTGTTTTATTGCAATTTAAAGTTCTATACCTCTAAAAAACACCCTTTATAAGCATCAGAACCCATTAAATCAGTGCTTCTCAAACTTTCAATACTGGCGCCCCCCTTTTCGGTCACAATTTTTATCGCGCCCCCCTTATACATTAATAGTGTACTGAATGCAATAATAATGCACTTGGACGCTAAAGCTACAATAGTCGATCTTAATTATAAACCTTACAAATTAGTAACATAAGTATTAAATTTTGTATACTACTTTTAAGCAAAAATAAATAAATAAAATAATAGGATAATTATTATGTGTTATTTTTCCTTTCTCTAATTTTTAAATTGAACATATTGCAAAATGAGGTAGCTGCTTAGAAGACAAAATATAGATATCTGCTAAATATAGAAAAAGATTTCAGAGAGTCAATTTCTAATCATAAGCATTCCTTACAAAAACTTTGCTTTCCAAGACAAGCTCATGGAAGTCATTAATACTTACTAAACTTGTTCTTAATTTAGTATTAATTAATTAGCTATAAAATACACTGTGCAGCACTGATACATTAAAAGTAGACCGGCTAAAGTGCCCGCTCTTTGTACGAGTTCATCTATAAGAAAATAAAATATTATTGATATAATAGCTGAATTGTAAAAAGAGCGAAGTCAAGTGTCGGCAATGTTTACAAAAATGTAAAATGATTTTTTTAAAATGATTGCTCAAGTTAAAATTAGTTTTAAGCGAATTGTAAATTTTAGCCTCAAAGAATTAGCATTTATAATTGATGTTAAACAGTAGCACACACAAGAATTTTTCAAGATGGGGGTTCAGGGTCGAAACCAATCTTGTATCAGGTTCTGTTTGATTTTGTCGATTTTTGGGAACAAAACACAGTAAAAAACTAATCCTTGAATAAATAATTAGCATTAATTAATAAAATTAGTCATTAATAACAAATACTTAATTAAATGTTGCGTACTATATACTTAGAATTATAATCAATCGGAAAAAAAAATCAAGGGCTTTGGGGGGTCCGAACCCCTAGGACCCCTCTTGTGTGCGCTACTGATGTTAAATAATGAACAATAATATAAAATTCTGGCGAAGAATAATTGTATTATTTTTAATATTTAAAATGAAAAGACTTCAACATGTTTTAACCTGGGAGCAGGCGAGCACTCGATACGGTAGAGCGGGGTTATTGAGTCACCCCAATCCTTTTTTTATTTACAATTATTTTATTGTACACGATCCAAATTGTGATTCCAGTGAATAATTTAATTAAGAGAAAGTTTACTTACCTACTTTCAAGGACTTTTCAATTTTTCTTTGGTAACAATTAAACACTTTTTCCAAATTAACGATTTCGTAATCTGTGTGACCTGCGGGACCCCTTCCGGGTAAAAAGTATATTCATTATAATAATATGTATGTTACTGCTAAAAAAATTGTGTAAAACGTTTTTCATTATGGTTTATATGTTTGAGAATACTCATAAAAATGTCTTGGCCAAGTAATCCTTCTAAGTGTTCTCCGTGGTTTTCTAAATATCATAAAACTCTTTTGCTTGGAAAAAAGCGCAACAGAAAAATGCATTACTTACAACTCCCTTAAATGAGAAACAAACACATAAGAGAGGGGTCATAACTAACTGTACTAATAACTTAGAAGGTCAAACAGATTACAGCTATAATGTGTAGTATTTCAAAAAAAGTAAGTGATGAATTTTTTATGTTCCTAATTTTTTTCGATTCTGGGTCTGGGATCTCTTTTTCTCTGAAAGAGTAGTATGTTAGGTTCAAAAAGAAAGCGTAATAAAAAAATCTGTCATCATTGGATTAGAGCAAATCAAATAAAAGTTTTTTTATTTGGTTATAGGATCAAAGATAGCTAATTAGGTATTGAAGAAGTTTTTATTTTTGATGACTTAATATCGCGCGCGCGCGCCTATAAATTATATCAGAGTAAAAATGCATTTTTTTATTATGTCTGAAAGTATTTTGTTTTAATTCCTTCCAGTAAATTAATTACTTTTTAAATCTTTTATTTTCGATATGATCGGGCCCCCTCGCAAGGTTAACGCGCCCCCCAGGGTGGCGCGCCCCACAGTTTGAGAAACACTGCCTTAAGTAAAGAGGAGACACAGTCCTTAAGAAAGAAACAAAACAAAGCTTCAATGAAAGGGCACTACTTGGTATTTCAGAAGCTTACCTCTTCAACAATAAAAACATTTAAAGGAATGATTTCGTTTATAAAAATACAAAGATGGAACTGCTAAATAAACTAAACGCGCGCATTTAGTACATTCGAAACTTTCAAAAGCATGTCTGACCTAGACATTGATAAAAATACCCCATCTCTGAAATCAAACGATTATCAACGAAATATGGTGAAAAAATCATCGTTGAACTAGAAGATGGCTCTGTTATCAGCTTACCCCAGCCGTGTGTGAATAGAGCCTCAGATTACTTAAAACTCAATGTTATTATACCTTTACACTTCGTGTATTTGGGTAGCAAAGATGCTGGTAATTTTTTAATGATTTTAGAATCATTAAAAAAAAAAGGCCTTTCTGATGGACAAACTGTCTCATGTTTTTTACCGTTTAAAGAAATGAAATTTTTAGTAGTTAAGACATATGATGGAAAGTTCTTACGAATTATTAGAGGATATGGGAGCTCTGTATACTAGGCATAATGCAAGAATGACAAGTCTGGTCGGTATGTGTCAAATCTTGCTTTGGATGAAGAAACAAAGGGTTTTGCTTTTGAAAGGGTCAAATTTCCTGAAATTAATACGCCAATTTTAAGATATGTTCTTCAAATGATCAAAACAGCCCACGAAGAAGAAACCTCTGAAATCAAGAATGCAGCATGAGACATTTTATCTAAGCTAAATGGTGGACTTATATACACTCTGTCGCAAAAAAATATATGCACCCAGAAGAAATCAAGCTACAATCACGAAACTCGGCAAGAATGTAGTCTGGTAAGAAATATGCAAATGATTAAAATTTCGAAGCCAATGAGACAAGGCTAAGTGTGCTATGCGCATATTAGTTGCGCAACTGGGAGAGTTTAAAAGCATGAGTACGAGCGCCGTACGGCTATCCAAACGAATCTGATGACTTTGATAGACGATATTGAGACTTAGGATGCCTCTAAGACGTAACCGGCGGCAGTACGAGCAGCTGACGGACTTTGATAGGGGCCGTATAATAGGCCTCAGAGAAGCAGGTTGGTCGAATAGACGTATCGGCCGCCCCCTCGGTCGGAGCGATATGGTAGTTGCTCGGTGTTGGCAACAGTGGATCACAGAAGGTAGAGTGTACCGTCGCGGAGGGTCAGGACGTCCCAGGAACAAAAAATGATCGCGAGGATCGTGCAATCAGAAGAGTGGCCACTTCGGCACCAACAACGTCGCTAGCATCGATTCAACGCCACTTACCTCCTTCCAGACATCCAGTGCCATCAAGAGAAACCATAAGGAGACGACTGACCGAAGTTGGCTTGAGGAGCCGACGTCCGCTAAGACGCTTACCACTGACCCCACATCATAGGCAGTGTCGACTGGATTTTTGCCGACCTCGGGCAACTTGGAGTGTGACAGACTGGAGACGTGTCATCTTCAATGATGAATCCCGATTCAGTCTCAGTGCTGATGACCACCGCACACGTGTCTGGAGGCGCACCGGCCAGCGGTCCGATCCGGCATTTATTGTCGAGCGGCATACAGCAATTTCACAAGGTGTGACAGTGTGGGGAGCAATTTCTTGGGACACACGATCATCTTTAGTGGTCCTTCAAGGCACTTTGACAGCTCGCAGATACGTGGACGATATTTTAACGCCGATTGTGCTACCCATGCTATCAAGTCGCCCAGGTGCCATTTATCAACAGGATAATGCTCGTCCACATACTGCGCGACTCTCCCAACAATGTCTTCAAGGATATGACGTCCTACCATGGCCTGCCAGGTCACCAGATCTTTCGCCAATAGAGCATGTCTGGACGCGCTGGGAAGGCAACTGCAGCCGTCCCGAGATACAGGAGAATTAACTGCGCAGATGCAAAGACTATGGCAGGATCTTCCACAGGGGGTCATAAGTGATCTAATTGAATCGATGCCACGCCGAATTTCGGCTTGTATAGCTGCCAGAGGTGGCTTTACTACTTACTGATTTTTAACCTTTTGCAAGCTGTAACCGCTTAATAAAATGATATTTTGTTCTGAATTTTTAATCATTTGTTTATTTTCATATACACTACATGCATACCAAATTTCGTGAATGTAGCTCAATTTCTTCTGGGTGCATATATTTTTTGCGACAGAGTGTATTTAACATATTAAAATAACTTCTCAAGAAGAGACTTGGTTCAATTCACATTCAATTAAGTACCTGTTGAACAGTCTTTTTAATAGTTCTGAAACTATTAAAAATATTTTATGCCTTTCTAAAATCATGGACTGTTTTTTCAAACTGCTTTTCTAATTGTTTAAAACAATTACCGATTTCAACCATATTCTCTAGTTCATCATTTTCAAGAATAGTCAATTGCAACATTTGAAAAGCTGATTTATAGCAAAAGATAATAGAAGCAAAAGGTTCTTTATACGCATCTATCCAGTATGTTTCAGGAAGAGACTTTTCAGGAACGAAAAGATGGGTTAAACTGCATGGACCCACATAATTGAACTTACATTCATTTGCATTTGGTTTATCATTCATTTTTGTTTACATATATAAACATCTTCTATTTAAATCAATTTATTCTTGAGCTAGTAAAACAATTTTATTCCTCGACGCTTATCTTAAATTACTTTCTGCACAGGGAGAAAAAAGTCATTATTCGCCTATCAGTTCCGTGTCCTCTGGCGTCAAGCGTGGAGGAACAAGTTTTAATTTTGCTGATAAATAGATGGAGACACATGATGGCCGAGAATTTCAGAGTCGATTTTTAAGAACTATTTTTCACTATTCATTAATATATGCATTTATACCATATTTTTGAGCTGATAATTTGCAGTGCATGATGTTTCAATATATTATCATATTCTATCTGAAAAATGACCAGTGTAAACTTACATTTTTGAAGTTTTTAGTCTTTGTTGTAATGTTTAAATTAATAGTATGATCAAATATGTTTGGGTACCCATGGCAGAACGGTTTGCTCGCTGAGAATCGTAACATCAAGGTCCCGGGTTTTTCCAGCTCGGGTCGATGGTTGTAGAACCTTTATCTAGCGAAAAAAAGACATGTCAGCTGATTTATGAAGTGGCAATCGTCGGTAATTAAGTGGTGGGCTGAGACTTGTGGTCATATGTCCCGGATGTTTGTGTTTGTCCATATTGTCCATGTCGGCCGGTGGGCCGGGTCAGTGATGCTGGAACTCTGGTTCTAGAATTCGAAAACAGCTGTTGGAATCGGAGTTACAGTATCACTGACCTGGTGGGCCATTTTGCCATATTTTTCAATGCAGCAAAAAAGATGCGTTGAATTTTTAAGGATTATTGTCGTTAAAACCGCATAATTTCTTAACGTGGAGATTGATAAAATAAGTTTTTGAACCATTCTTTTGAAACGGGATTTGGCATTAATGGAGGTTTTTTAAAAGTGGGAAAGACAAGCGATGGCTGTTTTTTAAACTATTATTTTGAAATCAGGTCGGACGCGTCTCCTTGCTTACGGGGTTAGTCTGATGTTTGTAAAAATTAATGGGAAGGTGGACATCATTATTTGATGACTATAGAGTGATGAAATAGGTGCCATTACTTTTTAAGGGTGCGTCAAAGCGCTTTCATCACCCTGTTTGAGTCACTGGTCCAGCTCTCTCCTTTTGAAAGGGGTTGATAGGTATTTTTTCATACCATAGATCTTAAAACGGTCTTAATTACGTTTGGCGTTTTTGACACCATTGTTTAAGAAGAATGTAGATGCGTCCCCCTGCTTACGGGGTTGTTCCAGCTCTCTCATATATACACTACTTATATGTGTGTTACACACTACACTATTTATATCTGTGAGCATGTTAGAAGAGAAAACCTCTAAAATAATTGCAAAAATTGAGAATTACGTGAATAAATGTGTCAATGATAATTTGAACGAATAATATGGATGTGATGTGGAAGTTATAGCAGTGAGGTGTTTCTTATACAATAGCCATGAATCACTTTATTCATAGTATTTTACTAAAGATAGAAAATTAAAATTTAAGTATGAGTTTATTTATATAGTTAAGTTTATAATAGCTAAAACTTTTGCAGTAAATTTAATTCTAAAATTCAAAAGGAAGCAGAGTATTAGACGAATTTTTTTATAAATGTGAATAAATGAGTCTTCCACATATATATATATATATATATATATATATAAAAAACAAATCACTATTTACAAAAATGAAATTAAGCTAATAATTTAAAATATCACTTGCCTGTACAAATTCATTCTGATATAAGAATGAATTCATTTACCTTTAAAATGTACATTAATATTACCAATAAATATATATTATAAAAAAACATACATTTTCTTTATTTATAAGTGACTTATTTTTTCTTACATAAGGATAAAACTTGAAACATGTAATTCATTTTCAAAGTATTATTAATCACAGTAAATGGTTTATTAAAAACTTATATAACAATTTTTTTTATTTGTAATTGAGTTCCTCATTTACTAAGTTCAAATATATATTTCTTCTACAAAATAGAATCCATTAAAAATATTTTGATTTACGTGAATGAAAAAAAAGAACACATTATTTTTACAGTGAAAATTTCATACGCAAGGGAATTTAACTATTATACTCAAGACACGGAAGAAAAAACATGCCTGAAAAACAATCTTCCCAATGGGGACAAAACTTTTATGTTTCAATGAACCACTAGGGCATAGAAAAATGCTATAACGCCAAACCAGGCAACCCAAAATAACGACGTCATTGCACATCTACCAATGACAAGCAACCACTTTTCCTTTGACCGTGCCGAAGATTAATGACCGAGGTGTGAGGAACTCCCCAAAAAGTGCTCTTTATTTAACGTTACGCCATAAACATCCCGCGATAATACTCTCTAAATGTTGCCAAAACAACAAAATAAAATTTTAGTTGTTAAAAAAAATAATCATCAAAAAAATGATTTATTCGAAAAATAATCTTAATTAAATATCAAAGAATAGAGAAATTGGATAAATATTCCAACTAATAAACATAGCTATAATAAAAATATGTTATACTCTTGAAAACTGCGTGTAAAGTATAAATTTTCCACTTAGTAAGAAACGTGACATCATATGACGTCATAACACTGGAAAATCGCTAAAAAATTTAGAAAGAATTACGAAATAATAAGTACGTAAGAACTCATCCGGAGTCAAATGCATCGTTATGTCAAAATTTCAGAGGAAATGCTCCAGTAGTTTCGGAGATTAGCAGCTGTGAACAAACACACATTATATAGATATATATTTAAGTGATAAAAAATCGCCCATTTCAGCCAGGCCAATCTCTTCGAAAAAGAGTCTACTGATCGTGGAGATCACACGCGTTTATTTTAATTCATAGTAACTACACTTAAGACTGAGGTAAAACATTGCCTGTGGCTTTCTATCTAAAAAAACTCTTATAAACTCTGTCCCCTTTTGGATTGTTGATGTCGGACATCGTATGGATGAAAGGAATGCCCGTTGTGACCCCACTCCTGGCTTTGGTGAAAGTTACTAGTGAAACATATTAAATTTAATTATGTGACATATATTCCCGCCTTGAATCCTTCAAAAAAATTTCAATATAAAAGAAAACCGACATTAAACAAACATAATTCGAAATAAGGAATTAAGATACGTTAAATTAAATACCAAAACCACACTCAATAATATTTCAGACTGTTAGACATTTAAAAAATCGGATCCAAATTTTTATGATCTCCTTGTGTTGTTTTTCCAATCCCGTTCCATGATCTCAATGAAAGAAAGCACACCGATTCGAACCCGATCTTTTGAGTTTCGTGATTTGAGGTTGGCAGCAACTGCCATGCAAATCGAGCTAGTATTTAAACTCGGCTCATGTTAGTTTTCAAAAAGGAAGGAGAAACGGAAATATAAGAAGTATGTGAGTGGTTTAACTCAGAGGGAGAGAACAACTGGTTGGCAATGCAACTGCAGGTTGCATCACCATTTTAGATTAGAAATTAATTTTACAATATTAGAAGACGGTTCGAATCGAATGTCTCTGGTAATGTTGCTTTTTGAACTTATTGTTTTTATCGCTCCAGTAACGAGCAGAGTGACTTTATGATTGATTATTAAAGGCCAATTTTAAGAAACTGTTTTTCGTCTTCATGCCTCCTCGACACATAAATTTCACTGCTAGCTTTTCAAAATTTAAATTAGTTTACCTATAAGTGTAACAAATTTGGTTATGGGCCCAGTCCATGTACTGTGTCGAGGCAGGCTAAGCAGTTGAACCAGACCATGAACTTTGTCTATTTAAATACTGTTCCAGTCTAGAACTATTTTTTATGAACTCTGTTGCTAGTACGCTAAATCGAGTAACAGATATGGAGTTTAACAACCAGATATCAGTGTTGACTCCAAATAACTGGAACACGTGGAAGCATGATATGCAAGTACTCTTAATGCATTATGGTTGCTGGCAGTTTATAATACAGACCAAGCCAGAACAACCTGATGAAGAAGCAACATACAAGGAAAAATTAGATCTACAACTTCGTAAGGATAGATGTTATACGTTGATCTATACTAACATCAGTTCAGATTTGAAAAATCTGATAACGGAAACAACTGACGGAGTAGCGGCATGGAAGATATTAAAAGATCACTTCGAACCAGTCACAAGAGCAAGGGTAATTCAACTATTAGATCAATTTTTTGGAACAAAATACCAACCAGGGAAGATGTTGGAATCTTCATATCTCGTGTAAAGACAGCGGCAACCAGACTACAGGAAGCGGGTCATAAATTGGACGACCTGTACATAGGATTTCAATTAATAAGGTGGCTTCCTCAGGAATTCCAGTCTACCGTGCAACAAATCTACAGATGGAAAGAAGAGGACTTCAGAGTTGTCAAAATTGAAGCAGAGCTGATATTAGAAGCCAATCGTCTTCAGTTGATGAAACAAGATTTGGAGAAAGCGGAGAATGCTTACTTGAGCAGTTTCACTTCGAAGAAGTCGAAGAAGTTACCTGGTGCTACGGCTGCAGCTCATGGAGATCCAAATGGCAAGAATGATTACCAAAAGAAAGGTGGTAAGGTATTTAACTGTAAAACTATTAAAAATGTTAAACAATCTATTAAGACTATAGGTCCGTGTTATGTATGTAATAAGTACGGGCATCTTAAAGTAAACTGTAAAGAGAAAAGTCTCTACAAAAATCTCCTTCAACTGTAAATGAAACTTTTAACACAGAGTTTAATATAAATTTAAGATTTTGTGAAGCTGAATGTAGTCTTTTAGAACTAGATAAACAACTCGTAACTAGTTGTATCTTATTTGAGGAAAACTCTGATAAAGGTGTTTGGGTAATAGATACTGCTGCCACGAGTCATTTTTGTAATGACAAGAGTTTATTTTTAGATCTTAAACCGATAACTAACATAAAAAATGTCGTTAGCAACGGAGGATAAAAAAGTTGTCCCGTAGAAGGAATCGGTACACTTAGATTTCGGGTAAAATATAAGGAGTTTTCATGAAATAACTTTGACTGATGTTTTATTTAATCCTAAGTTGAGGAGAAATTTGTTATCCGGTTCCAGATTAGAAAGTAAAGGTGCGCAATTTGTGGGTACTAAAGGTAAAATTAATGTTTTTAATAAAGACTGGATAAAATTGTTCTCAGCGACACGCCATGAAAATTTGTATTTTTGCCGGATCATTATATTATACCAAAGAGTAAAGAAATTAGTTTTTTAGTGATGTAACCGCTAAAACAAAAAACGGATCAATAGAAATATGGCATCAACGCTTTTGTCATGTTAATAACGATTACTTGGTAAAAACTAGTAAAAATGATAGTGTAAAAGGTCTCCCACGCTTAACTGATAATGGTAAGACTCATTGTATACCGTGTAAATTAGCAAAGTCCAAGAGAGTTTCATTCAAAAAGACGGGGGCCGTAAGATCAAAACGTCCATTGGAATTGTTGCATATGGATCTCTGTGGTTCAATGCCAACTGAAAGCCAAGGCGGTAATAAATATTTCTTGAGTATAATTGACGATTATTCAGGAAAAGTGACTGTATTTCCCATCCGAAATAAATCTGACGTATTTCATACGTTTATAAGATTTCAGAAACGAGCAGAACGTTTTCTAAGTAAAAGGTAATAGCAGTTAGAACTGATGGCGGACTAGAATTTTGTAATAAAGATATGGATAATTTCTTGACAGAACTGGGTATAAAGCATGAGGTAACAAATTCATATACGCCAGAAATGAATGGGGTCGCGGAGAGATTCAATTTAACCGCTCTAGATGGCCTCAAAACATTGCTTAAGTCTAGTGAAGTTCCTCATAAGTTTTGGGGAGAAGCATTACTTTGTTTCACTTATGCGTGGAATCGAATTTGTCACAAAGACAGTAACAAAACGCCTTTCGAAAAATATTCAGGTAGAAAACCATCGGTATTGCATCTAAAACCTTTTGGATGTTTGGCATACGCTGGTGTGCCAAAACAAATTAGGAAAAAATTCGATATGCGTGCGAAAATGGGAATTATGATGGGATACGCACAACGTACTAAGGGTTATAGAATATGGTTGATAGATGAAAATAAATTAGTCGAGACTATTAATGTAAGATTCGATGAAAATAAGAGGGGAATTAATTTTAGACAAAAAGTTAATAGTAACCTTGGATATAATTTAAACCTTCCTGATTATTATGATGATTAGGATGATTCTGATAGAGTAAAAGATTCATTAACGAGTCGTTTAGTTTCAAAGACAAGTACGGAAACGCCCTCAACATCTGAAAAACCAGATGTATCTTCCGATAATCATAACTTGATCCCATGTACAGAGGTTAAGTGGATTCGAAATATAGGTAGGAAAGTAACTGGATCTAACGTATATTATAGTATAGAAGGGGAAGCAACCCGATTGAAATCTTTTAACGAAATAGAGAGATACTGTAAGAGGCATAATATTAAGTATGATCCTAGTTTATTTAATTTTAGAAAAGATAATACCGAATCCCAGGGATTTTCAGATTTGTCAGAGCAACAAGAAGCTCTTATGGTTGAAGTAACTATTCCTATTTGTTACAAACAGGCGATAAGATCCAGAGACGCATCTAAATGGCATGATGCAATGGATAAAGAAATTAACGTAATGAAGGAACGTAAAGTTTGGGATTTAGTTGATCATCCGGATAATATAAAAATTTTAGAAAACCGTTGGGTTTATACCATTAAATATGATGAAAATAATAAAATTGTTAGATACAAGGCCCGCTTAGTTGCGCGAGGTAACACACAATTACGAGGTGAGTCATTTGACGAGGTATTTCAAGAATACAAATTAGAACTTTCAAAAGTTAAATCATTAAAACTAAGATGTTATTCAGACTCGGATTTTGCTACAAATAGGGATGATCGAATGTCAATGGGAGGGTTCATAACTTTTATAGACGAAACTCCAATTTCATCGCGAACTTTCAAGCAAAAATCCGTTAGTCTGTCGACCATGGAAGCTGAGTATGTTAGTTTAACAGAAGCAGCTAAGGAATTCATTTGGCTAAAGAATGTAATTAATAATAAAAGTTTAAATTTGGAATTAAGTGAAAATGTAATGTTTTATGATAATCAAGCTGCTATAAGTTTTCAAAGTCACCGGTAGAAAATTGTAGAACAAAACATATCGATGTTCGTTATCATTTTCTAAGGAATTTGATATACGACAAGGTTTTCCAAATTAAATATATAGGTACCAAAAATAATTTGGCGGACATTTTTACCAAACCCATGGTAAAGGAAAAATTGTTAGAATTTTGTAGAAAATTATTTCTTTTTAGAGAATAAGACTTTGTTTCTTTAAGATTAAAATATTAGTTTGTTTATTACAATAAAAGATTGTGAATAAAATGTTGTTTTTTTGTGTTAAATTGTATAACATGTGATTATAGATTAAAATTTACTGATTTGTAAGAGATAATGGTGCGAGATTGGAAAAAGGGGGCCGATTGTTAGACATTTAAAAAAATCGGATCCAAATTTTTATGATCTCCTTGTGTTGTTTTTCCAATCCCGTTCCAT
This sequence comes from Trichonephila clavipes, assembly GCA_019973935.1. Taxonomy (NCBI): domain Eukaryota; kingdom Metazoa; phylum Arthropoda; class Arachnida; order Araneae; family Nephilidae; genus Trichonephila; species Trichonephila clavipes. The sequence goes on along the minus strand of BMAU01010243.1, from coordinate 331,973 downwards.
GATCTCAATGAAAGTAAGCACACCGATTCGAACCCGATCTTTTTGAGTTTCGTGATTTGAGGTTGGCAGCAACTGCCATGCAAATCGAGCTAGTATTTAAACTCGGCTCATGTTAGTTTTTAAAAAAGGAAGGAGAAACGGAAATATAAGAAGTATGTGAGTGGTTTAACTCAGAGGGAGAGAACAACTGGTTGGCAATGCAACTGCAGGTTGCATCACCATTTTAGATTAGAAATTAATTTTACAATATTAGAAGACGGTTCGAATCGGATGTCTCTGGTAATGTTGCTTTTTGAACTTATTGTTTTTATCGCTCCAGTAACGAGCAGAGTGACTTTATGATTGATTATTAAAGGCCAATTTTAAGAAACTGTTTTTCGTCTTCATGCCTCCTCGACACATAAATTTCACTGCTAGCTTTGCAAAATTTAAAATTAGTTTACCTATAAGTGTAACACAGACAATATACAGAATTCTTTTGTAACAGAAAAAAAAAATATTTTCCCAATTCGATCCAAATGCCACCCTTAAAATTTGCCGCCCCGGACAAGGGTCCGGATTTTCCGGCCCTAGAGCCGCCTTTGCTTGGACCATATCTTATTAAGCTACAGTAGATATACTCACCCACGAAATCATCTAAAATATTTTCTCAAAATTGATCCTCTTTGCAATATCATCTTCAAAGAGATTACTGGAGAAAGCTATATCAAACAGATCATCATTCAGAATTTTTATTCAGAAGATAAAATATTTTGACATCGACTGACTTGTCAATACTCGTTAGTGTTCTATGGTATAATAGCCTTTGTTGCTCCCTATCCTACTCAAAAATATTAACTGTAACTGTAACGCTGTTCGTAAGCAAAAACGGGTTTCATTGTTTATTCTTCGTTCTGATTCATGTAGTCTGGAGAGTGTGCTAAAAGTATTGATTAATTTTGATTTTTCAAGCGGATTCGAGACGGTCAGATCGTTTTGAATTTTTTGTTTTGTATTGAAATTTATTTCATATAACTTTTATTCTATCTTCGGATAAGAGCTTTTAATTTAAGTATTTACACAAGATAGTTTATTAATACAAATTTGAGTGTTGGAGTAGGGAAGACAAAATGGGTGACTACCCTCACCCAGATAATAATATGGAGGTGGAAAATACAAACGCTAATTTTTCATTAAATAAATATAGATGTAATTTAACAGATATAGAATTATATTGACCAAGTTTGAGGAAAGATAAAATTTAAATACGAGTCCAAATATTACAATTTTTTTAAAATCAGAAAATAACTTTCAGAGTGGTAATCCACTTAAATTAAAAGAAAGTATAATGAAAGCGTTCACAATAAAAAAAAGTATTCTGAGTATAAGCAAAACAAGAAACGGTGAGATCATAATTAAGACAAATAATTGCAAGACCACCAAAGAAGCTTTAAAAATTAAAGAAATTAATGGCGTAAAATTAAGTACAAGATTATCCTTTATTGGCCTAACCAGTAGTTACATATTACAAGGAATAGACACAGAATATACAATAGACGACATAAAATCGGAATTAGAAAATAACAATTATGCAATTTTTGATATTCAACGTTTTACCAAAAAAAAAATCTGGATTAAACCTGTCAAAACAATTAAAGTTACCCAAATAGGATGCAGTATTCCCGAAAGAGTTTTGATAGGATTTGAAATGTTTAAAACTAATCTCTACTATGAAAAACCTAGGCAATACACAAACTGTTGGAAATTTGGACACATTCAAAAATTTTGTAGAAGCTCAATCAAATGCCGAATTTGCTCACTAAACCACTCTGAAAACGATTGCAAAGAAATAAAAATAAAAAAATGTAGCTCTTGTGGAGAAAAGCAAGAAGCTAACGATAAAGGTTGCAAAAGATATAATGAGTGAGTTGAAATCTTAAAAATTAAAGCACAACAACAAATCTCCAGAAACGAAGCAGTTGAGAAATTCCAAAGGGAAAAAAAAACATCATACAGCCAAAACGTATAATGATCAAACAGAGAAGATAGAAAATCTTGAATAAAAGTTTGCGAAATTAGAGTTGAAATTTGAAGAAAACCATAACATATTTGAAAAGAAATTAGAACAAGTAGTACAACGCTTCACGACAGAATTGAATACTGTGGTAGCACAAATAAATTTGAGCTTTTCTTCCTTAATGAATACCATGGAATCCAGCTTGAAAAAACTTGCATCCAATATAACAATTCCAAAAGATGATGACTTTCTAATAAATAGAAAACTGAATGAGAAAGCAAAAAGATTCAAGAAAATATCAGAACAGAGAGGAAATACATTAGAACGTGTAGTAGAAAAAATAAAGAAACTTAAATAAATAATGAAATTTTCTTATATTTTCTAGTTAAAAACTCAATATTAATCTACTTTCCTTATTGAATATTTAAACTAATTCGTAGTATCGCACCTTTTTTTTTTTCGTTTTAAATCATTTATATAATCCAATGTGGAATGCGCGTGGAATTAAAAACAAGAGGTCAGATATTCTTTTCGCGCCAATTTTTCAAAAAGCAAGTATTTTAATAATTCAAGGAACTTAGTTACATCCAAATTATATTTTCACAATTCCCAATAAGAATATATTCAGAATTGATAGGGAAATCAAAAGAGGAGGAGGATTAATGATAGTTTTAAATAAAGATATTAGCGCAATAAAAGTATTCTCAGAAATTAGTGAAGACTTAGAAATTTATATATATATATATATATATATATATATATATATATATATAATAGTCAGAATTCAGATAGATTTATTTCCTATCACAATTTTTAATATATACATCCCACCGGTTAACTTTAAAGACATCAATTTATCTAAAATAGTATCATATGTTGATAATCACAGTTTGATATTGGGAGATTTCAACGCATCTCATGAGATAAGGGGATCAAAAAATTACAGTGCTTCTGGAAAAAAGATTTTTGACTGGATTATTGAAAATGACTTAATATTATTAAACGATAAAAGTATAACTTATCTCCATTCATCGGGAATTTTTACATCTATAGATCTTTCTTTAGCTTTTATAGATTTAAATTATGATTTATCCTGGTCCACAAATACCGATAATTTTGGAAGTGATCACTTCCCTATAATTATTAATTACAAAAGAACAAACAGCTCAGCAATTAATAATTTTAAACAAAAAACAAATTGGAACAAATTTATCAATATTATTCAACAAAATGTAAATTTAAATGAAAACATAAATATAGATATTATAAAAGAAATTTAAAAAGCTCAAATTTTATCTCAAGAAACAGAAAAAAAACAGATCAGTTCAAGAGCTCCATGGTGGACAGCACCATGCGGGTATTTAAGAGCAAAAAAAGAAAAAGAAAACTCCTTAATAAAGCAAGGGAAAACTTTAAAGAAGACTGGATAAAATATAAAGAAGTAAGCGCAAAACTTAAGCGAACAAAGAAAGTAAAGAAATTTTTGTCAAAGCTTGTAAAGAAATTTTTGGCACAAGACATGTGAAAAAATATCGTCTCCTAAAGTTATTTTTAAAATAATCCGAATAATCAAAAACAGAACAAATCCTAACTATTCTTCATTTAATATTATTGAAAATAACGGAACCATATTAACAAACGAACAATCCCAAGCAAACTGTTTTTTACAATATTACGCAAAACAAAACAACGATAGTATTCCAAATATTTCTATCCCGGACAATAGCTAGGATATTAAAAAAACTTTTTCTTTAAAAGAATTAGAAATAGCAATATCTCATCAAAAGAACAGCAGTCCAGGGCATGATAAAATTTCTCTCCAATCAATAAACCATCTCCCCATCAAAGCAATAAATATCCTTCTGAAATCCTTTAATGACAGTTGGTCTTCAAGTCAAATACCAAAAGATTGGACTCACGCAATTATCCTACCTTTCATAAAACCTCACAAAAATCCCAAGGAAGAGAGAGAGTTTCGTCATACCGTCCTATATCTCTTACTTCAGTAATTGCCAAATTATTAGAAAGAATGATTCTACACATAGAATGCTATACTCCGTTTCACCTTAAGTTGGCAGCGCTGGGAAGGGTACGCTGACCAAATCACAGCCTCTACAGGGTTACTTTAGGAGGAGAGTGTGACTATAAGAAATAAAATTCTCCATATTTGGCGAGCAAAAAAATTACTCTTGAAAAATTTGTTCCTTAAAATATAATAGTATAAGCCCCTTTTTTAATCCAGATATTTAAGGGTTTCCGCTTCAATATGTTTAAAAATGCTGATTAATTAACTAGCAAAACTTTTCTCGAATAAAATTTCAATAGTTCCCAACATGTTGATTGCATTTTTTTTAAATGAAAAAATACGGTTAAATTGTAATTCACATGCTATTATTACATTGATTTTTTAAAGTGATTTTTATGCCATTTTCAAAATAAATGGCTCATATATCTTAGTTTCATAATTTCATTTATTATATATATCTGTTTATAAAATACAAATTTCTATCTTTTTTATAAATAATTAATCATCTTTTTTCTATTACTGTTTTAAATCATTTTGTAATTATTATTCACATTAAATGTAAATGCCGTTTATGTACGTTAGCTTAAGATATACAGAAGCACATAATAGAATTTGGGGATTAATTTCAAAAATTATCAGTTTTAAAACTTATAATCTTTTATAAAATTTACAGTTCTATATCTCGATGCATATTTCAAAAATTATGTTACTAACATTATATGCAAAGTTTATGTATTCGTCTCAATAAGTATAACTTTTAAAGAAAAAAATATTATTTATTGTAATAATTTAATACAAAAGTTATATATTTTGATATTAAGAACTATATTTGTTGTAAAAAGATCCCATAAAAAATTTTAAAGGGACAATGGCTCTTTTATTAGGTGTATTCATATAAATCAAATTATATATACATGTATATTTAACACTCCGTGTAGGAAGCATTTGGAATCAAAATGAAAGCATTGCACAAGAAAAGATTTCCATAAGATACTTCGATTGTAAAGATAAGGAGTTTTTAAAAAATGTATATTTTTAAAAGCATTGTCTAAGAAAATTTTAAAATTTGATTTACTCAAATAAGGTGATATAAAAAATTAAATCAACATTTTTTTTGTGTATAAATATTAAAAGCTGCATGGCCCGGCATTGCACGGGCTTTCTTCTACCATTGTGGTACCATTTGTACGTGCATCAAATATTATATTTAAAGCACAGTCACCAGAGTGAGGACTAGGACCCTGTTCCGCATGTCACTCCACAGTATGCAAAATAAGTGTTTACATAAAAAAACTGTTCCAATAGCTGATTATGTAAGCACTTATGTTACATCATTAAAGAAAAACATCGTAATTTTTGAGCCATGGTCAAATGACGAGGACAACACTTTTGGCACCTTTCTCTCCAAACTACCATACCACGCTAGCGGGAGGACATTGATGATAATTTTTTTACAAGTCATCAGCACTCATTATTTTTGAATCGCTATCCGATTAGTCACTGTTCATAGATATAATGAAATTCTGATTTTCTTAAATTTCATCAACAAGTCCATCAATTTCCGACATATCTTTCTCTTTTTTAATTACATGGTTGATGTAATTTATCCAATTTTGAGTTGAGACCTTATCTATTCTCTTTGTTACACGTTCATTTATTTCGCTTAGTTTAAATGTTTTATTTTCTTTTGCAATGTAACCTTTTACTTGGCTCCAAATCAACTCAATTGGATTGAGCTCGCAGTGATAAGGGGGCAATCCTAAAATTTTGTGGCCAAACTTTTCAGCTATTTCTTCCCCTCTGTAGCCATTATACAAATGCTTTATTTGAGTTACTTTTTGCAGAAGTTCAATTTTAATTAAATCTTGATTCCCTGTCACTTTCTTTTCTCTCTGTCAACCACTCTTGAATTGCACTTTTTTTCCAAGAACTTATTGGAATTTTCTTTTTTTCCCCACTGAATGGTAGGGGGCATTGTCCATTACAATAATGATTTGGGACTTCAATGTTGGCATGACAGTTTAAAACCATTTTTTAAAATGGTTACCATCCCTTTTTTCGTGGTATATAGTCCCCAGATTTTTTCCCAGTAAAAATATCTGCCGCATCCCGAACTAATCCTTCTTTGCTTCCAATATGAGTTATTATAAGCCTCCTTCCTTTGCCTTTAGGTGCAGTCAAACATACTGTTAAATTAGAAGATGAAGCTTCATATCTGCTTTTGCTGGTTCTCTTGCCACACTCGAGTTCCAGAATGTCCTTCATTCACCCAGGTCTCATCCAAATAATAGATTGACGCATTTTTTTCTCTTAACTCCCTAATTTTTCGTAAATAATTTCTGCGTCATAAAATATCGTCTTTCAAAAAGCACAGCCTCTCTTTTCCTTTTTCCAAATGTGAACCCCAGAGCCTTTAGTAATCTGTGCAAGGTTGACCGGCTAATGTTCTTTGAAAAAATCTCAGCATCATCATTTATTTCCTTCAGAACTTTGGATAACGTAGGAATCTCATTCTCACGGAAAAAGGCATGAATTTTTCGCTGAATGCACGATAATGTGAAGTCGTCATACTTCACCAGCCTTCTACGCTACCCTACAGTACCGGGTCGTTTTTTAGCGGGAGAACTTAAAGCACTCAATGTCTTCTCTTCCTTCTTCAAACGAAAAACAGTTCTCTTCGAAACGCCAGTCAGTTCAGTAACCTTTCTTACAATTTCACTGAGGGATTCTTGCGGGGTTTCTTCTCGAAGTCGAGAATAAACATTCAGTATTTTTTTCTGAGCTCCGCTTCTGATAGCTATTTCTCGCTTCGATGGTGTATACAGCGAGGTTGGTGACATTTCTATCTCAGACATGTTTAAAATTTCAAAAAACAACACGAATTAAGGTAGTCGCACGAGATGTAAAAATATTACATTTGGACGAAGCTGAACCGTAAAATGAATGGCGTTGATTTGGCGCGAATATTTCGGAAGAATGTAATCTAGAAAACCGGTTTTTTCAGCCAAATATTATTGTTATCAGCCAAAAGTCAAGTAGTTGTTTTCTACTGTATTCGTTCACACGTATTAAAGAATAAATGCTTTAAGATGTGATTAACTTAAAATATATCTTTAAACCTACAATTTCTATAGTACATGATACTTTTTATCAATTTTCTGACCATTTACGTTGATTTAAATTCTAAAATGAGTTGGAACTACTTTTTCAAGCGGATTTTTACATTCCGTACCTTTCCCAACGCTGCCAACTTGAGGTAAAATTTTTCATGTTAATCATCATGGTTTTTACCCTCACAGAAGCAGCATTAATACATTACTTCAATTACAACAAGACATTATTCTGGCTGGAGAAGGCAAAGAATATTTTATTTTGGTAGCGTTGGATATTAAAGCAGCATATGACTGAGTGTGGCCAAATGGCCTTGTTTCTAAATTAAACAAAGTTGGATACTCTGGCAGATTGCTACGATAAAAACAAAACTTCATACATCAGAGAACAATTCAAATGAAATGGAGGAAAAAATTTTCAAAAATTGTTAAAAGTAGTTATGGGGTCGTATCTTAAGTCCTTTCCTTTTTATGATTTATATGGCAAATATTTTTGAAATTCAACACAATAGCCATCATCTGGTTTATGCAGACGACATATTTTTATACAATAGTGGTACAAATTGGAATAAAACAATAGGCGAAATGCAAGAATCTTTAAATAAAATTTCAGTGTGGTGTAAAAAGTGGAAATTGTCCACCTCTCCAGAAAAAAAGTAATCTAATCAACTTTTCCAGAAAAAGAAGCATAATACCTCCATTACTTAAAATATGCGACAAACCTATTCCCGAAGTGAAGAGTCTTAAAAAAAATCCTGGGTATCATCTTCTACCCCAATATCACCTGGAAAATCATATTAATTACCTACGTCAGAAAGGATTCAAATATTTAAATGCCATTAAGGGGTCACATACCTTTTAAAAAGTTGAAAATGGTTAAAAATAGTGAGCTCTTTAAAGCTCTATAATTTTTTTATTATTGTTTCCTGGAATGTAAATTTTGGAGGAATAAACAAATAGATATTACTTTACTTAAAACATAACCAACAAACACAGTGCTAATTAGGATAAATTTTTAATTAGATAATTACAAAAAGAAATTTTTGTTTTCTTTTCGCAAGTGATATGCATTACGCGCAGCTTTATAAAAAAGGTTACCAATATTTTTTGATGAAATTTTTGATCAGTGTTGGAAATTGTGTTATCTTTAAAATGACGAAGCATGAAACACTGATTTAAAATTTTTAGTAAACTATAACAATTTAAAATTTAACTATAAAATTTTTAAATTTTTTTGCTATTTTATATTTGTAATTTTAAATTTTTTCATTAAAAATTCAAACTGGTTCGTTATTTTAAGTACAGATATGATCAGAATCTACAGTAAAAATTGTATCATTTTCCTTGGCACTGTTTTGAAAATATCATGCGCGTAATGAGTAAAAATGACGTTCTGAGAAAATTGACATCAAACGTAAAATTTACCACAGTTTTATATATATATTATTCTGGTTACTCAAACAACAACTAAATTTAAATTAAAACTAATGTGCAGTTTTTTAGTCAATAAACTTCAATTTATTAAAATTATTATAACTAAAAACATATAATATACCAATGCAGTACAAGCATCGAAACGATATCAAAAGCTACAAAATAATCAAAATGCAACAAAGTGATTCATTTCTCCAAAATAAAGTTAAAAATTTATAAATATTACTTAAAAACAATCAATACCTTAATTAACAACTACTTATTATAAATATTAAAAAATTTGTGATATGAATGCAGTGTATTACTATGATTCTCTAAAATGCTAAAATTCGCCACATGCATATGATGTTCCCTCTTTTTCAGTTAATTTCTTACAAGTAGTTTTAAATTGCATTCTTTTAGCCTGTCGTACTTCTTTTGTGCGGAGATTAAAATGTACTTCTGCAGTCTGAATTCTTTTTATATCTACAAGTGTAACAAATTTATGTGCAAATTGACCAACAGTCAGACCAAGCAATTGCATAATTTTTAGTCTGGCTTGATTGCCATCATTAAAAATGACAATTGCCTCATTTGTAGATATATCAACAATCTTTCTACCACAACCTAAAGTTTTTGGGCATAATTTCCATATTAATGAGTTGTTGTTGTGGCTAATGCCACCTGTCTGACGTAGTCAGAACGAGGCCCACGAAATTCATCGTGGCAAGGGCAAGAGGTACGCCTGTCGTTGACCTTGAGCACCATACAGGTGACAGTGCGATTTAAGCTCAGTGAAACTTCCCCGAAGGGACGATAGATGGCGACACGACCTCTATCTCCACCTCCACAATTTCTGCAAGTGAACTGAAGGGGAGGGAGAAGTATTCTCCAGTTCCTGCGCTAGTGAATAAGCCCACAAGACTACGGACCCACTGATTTAACGAGCACGTACTCCGTGTGCACTCGGAGGGTATTTGGTGACATCGAGCATCGAACCCAGGCCTTCCGGTCTGGAGTCCGATGCTCTAACCACTAGGCTACCCACGGCCTACATATTAATGAGTTAATGGATTCATTATTATTTTGGGTTTTACTCTCTAGACATTTTTGTAGAAGTTTAGGTTGTGATAGATCATTAAACACAGGTTTTATGGCATCCATTACTGCCACTGGCAATTTGTTACTGTGTCTAAAAGTTTCCACACTGCCCTCTACTACTTGATTTTGATATTTACACCAAGAATTAGGACCTACGGGACAAAAACTGTGCAATGGTTCTTCGTCGCTTGAACGTATATGGAAATATACAGCCCAAACAGCTTTTCACATATCTGACAGGCATGTTTTATTTTGTCAGATTGCATTTCCATATTACGTTGTAATTAAGTCGATCATTCTGTCGGTCAACCTTCCCTTTCCCCCAATCGACTTCCCATCACTGATTTTGGAGCTCATTTGTTTTAATTTTCGTAAACGAGTTCCCATTCTTTTTTGAACATGTCCAACACATTCAATTTTTGAAACTGTGATATCTTCTCCATACGGATTGGATGCAGTAATAGATGAGAATGTTTTGGAATCGCCATCCCCGATGTAAGATGTATATCTCACAGAACGATGACTTAATGAACGCTGAAATATACGAACCATTCCCACAGTCTCCATCATGCCAGCTGAACCATTGTGGTTCTTCAAACATTCTTTAACGTGAAGAATTTTCCACTTTTTGTAAGCAGGTGACTCCTTTCTTCGTTTCCGAAAATCACATCCTTTACAGAAAGAAGACATCACTTCCGCATCAATACACTTTCCTGTTTTGTCTCCTATAACAGCACACACACCAACACGAGAAGAATAGCCACGGGTTTTCCATGTTCCATCTCCATTAATTATTATATCGGAAGAATTTGTCAAAGTTACCTCTTCCAAAGCTGCACTTTGCATTGAAGCTTCTGCGACTTCTTTACTACACAATTGTAGTTTGTTTATAATGTTATAGGATTTTTCAGCAACTGGAGGAGGAAAGTCCATGACACCACAGAAAGTTGTCATTGCTGCATGACCCTGTCCAATTGTCCTCATTGCGTATACAAAACGTCTGTTTATTTCTGGAATATTTTTTCTTTTACCCAGCATTTTTGAATTTCTAAACGAACACAAGTCTTTACAGTTCTTGTATTCAATCGAAAAAACATTAGACAAACCTCTAACACATTTTTCTGATAGTTTAATATCACGACCACATTTTTTGCAAGAAGCAAAGTTTTGAATGTTTGTAAACATGATAGTTTTATCAAACACTCTATAGCCATCAAAACAGTCATGTTCAATAAAAGATGACTCAACATCTTGCAGCCGAATCTTTTTTCCAGATGCACTGTTGTTTAGTGATTCATCCACACTGTGTACAGCTTTGCATCTCGTATGCATATTACCAGTAAACTTCCTTTTCTTAGGACGTTTACCAGATGGTCTTTTAGCAGATTCAGTCGAATTCATCCTTCAAAAGTTTATAAAAAAAATAATATTTTTCCTAAAACTTATCTTAGAATAAGATACGGTATGAAAATCAAAAACGAGCGAGTATAAATTCAAGATTCACTTTATCAAAACAAAGTAGAAGTAGAAGTTTATAAAGTTAGTAGAAGTTGTAGTTAATATTCAGAACAACAATAATAATATTTGAGGCTTAGATTCAAGCATTTGATAATAATTAGAATGAAAATATTAGAAACAGAGAAACGCAGCTGTCACCAGCGACATGACAGCTGTCACCCTGGAGCCAAAATGTAAACAATATGTAAATCACCTTTTCTACTCTTTTTATTTTCTTAATAACGTCCGTTCTATTGGGAATATCTGCATGCGGTTTCTTTTAGAACACTCAGAAAGGTTTACTCTATAAAATAAAATAATAATAAAAAAATCGATTTTCAGGAAATTTTAAAAGGTATATGACCCCTTAAAGCCTTATCTTCTGCGAAAATAGGAACAACATCTGATCATCTTTTAAATATTATTAATGCCCCAATCCGTTCTATCTTTGACTATGGAAGTCAACTCTTTTCCTTTTCTAGCAATAGCAACAGACAAAACTAGAACCGATTTACAATGCTGCTTTACGCTGAGCCCTAGGTCTCCCAAGAAACACCCCGTTAGATTTATTAAGAGCAGAGTCTAGGAATGGAAGTATTAAAAATCGCCATAATTTCTTTGCCAAAAATTTATAACTAAACAAATTGCATTAAAAAACTGGTCACCGAATGCAAGATTATTTTGGGATATAAATAACATTTTTTATAAATATAGAGTAAAAGATATCAGTATTTTTCAAAAGACGATCAACCTGCTCCAAGAATTATGTATCTTTAAAGTAGATATGCTTCAATGGATCCTTCCTCCTCCAATGTACGAAAATCGCAAAATAAAAATCTATACTCATGAACTACCATTTCAAAACAAGGATCTTCCAGATGACATAGTACAAAATATGTTTAATGATTACCTTCAGCCAAAATTTAATAACAATATCATAATAGCAACAGATGGTTTGAAAAATACTAATCAAACATCAATAGGAATTTTGATCCCTAAGAAAAAAGTTCGACAAAATTTCATACTTTAAAGAAATGATTTCAATATTCACAGCTGAAGCTATAGCCATATGGACTGCGTTAAAAAATTGGGTTTCTGAAACAGAAAACTATATCATCTTGACGGACATCTTATCAGTCCTAAAAAGCATCCGAAATATTAATAGAAAATCCAATACGATAATATTAAATTTAAGTTCAACTTTACATCAGTGCCTCCAAATAGCTCAATCAATTACATTCATTTGGGTACCAGCTCACAAGGAAATAGGGATTAAAATGAAGAAGTTGATAAATTAGCTAAAGCCTCTCCAGAGCCGTGGAATATTATTTCTTGGATAACTTATGAAGATCTACATACATATTTAAGAAAACAACACAAAATCAAAAGTGAAGAAATGTAGAAAAAGAGCAAAAGACATAAAAATTATTTTTATATTTGTTATCTTGAAAAATGGAACAGACAGGCAGCAAAAAATAGAAAAATAGAAGTTTTAATCAATAAGTTGCGATCCAAAAAATTAGCATTAAATGATATATACTTCCTTTTTAAATAAACAGATTCTCCTTTGTGTGCAGATTGTAAAGTACTAGAAACTAGTGAACATTTTATATTAAATTGTATCAAATACAAGTCGCATCGTGAAATTTTTAAAAATGTTATCTCCAACCACAGAGAATGGTCTTATTCCTCAATAGCGAAATTTAAAACAATAGAGAATGTTCAAAAAGTTGAAAAAGTTCTGACATCATCCAATAGATTCTAAAATTCCAGCTAATAGTTTTTCAATACTCTACTTTCATCAATCTCAGTTGAAGCACAAGGCGATAATTCAAACTACTGATGGACAATGCAATCACGAGCTGTACGTTACAACTTAGGTTAAAAACTAATTAAAATTTAATGGAGCATAAGGCGTTGGCCAAGTGTCTATTATTACAGTGATATCACTGTACTGAACTGAACTGAACTGTTTATTCCCTCAAGGAAATCGTTAAATAAAGAGCACTTTTTTAGAAGAGGAGAGGGGAAGAAAACAGGGGGATGACATTCTGCAGGATTACAGAGCTTACCAAATTTCTCGCCAATATCGACACTTACTTTAAATACGATACCAATCATTTATTTTCGCAATAGATGTGGACGTATTCACATGGTTAAACCTGGATTCTTATCGAAAGCATAAAAAAAATATGTAACCACCTTTCGAAATAGCAAGTTTAAATACATGGAGCAAATTTATTTTAAATGAAATTAAATAACTTATTTGTTCATTATTTTTTGTATAAAAATTTAAATTATGTAATTGCAGTGGTAAGTTATACGATTACTAGTAGAAAGCGCTTACATTATTGTTTATGATTGTTTTTGAAGCTCCAGGTTTTGAACGAAATGACACTGGATTAATTTAAATACGATTACTCATGACACGGAAATTCAAAAAAGAAGCAGCTCCTCCATTGTACATTTTATAGATGTTACGAATAAGTATTTTAAATATAACCGATAAGTAATTTAGTCGGATCTTTCAAAAATGTTATGACTATAATTCGAAAGGGTAAGTTTTTGATACAGAATAAAAAGCGTTTACTAAAGTGATTTCAAATGCTTATTTTCGCGCGTATTTAGTTCACTATTCTACAAAGTAGAATGTTTATTTATAATGTGTTAGATATCTTGTGCACTGAATATTCATTGATAGATTTTTATTAAATCCGTTATTTGTTTCGTTCATTCTGTGAGTTATCAAATTACGTTTTAATCGTTACGTAATCGTATATAGTAAATACTTGTTTTATTAATAACAATTCAATATGTATACATATTCCTAATGATACAAGTGGAATGATGGATTGAGCGGAAGATATGGTTTTCACTCTGACAATGAATCGAGTTTCTCTGATATTTTTGTTTAATATAAACGGAAAATTTTTAAAAGCTTAATATTTTATCACTTTATATCAAACTCTCTCCCTGTAAAAATAAAAGAGCAGACTTCCAAAATTAACTAGAAACGATTTTTTCTCATACTTGAAAGCTAGATCAGTTTATAAATTAAACTCATTTTCAAACGTAAATTAGTATCTATCCTTCCATACTGTAATCATATATCCACACATATAATGTATGAACTCGATTCAATTTGTTACCAAATTTATGCCAAATAAAATGAAAAAGTGGATTTCAATTACATGTTACTGCTAAATGTAATTATTCACATATAAGTACCTATTTGTGGAAGCGATTCTTTTTTTTTTTTGTACCTAATGAAATTCGAGTTTGAACAAGACAAAAATTGAATTACATACTGCCTTTGTTATAGTTTTTAATTAAATTGAATGAAAAGCCTAAATTTTCTGTCTCTACACGCTATGCCTAATTTACACGCAATAAGTTTTCTTATAAACAGAAAGTAAAAAATTCACAAATTTAAAATACAAGAATTCTCGTTCCATAAGAAACCATAGGATACTCTTATGGTTTTCTCTTCAAAAATAACTATATTAAACGCCGAATCAAAAATAAATTCCTTTATTTAAATGCCTATAAAATGAATGAAAAGGTTTATTGAAATATTTTTTACCTTAGCAACAATAGAAACTACAATTTCAAACAATTGTTTCTTTACAGTAAATTATTTTAAATAAAAGGGGTGCATTTCTCTGCTATGTTAAAAATCATACGGCCAATTATTTACAAATTACTAAAAAAGAGAACAATTCTAAATTTATATTAATTTAAGTATACAAAGCATGTTTTAATTTTTTTTAAGAAAAAGTTATCAGAATTTTTTACAAGATTTTCTGGTCGTACTTTTATACCCTTGCTAATTTTAAATAATTTAATTCGAGTTGATCCATATAGAAATGTGTATCTAATTATAAAACTAAAATTTTATTTCTAAGATTATCCCTAAAATTTTAAGACACTTTAACCTATATAATGGACATCATACTTAAATTCCTGTTTGATTTAATTATTGAGTTCCAAACCTCCTCCTCCAAAACTTTTTAGACAGTCATAAAAGCGTGATTCTTACTGCAGTGCTTCTCAAACTTTCAATACTGGCGCCCCCCTTTTCGATCACAATTTTTTTCGCGCCCCCCTAATACGTTAATAATGTACTGAATGCAATAATAATGCACTTTGACGCTAAAGCTACAATAGGCGATCTTAATTATAAGCCATACAAATTAGTAACACATGCATTAAAAATTTTGTATACTACTTTTAAGCAAAATAAATAAATAAATAAAATAATACGATAATTATTATGTTATTTTTCCTTTCTCTAATTTTTAAATTGAACATATTGCAAAATGAGGTAGCTGCTTAGAAGACAAAATATAGATATCTGCTAAATATAGAAAAAGAACTCAGAGAGTCAATTTCTATATAATCATAAGCATTCCTTATAAAAGCTTTGCTTTCCAAGACAAGCTCATGGAAGTCATTAATACTTACTAAACTTGTTCTTCATTTAGTAATAATTAATTAGTTATAAAATATTCTGTGCAGCACTGATACATTAAAAGTATACCGGCTGAAGTGCCCGCTCTTTGCACGAGTTCATTTATAAGAAAATAAAACATTATTGATATAATAGCTGAATTGTAAGGGAAGCAAAGCCAAGTGCTCGACAATGTTTACAAAAACGTAAAATGATTTTTTTTAAAATGGTTGCTCAAATTGTAATTAGTTTTAAGCGAATTGTAATTTTAAGCCTCACAGAATTAGCATTTATAATTGATGTTAAAAAGTAGCGCACACAGGAATTTTTCAAGGGGGGTCCGGGGTCGAAAGTTCAACATTCTTGTATCAAGTTCCTTTCGATTTTGTCGATTTTCGGGAACAAAACACAGTAAAAAACTAATTCTTGAATAAATAATTAGCATTAATTAATAAAATTAATCATTAAAAGCAAATACTTAATTAAATTTTGCGTACTATAAACTTAGAATTATAATCAATCGGAAATAAATCAAGGGCTTTGGGGGGTCCAGACCCCCCTTGTGGGCGTCACTGATGTTAAATAATGATCAATAATATAAAATATCGATGAAGAATAATTGTATTATTTTTAATATTTAAAGCGAAAAGACTTCAACATGATTTAACCCGGGAGCAGGCGCGCACTCGATACGGGCGGGGTTATTGAGTCACCCCAATCCTTTTTTTTATAATTATTTTATTGTACACGATACAAATCATGATGATTCCAGTGAATAATTTAATTAAGAGAAAGTCTACTTACCTACTTTCAAGGACTTTTCAATTTTTCTTTGGTAATAAATAAACAGTTTTGCCAGAATTAACGATTTTGTAATCTGTGTGTCCCACGCGACCACTTCCGGGTAAAAAATATCTTCATTATGATAATATGTATGTTACTGCTAAAAAAATTGTGTGAAACGTTTTTCGTTATGCTTTATATGTTGAGAATATTTATAAAAATATGTCTTGGCCAAGTAATCCTTCATGTGCTTGTGTGTGAGTGTGTGTGTGTTCTCCGTGATTTTCCAAATATCATAAAACTCTTTTGCATGGAAAAAAGCGCAACAGAGAACACATAAGAGAGGGGTCATAACTAACTGTACCAATAACTTAGAAGGTCAAACAGATTACAGCTATAATGTGCAGTATTTCAAAAATAATGACAGTGATGAATTTTTTATGTTCCTAAATTTTTTCGATTCTGGGTCTGGGATCTGTTTTTTCTCTGAAAGAGTAGTATGTTAGGTTAAAAATAAAGCGTAATAAAAAAATCTCTAATCAAGGAATTACAGCAAATCAAATAAAAGTTTTTTTATTTGGTTATAGGATCAATGATAGCTCATTAGGTATTGAAGAAGTTTTTATTTTTGCTGACTTAACCCTCTGACCGGATAGCACGGAAAATTCCGTCAGTGTAAAGATGCTTCGAAAATGGACTGCACTGATTTTTCTGCCTTCAAGTAACGTTTTCAAAAGCGGATTAGCCGCACTTTTTTGAAATCCTTTCCCCCTTTTAAAGGTTTAACATCTTGGAAGATAATTGGGGACGGTGGAAGCATCACAGCAGGACACTAATAGAAAGTTTTATGGCTCGCAGGAAACCCCGTGTTTTGACCCTAGGGCAATCGTAAAAAATCGAGGGGAAATTTCTTTAGACCCCAGGAAATGTTTATTTGTTACCTCGTTTTTTTAAAGTTTTGTAAAGTCCCAACGCATAAGTAAAATATGTTACAATTCCCTTTTGGTTTCATATTAATTTGAAACTGTAACAAGTTGGGGCGTGTCAGTGCAATCTGCTATTTTATATAGTTAGACAAATTATCTTTTTTTAAGTATATTCTTTCGCTTCATTTTTCTTATTCAAAGCTTTCAGTTTTTGTAACATGATTATTTAATTATAAGATACTGAAAAAAATTAATAAAACATCAAACTCTTTAAAATTTGGAACCTTTTCAATTTTCCAACCACTAAAAATGAATAAATTTAAACTTCATCAAATCATTTGAAACATTTTCTTACACTTTGATAAAAAATAATAACGAAAAAATAAAACTAATTAAGATTTATTAGTTTTTTTTTTTTTTTTTAGATTTCTCAAAGCCCAAGTGTTCAGGGAAGTTTAAGTACAGTGCCTAGTTATATATTGTTAAAATACACCAAATTATATTTGAATTTTAAGTGCTTGAACTTCAGTTTACATCAAAGACAACATGAATGAAGATTTTCACACCTTTTTTATAACTTGAATGTTTGAATAAATGGTAAACAAAAATATACGGAAACATTTACAGTAGACATTTATGCATAAAAATAAACATAAAAATCAATTTTAAATTCGAGCTATTGAAAAACATTCGAATTATATATTGTTCAAAAATATCTATTTATACAAAATACCTCAACATTTATTTTTTTTAAAGGCTAACTGAATAAGTAATTAAAATCTGGATATTTTTTGAAATCGCGACCTTATAAAGCTAGAAATTTTATGTTAGAAATTCCATTTGAAATTTCGAAAAAAAAATGCATCGCGCATTTAAAAATTATTTACCATAAGTTTTAGCAATTGTTTGAGTATAATAAAAATTTCAAATTTTATTATATAGCTTCTTTGGTATCTTTTAATATATTTCGAAGATTTCATACAATTCAGTTGAAAACCGCATGCTAAGAGCAAAAAATATACTAAAAAAATTAATGAATATACAATTACAATAAATTCTTACATAGAAGCAAAACTGAGAAGCTAAAGCGTAGGAATAAAAAATTTTGAGTATATCTGAAGTAGTTTTCGAAATATTTATTTTAAAGTTTAGAAAATTTGTGTGCGTTATGTTATACTTAATATTAATTAAATGGTTAAAATGTGTTAATATTAGTCATGTACTCGTTTGATGACACATTCATATACTAATAAAAATTATCATGGTCATTGATGCGAATGTCAAGAGAATTTTATGTAATTTTAAATTCAGACATTAAGATATTGATGTAGAAAATATAAAAGGACCATCTAAAATACATGAAAAATACAGTCTGCTATAAAATGATCTTGACAAACAAAATCCGGCATTTTCACTTACTATGGCAGAGCCGGCTTAGTCAGGGGCGATCTGGAAAAACAGAGAGAAAACCGCGGTTTTGATGGATGCCGCTCTAGCTTTTAAAGCTCACAGGAAAAATTATATATATATATAAATTAAAAATGCAAAAATAAATCTTGTAATTTTCCATACATTTTTATAACAACGAATTGTGGAATTGGCTTCCAATACATTGTTGTGTTTGACAATATCTAAGGTAACCAACCCTACTTTAGATAGATTTGTACTACTTTTTCGTAACCGTATTCCTTTTAAAATTAAGTCGTGCAGGCGAAATACACCTTTTGTACCCTTAAAAATTTATGTAAACTATAACGGTTAATTTTAATTCATGCAACTTGTGAAATGTTCAAAATTAACCATTTCCGTTTAAACAGTTAACATGAAAAAAAACTTTGGACTCCCTCATTCATTAGGGATTTATATAAGATTCTAACATTAAATTTTATTTTTCACCGAATAGGATCGAGTGGTAGTGTATAATGCTTCCACACCACAAGTCTGGGGTTCTTTTAACGGGCTGCGCAAGGTCGACTTTGCCTTTCATCCCCGCTACATTGGGTCGATAAATGAGTACCAAGCTTGCTTCGGGTCTTAAACACTGAAGGTCTCTGTTCAGACAGACCACCATATCAGGACATCTGTTCATGCACCTCAGCGTCCAATGGTCACGTGTATTATGATGGGCACAGTAGTTCCTTGCCCTCATGGATTGTTGTGCTTCTGAGTTTGAGTCTTAAGTTTGAGGATTACCTCACTTTGGGGATACCCCTTAGATAAACATGTATTTCCACTCATTTGCAATTAAACATTTTTCTTTCAATTACGTTTATTTCAGAAGGAAGTTTGATTTTTCAAATGTATTTGCTTAATAACATGTATATTTGTGTATTATATTAAACATTTTATCAATCCGAAATTACATGTTTTTAGCTCCTCTAAAAGCTTTTAGGATTTTACAACTGATCTTACAATCCATATACCTTTTATAGTAGTGTATTTAAAAATGATAAAGACATTTTTACGACTGTGTGAGCTTTTATGCCTCGTTTATAAATATAAAAAATTGCAGTCAGCTACAGTTTTTAAAATGTACTGAAATAAGTGAAGGAATAGGATATTTACATATTATGAATATTTTTGACCGCAGTAAGATATATTTATATTTCAGTTTCTTTACAATTTGAATAGAAGTTGTAAGCCATTTTGCGAATAGTTTGATGTTGAGTATAAACCCATAGGCTGTTTAATATTGTAAAGTGTTTTACTTTGATACCAGCACACATTAAAATAAGGCTCATTTGCAGTTATATGATCAGCTTCAGTGATATTTAAATTTTCAAAAATAGTCTACACGTACGAAAACATTCTTTCACAACCGCACACCACATCTCTCTCTCTCTCATACTATATCTTCCTTACAGCAGGAAATATTTGTGTATACTGAAAAATTTAATACAGGATACATTTCCAAGTGTTAAATTTGTTTTTAAAATTTGGTATGAATACATTGTGGAACTGTCGGTTAACTTCACTGAACAAAATTGTTTTAAGTGTACTGTTTTTTGAAAGACAAAATTAATTAGGGAGAATTTTTCTCACAATAGAATGTGTAATGACTGAATTGTGTGAAAATGTAGTTATCGATGTGTGACATTTTTCCTTGTAATAAAAGAAACAGAAAGACAAGAAATTTAACTTGAGTAGAAAATTGTTAGAAGTACTGTCATGCGCATTTGAAGAAGTATATCCCTCATTAAAATTAAAAATTATTGACTGAATGTGTGTTATGTCCATCACAAATGCCGATGTAGAAAAGATATTTTTATTTAATACAAGGAGTTCGAAAAGGAGAGCACTAGGAATGAAAATTTAGATTTTTTGTTGAAAAATATTCAGTTAACATAAAAATATCATTTATATGATTTAAATTTAAATAAATTAAAAGTATTGAAATCATTTTTTATGTTATTCTAAATTAAAAATATAATTGAATAGAGAAAGATCTGTTTTATTTCATAAATATGCACCATTTATTGTCTTAATGTTTAAAAAAAAAGATAGGGCCTTTACTCTTTTTACTCATAACTTTTTTTAAAACCAGGAAAGTGAGCGCGTTTTCTTACTCTCATATTCAAAAATGAATACAGGATGCTTTTTTCTGGTTCAAATCGCAATACCAAAATATTTTTTTAAATTTTTAAAAAATGACAGAAAAATAAATTTTCTTTGAAGAAAATATAATTATTTTTCAACTTCTAACATACTATTTATTTCATTTTTTCCTTTTTTTTTCCTTACATTTTTTTTAATTTTACTGTGACTGAACATATAGGAGAAAGAAACACCGAATTCCACTACGCTTTCAAAGAAGATTGCTTAACAGCTAGCTGTAAACGATTGATCTCTTGGTTCTTACTTTACAAAGGGACCGAACTGGGTCGTAAAATTGTCCCCGTTCGACCTCCCAAGTTCCAAAAGGGGGAAAGGAAAGAAGTCTGTTGCATTTTTAAAGCGAACTTCAAAATAAGAGTTAAACGCTTTCGGAATAACTTTTCAGGAGGAAGGTATCCAGTTAGAGGGTTAACTCTTCCGATTCCTAAGAAACAAGAGGGGTGGAATTTATTTTTCTCTTCTTTAGAACGTTCATTTAAAACCAAAAATGTGCCGGATGAATTTAAAGGAGAGATTCTTTTAAATTTGCTAGGAGAAAAGGCCGAAAATATTTTGGTTTATGTAAAAGACGAAGAAATAAGCGACTATAATAAGTTAAAAGGTTTAGTTCTAAGAGAATTTGAGCCAACACCTTTAATTTGCTTGCAAAATTTTCAAAAAGCGAAACGAATGCCAAATGAAACGCATGTTCAGTTGGCATCTCATTTGTTAACGAATTGGGATCAATACTGTAATTTGAGAAATGTAAATGATTTTAATTCTTTAAAGGAGTTAATTGTTAGCGATAAACTATATGAAACATTAGGTAATGAAACTGCCGTTCATATAAATATAAAACAGGAGCAAAATTGATTCAAACCAATTCAAATGGGAAAAGAGTGTGACATGTTTTATGCTTGTAAAGGAAAATCATTTTCGGAGTTTACACATAGAGCATGTCATAATCAGAATGACTCACGAAAGGATTTTAAATATATCCCTCCTAACGCGAGACGGGAAGTAATAAATCTCAATTCGAAAGAAAACAAATTTATTAACTCAAAACAAAGTAGGTTAAATAAAAAAATAGAATGCTACATTTGCGGTAAAAACCATTTAGCTCGAGATTGTAATAGAAAGTATTCTAAATTAAAAAATGAGAAAAAAGAGACTTCTCAAGTGCAATATGTACAACCGAAAGTTGACCTTGAGCCTTTGAAATATGTAATTGTTTATATTAACGGGAAAGCAATAAATTGTGTTTTGGATAGCGGAACCCAGATTTTTATATGCAATTCCGATACCTTTCCAGATAGTTCTAATGATGAATTCGGAAAAATTACTTTACGCTCTGCATTCGGAGAAAATGTAGAAGCAAAACTAATTAAAACCGCTATAGCTCTTGATAATAATTCTTTGAATCATCCAATGGATTGCTTGGTAGCGATCACAGATAAATAAAATGCTGATGCTTTAATACCTCCTGCTTTATATGAGTCTTTGTGTTCAATAAATGACAAAAATAATAAAAAGGAAAATGAGATTTTTGCCGAATCGGCTGGTAGTTCTATTACGTTTTCAAATGATGAAAATGAAGCAGAGTGTGGGAAAGATATATTTTATGTTGAGAGTGACTCAGATAATATAAATTTTAATTCGGATTACACTAAAATGAAAGATGAGCAAAATACTTATGATTCTCTTAAAAAGGTTCGTGCAGAGTTAAAATTAAACAAAGGAAATTTTTTATTAATTGATGGATTAATTTATCACAGGGATAAAATTCTAAATGAACCAGTTATGCAATTAGTTTTACCGCGTTGCAGAATAGATAAGGTAATGAAACTAGCCCATGAGTCAGTTTTTGGAGGTCATATGGGGGTTAAGAAAACAAAAGATAGGATAAAATATAATTTCTTTTGGCCAAATATGTCTGGCGAAATTGCTAAATTCGTCCAGACATGCAAAGGGTGTCAGCTTCGGAAGCCTGAGAAAATTGGAGATAGAGCTCCCATTACACCTATTGTCCGTCCTGAACTTCCCTTTGAGATTGTTAACATAGACGTGATCGGACCTATTCAACCGCCATCTGGTAGAGGGCATAAATACGTTCTTTGTATGATGGATCAACATACACGTTGGCCTGAAGCAGTACCACTTAGATCCCTAACAGCCAAAAATGCATGTGACTCTCTATTACAAATATTTTCGAGGACTGGAATTCCGAGTATAATTGCCAGTGATCAAGGCACAAACTTCAAGTCGGCTTTAACCCAAGAATTTACGAAAATGATTGGATCTAGTCCTAGGTTTTCCTGTCCTGGCTACCCGGCCAGCAACGGACTAGTTGAAAGATGGAATAAGGTATTGAAGGACATGATTCATCACGTTATTCGTGAATATCCACGAAGCTGCGATCGACAATTACCTTTTCTGTTGTTTGCATACCGTGAAGTGCCGAACACTACCACTGGTGTATCACCATTTAGGTTACTTTATGGCAGAGAAGCTCGAGGGCCGTTAGCCATTCTTAAATCATCCTGGGCAGGCGAAATACATCTTCCGACGAACATTTCCCAGTCAGCTGCTGATTACCTTCAGGAAATGAAGATAAATATGGAAAAGGCTGCTGAGAGTGCCTCTTTAACTGCTGCTCAGAAACAAAAGGCTTATGGAGATTACTTCAACAAGAGGTCATCTGTGAAGAATTTTAGCATCGGAGAACAAGTTGTTTTGCTGATACCAGATTCTAGTAATAAGATCTATGCGAGATGGACTGGACCTGGAGAGATAATTCAACACCATCCACCCCATTCGTATAAAGTTAAACTGTCCGATGGAACTGTAAGACATGTTCACGTGAATAAGATCAGGAAGTATCATCCTCGTGCACTTGCATTTAGGGTCATTTTTGAAGGTGACCATGAATTCGGAGAAATCCATCCCACTCCTAATTTATCGAGGTCCACATCTGAAAGAGTTCTACATGAAATCGATCTGAATCATCTGAAGGAGAGTGAGAGGGAACAAGTGCTAGCGATTGTTCTAAAACACCAAACACTATTCACAAGTGATGTGAAAATAGCCAAAGTAGGGACTCATCGAACATCGAATCGCTTAAAGCCGAACATTGTACGTAAAAAGCCGTTCGTATATCGCATACCAGAGTCCTTGAAGATTAAAGTTGATGAGCAGATAGAGGAGCTTTTGCGACTTGATTTAATTGAAGAATCTGACGCAGAAATAGCCTATCCAATTGTTTGCGTTAACAAGAAAGATGGTACCCTACGACTTTGCGTTGACTTCAGAGCTCTGAACTCGGAGAGTGTGTCTGATGATTTTCCGATGGAAGATGCAGTGGAGCTCATACATTCTATTGGAAGAGCCCATATCATCATAACGTTAGATCTCTTGAAGGGGTATTGGGCTATACTCATGGCCGAAGACAGCAAAACCCTTACATCTTTCAAGACTCATCGGCAACAGTACCGTTTCAAGGTGATGAGTTTTGGTTTGAAAAATGCCTCTGCCACATTTCAGCGTGAAATGAATAAAGCACTATCGTGTTACAGAGAATTTTCACGTGCCTACATCGACGACATTGCAATCTTCTCCAAAAATTGGGAGAAGAACATCTTCTTCATCTGGATACTATTTTAACGAAACTTTCAGAGTTAAATTTCACTGTGAACCTCAAAAAGTGTGCCTTTGGAAAAGCTCAAATTAAATATTTGGGTCATATTATCGGTTCTGGTAAGCACGAACCAGATCCCGAAAAGACTGCAGTTATCAACAACTTACCAGTGCCTAAAACGAAGAAGGAGCTTCGTAGTGTACTTGGACTGTGTAATTACTATCGTTAGTATATTCCTAAATATTCAGAACTTGTGTATCCATTGACGGAACTCACCAAAAAGAGAGTACCTGATTCCATCCCATGGACTGAGAAACATGATTCCTCATTTCATCTTCTAAAAAAGGCTTTAGTGGAAGCACCTTCGCTGTACTCTCCAGTTCCTGATAAACCGTATACCATTCATTCAGATGCATCGCAAATTGGCATAGCTGCTTGCCTGTCACAAAAATGTGGTGATAAGTGTTACCCAATTGCTTATGCAAGTCAAAAATTAAGCGAGACCCAACAGTCATGGTCAACTATTGAACGAGAGGCATTTGCGATTGCGTGGAGCTTAAAAAAGTTCCAAGTGTGGGTATTTGGGACTGAAATTGAATTTTATACTGATCATAACCCTTTACCCTACTTAACAAAAAGTGCACCACAAGCTGCGAGGCTACAAAGATGGGCTTTTGCACTACAAAAGTTCAATGTGACAATCAAACATTGTCCTGGTGTGAAAATGCCTCATGCTGATGCACTCTCACGATTAGTGTAACAAATGTGCTTTTCAATTTTAAAAAGAAAATTTTAGATTTAGTAAATAATTATTTTCTTTATCTTATTTTGTGTATCTCATTATATTATTTGTGTGTCTATTTACATTTAAAAATGCTAGTGTTTCTTTTCGAGTAACAGTTTTTTTTATATTAATGTTTATTATGTGAATTCCTTAAATTTCAATATTTTCTTGATTATTATGGTATAATTAATCATATCAAAATTGTATTCTTAATTTAGTTTTGTGTAATTTGTTATGTATACTTATTTTTCATATTTTTTTAAGTGTGAGGTAATGCTAATTTCTTGTATTTTAGTGTATTATATGAATGTATATTATTTTATGCTTTATAATCAGATTGAGTATCATGTGTGACACATCAATCTTGTGTGGGGGGTGTAGTGTTTCCTCCCTTCACCAGGAGGCGCACTGTGCTCCCCTCCGGTAAGAATGTGTTTTTTTTTTGTATAAGTAGAGAGAGAGAGTTTCTCGGCACCGGCGCGTTAGGTCGGAGGCCATTTTTGAAACATTACCCGCGTGGGTACTTTAATATTAAAATTTACATTTTACCACAACGTATCACAGTTACCTAATATAAAATCAAATGTGTCTCGGCGATAAAATTTTATTCTCCACACTTCTCTAAACTTTATGCGCCAAATGATGTAGCAAACATTTCTTCACAAGGTTAAAAATGTACTAAAAGAAATAAGAAAAAGTTAATTGTTAAGAAGAGTATAATTTTATTATAATTATACTGGAATAAAGTAAATTGTAACGCAATAAAAAATTTGCATATGTATTTGGTCTTCTCCTCTCATAAAACCATAGGGCTGCGGTAGCCTAGTGGTCAAGGTATCGGATCATGGCAGCCATGCCATGAGTTCGAGTGCAGTACCACTAAAGACCCACCGTGTAGGGGAGCGATGCACATTAAACCTGTCAAGAGCTCAAATGTCCTCCCGTTGGTGTGGTGTGGTAGATAGGAGAGGGGTGCCAGCTCAGGTGTCGTCCTCGTCACTTGACCATGGTTCAAAATTACGAGGCCTGTCACCAAAAGCCCTCGTGAAGCTAAATAGTTAATATTCACCCATAAAACCCTTCATCAAAAATGTCCCTTCAATAGTTTAGGAAGTCTTCAAGAACAAATTTTACTTTGAAAACTCTCTTCAAGGACAAAAACCTACATATATATTTGGTCTTCTCATCCCATAAAACCCTTCATTAAAAATGTCCCTTCAATAGTTCAGGAAGTCTTCAAGAACCAATTTTACTTTGAAAACTCTCTTCAAGGACAAATTCTTACATATATATTTGGTCTTCTCATCCCATAAAACCCTTCATTAAAAATGTCCCTTCAATAGTTCAGGAAGTCTTCAAGAACAAATTTTACTTTGAAAACTCTCTTCAAGGACAAATACACTTACATATATATTTGGTCTTCTCATACCATAAAACCCTTCATCAGAAATGTCCCTTCAATAGTTCAGGAAGTCTTCAAGAACAAATTTTACTTTGAAAACTCTCTTCAAGGACAAATACTTACATATATATTTGGTCTTCTCATACCATAAAACCCTTCATCAAAAATGTCCCTTCAATAGCTCAGGAAGTCTTCAAGGACAAATTTTACTTTGAAAACTTCCTTGAAAATAAGGGAAGTACTTGAATTTGTGTAGTAGTTCTTTAATACACTTTGCCACACAATATTTACACACAGAGAAAATGTTACGAATTTTTTGTGAGAAATGATACAGCCATACATAACCATTAACCATTCTGGAAATTTTCAAATATCTCTGAAACCAATCATAGGATTCGAATGATATTTGGCTCATAAGCTGTTTAGACCAGGAGTAAGCAACTAGCGGCCAGCCAAGAAAATCAGAAAACCAAACAGACCGAAAATGTTCTCTGTACTTGGTCAACAGATGTTTGTGGACAAGTTTTTTTTGGATGAAGAGTAACAAGTGTAAAAATAAATGCACGTTGGCTGACGTTAACTTGACAGTTGGGATGAGTACTTCAACAAGCAGTCTCACTCTTGATTTAAAAAAGAAATCTAGAAAAGTCTGATAGTGTACCGTGATGTTTGAGAAAAAAAATGGTAGCGTTATATTTATTAATTTAAATTTTTGGTTTATGTACTTCACAGCTATTAATTTTAGGGCCTACATTGAAGTTATTAAAAAGATTGGTTTGTAGATTAGAGTCTAAAATCTGATGATTGGGAGGGAAGAGACAAAGCACCGTTATCTGTGCAAAGTTTTCCAACGGACATCTATTGCCCCCTAGGCTCTTCGGATGGAGGGTTGAACGCCCCTATACCCTCGAGTTACATCCGGTTCGTAGGTTGGGTGAAGTTTATCACGATGTCAAAGGATGCCGGGGCGGTGACAGAACCTCGCAATGTTTAGAGTTTAATATTTAGAGGTGCATATGTGCATAAGAATGCAGTTATCCTACCCACAAAAAGAGGCCGACTTTTCAGCTGTGTGACTCGAATACGTCACAGTACGTTTGTCTCCTTAAACTGATTCTAAAATTAAACGGGCTTGCAGCTATAGATAATATGAAATTAGCACATTGAATAAATTGAATAAAACTTCCACTGTTTTATTTAACTTATGTGATTTTTATGCTACAATTATACCTTTTCTGAGATACAAAGTTAACTAATGAATGCAATCATTTTAAGGTATCCGACTACGTTCGGAACTGTGATTTTAAAAAAGCGCATAAATGGATAATTTTCATGATATTTAGCGTCACTTAGATTAGAATACATGTATAAAATTGTTTTAAGGATATATTGTCAAAAAAATTATTTAAATACAATATTTCGGCAAAAAAAATTAACTTAGAGTAACCTTTTTTCAAAATGTTCTCCTTTTGTGAAAAATGCTTCTATTATAATAATATTTTGCCTGTATATAGCTCAGACTTCTGTACAGAGGCTCAACTATGAGTTTTGAAAAAATCACATTATGTTCAGAGTTACAACTAATTTGAATAATTATCGCGCGCGCGCGGCGTTTTTTCTTAAAATTTCTCCCCTCTGTTGTCGTAAAACATGGATAAACCCACTTCTAAGTTATATATTTGAAAAATTCTAGTTGAGAGCCTCTGTACAGAGGTCTGAGCTATATACAGGCAAAATATTATTGTAATAGAATCATTTTTCTCAAAAGGAAAATATTTTAAAAATGTGTCATTCTATGTTCATTTCTTGTCGAAATATTGTACTTCAATAATTTTTTATTGCAATACTACTCTTGAAACAATTTTATATACATTTTCTAATTTAAGTGACAGTAAATATCATAAATATTATCCATTTATACGCTTTTGCAAAATAACGGTTCTGAACGTAGTCGAATACCTTAAAAAGGGGTGGCACGCTGGTATTTTCCACCTCCGCCAAGTGGCCCTCGAGCCAAAATAGTTTCCTTCTCCTGGTTTAGACCATATTTTTTCTTTATCTAATTCAACAAAAAATCATTCTGTTCCATAAAAAGTACAGTAATACCCCGAGTTCACGCGATGGACGGGACTGAGTGATAACAACGTAAGTCGAATTCGCGTAAGTCGAGGTATAATTTCGCATACAAATACATATAAATTATTTTTCGCTGGGGTCAGACACGAAAGAAAATAATAATTTAGAAAAAATATTTATAAAATTTTGGATAACACAAATATAAAATCGCAAACCGAAGTTATTTTGATTTATGGATGGTTTCATAAAATCTAACAAAGTGTCTGCCGACTGAAAGATTTTTTTCTCAGGTAAAATTTCCTCGTAGCATGCTAATTATTTCTTTATTCCTTGTTCTGTTGAAAAAATACGCTTTTCGTTGAGTCTATTATTTTCTAAAATTTTAGCCCTTTTTCAGTTAAATTGAGGCTTCCTGTCAAATTACCAACCATCATTCGATCTTCTGATAGAACTGAGACAAAAGACTCAACGTCTCGTTCACCTCCTGACTGTGGGAATTCAGCAGTTCTTGAACGTCATCACTATCGGCTTCGAAATTTATTTTCCTGCTTAAATGATTTTATAATAACCCAAAATGAATTATCATGGCTAAGCGTTGATTCCGTGCGATACGTGCGAACATGTATATTTGCTAAAGAGGAAGCTGGGAGTGAGTAATCAAGTGCTCAAACAGAAGACGAATCGACAAGTCTTGAGAATCTCGTAACTACGGGTTCGCGTAAGTCGAAGTATTAGTGTAAATTCATTATTAGAAGTTCTATCCCTTTATATGTTAATTCAATTAATAAAAATATCCAATAATATTCAGCTATTCAATATATATAGTGTTCAACTATTCAATAGTATTCAACTATTCAATATAGTATTCAACTATTCAATATAGTATTCAACTATTCAATATATATAGTATTCAACTATTCAATAGTATTCAACTATTCAATAATATTCAACTATTCTCAATATAATATTCAACTATTCAATAATATTCAACTATTCAACAATATTCAACTATTCAATAATATTCAACTATTCAATAATATTCAACCATTCAATAATATTCAAATGTTCAATAATATTCAAATGTTCAATAATATTCAACTATTCAATAATATTCACACAACTATTCAATAGTATTCAACAATATTCAACTATTCAACAATATATATATATATATATATATATATATATATATATATATATATATATATATATTCAACTATTCAACTATTCAATATAATATTCAACTATTCAATATAATATTCAACTATTCAATATAGTATTCAACTATTCAATATATAGTATTCAACTATTCAATAATATTCAACTATTCAATATATATATATATAATACTCGTATATTCAATAATATTCAACTATTCAATATATATATAATATTCAACTATTCAACAATATTCAACTATTCAATAATATTCAACTATTCAATAATATTCAACTATTCAATAATATTCAACCATTCAATAATATTCAACCATTCAATAATATTCAACCATTCAATAATATTCAAATGTTCAATAATATTCAACTATATATATATATATATATATATATATATATTAGTAATATATTCAATAATATTCAACTATTCAATAATATTCAACAATATTCAACTATTCAATAATATTCAACAATATTCAACTATTCAATATATATAATATTCAACTGTTCAATAATATTCAACAATATTCAACTATTCAATAATATTCAAATGTTCAATAATATTCAAATGTTCAATAATATTCAAATATTCAAAAATGATTTAGTTTTCTCTGTATCATTAACAATGCAATTTTTTCCCATCAAATCCACTTACCTTCTAACAGATCTCGAAGAGCATACACATTAATGAAGACATCATCATCTGTTTTGACAACAAAGGGAAGCTTTCCACAAGCAGAGGAGGACATTTCTAAAAGACTGAGCACCTTCTGTGGAAGAGCTTTGTAATCGTCCTGCAAGCGCAACTGATAGATGTCACCGAAGGTCTCGGCCTCCCAGTCTATTGGTCTTTGGAATGAAGGATCTTTTCCGATGCCGTAGGCTACCGTGAACCCTAAAGGTCTGGTCACTGAAGGATGCCCCCATGTCTCACGAATAACCTGCGAAGAAAATCACGAATCGGTTTTCTTGTACAGATTTTCAGCTTCAAATCAAATACATATTGTAATTTAAACTCATACTTCACATGGAATATATCTTTTCTAGAATAAATTCATTATTTTGGGAAGGAAATCCACTTTTTTGCAAAAATAAATTATGTCCCTCAAAAAAAAAAGTTCAAAACCATCTATTAGATGGCGTTTTGCAAGAAAAATGCAAATTTATCACAACAAGCGATCCAGTG
Source organism: Trichonephila clavipes (assembly GCA_019973935.1). Classification (NCBI taxonomy): domain Eukaryota; kingdom Metazoa; phylum Arthropoda; class Arachnida; order Araneae; family Nephilidae; genus Trichonephila; species Trichonephila clavipes. Next base: position 300,820 of record BMAU01010243.1, on the reverse strand, counting down.
GTGTATAAAAGCGTAAGGTTTGGGGTTTCGAACCCTTTCCATACACTAACAGATTTTTAAATTTTAATATAAAGTGTGATTTAATTTGCTATTCGGAAATGGGACTTAATTTTTTTTGGAATCCCTGGGCATTAAAGAGATCATCCTACTCTTATAACATGATAAAGATAAAGCTTTAAAAATAGTTAAGAGAACTGTTTAAAGGAGGGGTTCGTTAAGATGTTAATTTGCCTTAGGGGGGAGGAAACCGAGCAGAAATGAGCGATAATTTTGAGATCAGGGAAAAAAAGATTTAGAAATCTTGTAAGGAGAAAGAAAAGGAATGGGAATCTATATGTCTAATAAAATAAAATTAAATAAAGTATTTAAGAGATGAAATAATCGAGAAAAGTCTAAAAATAAAGCAAAACGTACCCTAGAGTTCTATTTACCACATCGGACAGTTTTTAGAGAAGAAAATCTCACTAAAAATTAGAATTGTATTCGATGATAGCTCACATAAGACTGGACAGTTATTCTTAAGCGATTGTCTTTGGACAGGAATAAATCTAAACCCTAATATTTTTCCTTTGTTGAATTTACTTAAAGTTAAATGAGAGTGGAATTTTTACAGATGTGTGTAGGATGAGCTTTCCTTCAAATTTCTTTAGTAGAGAAAGATAGAGACGCTGTTCGATTCTTGCTCAATTCAAGTTTGCAGGTTGAAACGAGTTTTGGTTGGGGTTAATTCCAGTCCTTTCTTATGGCTCCTTTAGGACCAGGGGAAGGAGAAAGAAGGGCTTTCCCCGGCCCGTACGTTTCGTGAGGATACGCACGCACGGGACCGGGCGAATTTTCCTACTAAGCATAATTTCCTTTAAAAATTCATATAAAATTCTAAATGCAATCAAATACGCTAAAACTTGTAATTTACTATCATTGATAATATTTGAACATGAAGTACAAAAATTTTCGTTATATTTAAAAAAGAAACATATGCAAATTTTGTTTTGGGCAACGAAAATGTTTTCATTTTAATAAAAAAAAATTACATAGACTTTCGAAAAAATTGACAAAATTCCCATCATTTACACACGAATATAGAAAATATTAGAAAACTAAACCAACTCTTATTCAAAATATAAACAGAAATCCATAGAACAATAGATCACGAACCTTTAAATGTCCGATTCTCTCGGAAAAATCTAAACATGTGCAATTGTTTATATTCGTAAATATCTCGGAACTAATTGAAAAAAAAACACGCAGCCGAAAGTACATATTGAAGTTCAAAGTTTTTTGAAACGTCATTCGAAAAAAAACCGTTTTTAACCGCCATCTAGTGTGCTTGTAAAAATTAATATAAAAACGTTCCTAACTCTAATCACACCGGTGTGATCATGGGCCTACGAGCAGGGAATGCTCAGTCACATATATGATACCATGGGCCGTGGAAGGAGAAACGCATGATCACGTATATGTGATCATGGTCCTGAACGGGTTAAGGATCATTTTCAAAGGTTCAAGGACTCGCAGCCACAATTTTTGAAATACTTAATTCCCGTATCTGTGTAAGTGACGTAATAGATAATATAAGGCCCCCTTCAGTTAGGTTTTGGGCCCCAAGACGGATCTTACAAAAGGATTGCAAAACCATAACATAACGTAGGCTTTTGGCACCCTAGAATCCTGCCGTAGATCCTAGAATGATTTCTTAAAAGTATTCGATAATGAAATTGAGGCTGATGCCATTGCTTGAGTTCGAGTAAAAACCAATAATATGGAGATATCAGATTTTTGGATTACAGAAATATTTACAGTTAATTTACACTTACTTTTAAATAGAAAATTTGCGGTAATAGATGTAAATCACACTTTTTTGAAAGTGCCTTGAAGGTATTTAGATTTTAAAGTCTAAATGGCGTAACTCTTTTTTGTAAAGACAAAGACGTTGCGTCCGTCTGATACGTTTCCTGTTTACAGTCAGAATGCTCCTGGTGCGGGGGGTGTAACGTTACAGTTGGGGTAAAATGTGCGGGAAAATATGGTGCGCTCAGTCACAGTTAAGTGAAAAGTGTAGGAAACAGAGGTTTTTAAAATCTCACATGAGGCTAAGTGTGCAATGGGTAAGGCAAATATGAATTGGCGTAAATGGGCAACAAATAAAAATTATTTGCTAGAAAAATTGTAAGAAACGTTCAGCATTTCTCTTTGCGCTAAGAGATGAATAACTTAGATTAATAAAACTCGTAAAGTATTAGAGATCCCGTGAAACTTTGAAAATGATTATATCAGTATACAGACTGCCAGTTCGGTTGAATTTTAAAATATCAAAAAGAATACCTAGAGATTTATTCTTCTTTATTCCAATCATAAATTCGTGGCCATTACAATTTTTAGACATATTTGGCTGTGCTTAAATTAAATAGTTTAAGGCGATTCCTTCCCTAGTTTTTTTTCTTCGATCGTAAGAGATCGTTCTTATGTTTTTATCAGCTTATTGAATTTTTTATAATCTAATTTAAAAGCACATCTACTTCACGATAATCCGTATATTCACAACAACAAAAACTGCCTAAAAAATCTAAATTATTCTAATTATTACCTAAAAAAATACATTAAACTTGCACTTGAAAAAAATAACAACATAAATTGCATTTTTAAACTTTGCTCGTCTAAAATATAAACAATAATTTCCCCACAAATTTCTTCATACAGGGAAATTTTTCAGTTGGCAAAGATTTGTAAAAGTCAATGTCATTGAATTAAACATTCCCTTCACACTGTGACCTGGCTTCAAGCTAATAAATTCAAGCTGTAGCTTCTCGGGTAATGTATCAGTATCACCATTAATGGGATAAGAGAGCAAATTGAATTTAGGTTCAATTTTCTTAAAATCCTAAAATCTTGTGACCTCGTCTTCGAAGCTCTGCAGATGATCTCTAAGAAGAAACACTTTCAGGTACTTTGTTTTTCGAATAAAATGAAAATTCGAGACGAATCTTGGATCACGCAAAGGAAAAAAATCTCGGTTCAAAGCAGATGTCCTGACTGCATTGGCAAACCACAAGTTGTCAATCCCTGTTCTAAGGGTCAAACAAAAAAAAAAGATCCTTGTGGGCTTGCGAAATGTACTGGGAAGGAGAATAAGAGGTGCGAGATAAAAAAATTTCAAAACTATCAAAACCTGCTATTTAAAAAAAAAGTTTCAAATGTGTTTTTTTCTGAAGTTAAAAATAAATTATAGTTTTAAAAAACTAAAAAACACACTTTTATGGTTAAGAGAACTAAAATGCAAAAAATAATTCTTATAATATAAGAATAAAACGATTAACGAGAAAATTATACAGTGTCATTGGGGTAAGAGCGTGGGGTGCTCTATATCAATTGTTATAATTTCTTACTAGTTCTGTTCCGAAATGCTGAGTTAGTGTAAAAATGTAGTACAAAGCTCCCCACGCTTTCACCACAATGACATTAATTTTCTCGTTAATCATTTTAATCTTATATTAAAAATTATTTTTTATATATTTTTTAGTTCTCTTAACCATAAAATCTTGCTGTTTTAGTTTTTTTAAACTATAATTTATATATTTTTCATTTTTTAATTAGATCTACAGTAAAAGCGTGCTTTTTTAGTTTTCTAAACTGTCTTTAATTCATGGATGAATTAATCTTAAACGCGTCATTTCTTAGAATTTGGAATACCCATTGGCATCCAACCAATGCGTCGATACAACTTGGTTTGCAAAATGTAGGATCAGCCAAATGAAGAAAACCTGGACGAGCTAAGTTTTAAATATTTCATGGGGAAAAAGGTGTAAAGTCAAAGAGATTTTTCACTAAAAAGGGCTGAATATTCTCTCTGAAGCTTTCATTAGCATTAGGCATAAAAGTACACGTTTTGAATCGAAGAGTTTGTGAGAAGTTCTTATTAATCCGGTGATCTCTGAATCAATTCTCAGCAATTTGGGTAAAATGAAGCAATGAATGATGTTTCATTCAGCAGATACCAAAAGAGAATTGAGAAAAACAGACTTTTCGTCTGAATTTTGCAATTAGAACATAAATTTCTTTTTTTCACATGCTCGAACCATTTTTTATAATTTCCATTTTCAGAAAAACTGGGCAATTGTTTATATTTTGATAAGAAGTTTCGCTGACGCACACTCCCCTTTTCATACAAAAAACAATTTTTGTTTGTTTTTATTTGTTGTTCCTGTATTAACCCTGAACACATTTTCGCTTCAAGGTTGTACCTTAATCTTTTAGTCGCCAAATATGGAAATGGTATATGGAATTAGTCGCCAAACATGGAAATCGTTATTCCTGAAGATCCTGATCAGGACAATGGAACAAAATTATGAAATTATTGTATTGTCATAGCATTAGGCTATGACAATACAATAACAAATGTGCAAAATTTCGAATTGATCTGACCTTTTAAAATGGGTAAAAACCGAGCTCAAAGATTCCGTTACATACAAGTGAAGCTAATAAAACCGTGTTAAAAAATTATCCTTGTGGCAGTGGCGTAATGGAAAATATTAGCCCCCCCCCCCCTGCAAACTCAGATTTTGGGCGCCAAACCCAAACACGTATTTTGCGCTAGCCAGTCAAGCTTTGGGCCCCTTAGAGTCCCTGCCCCCTTGCAATACGGGGGAGTTCGTTACACCACTGCCTTGTGGGCTTACGGAAATATACTGGGAATAAGAATAAGAGGTGCGAGATAAAAAAGTTTCAAAACTATCAAAACCCACGATTTCAAAAAAAGAGTTTTGAATGTGTTTTTATCTGAAGTTAAAAACAAATGCATTGCAAGTAAATCTAACGGAAGCCACCCTTTGCATTTTTGCCCGCAGTTTAAAAAACTTTCTGTTTCGGAGAGAGTGTAGTTCGTTAAAATAAACGAAGTTTGTTTTAAATGCTTATCACCTAATAGCAGTGTGAAACAGTGTCCGTCAAAAAACTGTTTCCGTTGAAAAACACATAACACCAAGAGAAGCTAAAAGTAATAATCAAAATAATAAAGCTCCAAATCCAAATAGTTCAAGCACTACAGATACTTTTGATTTTGAACAGGAGAGAGAAGATTCGAGTGTTTTTCATCATTCCCTTGTTTTTTCTTGCCCTCCTAATTACCAAGCTTTAGTAGTCACTATTTTCGCTAGAAATAATAGAACAAAAAGTGTTTTATTAAGTACAGTTGCGTATTTTTGCGTATATTGCGTAAAAAAACTCAGAATCGAAGGAAGTGAGATGAGTTTGTCAGATGTCTGTAGCCGAACTTGCCTAATTACGAAAGAATGTGTAAATCAGGGGTGTCAAACTCTTGGCGCGCGGGCCACATGCGGTCCACGAAGAACATTTTTGTGGCCCGGCCAGTATATCAGCACACAATAATATATAATAAAATATCAAAATTTCTTCCGAAATAGGAAAGATAGTAGCAGAGAAGAGATATCAAGTGTCAGGACGTAAACATTAATCTCTTGTTCTTTTATTTATGTTGATTATAATCTGTCATTCGAAATAAACTTACTTTTCTGTGAATATAGATATTTTTTTCGCGGCTCACCAGAAGTTAAACCTTCTTTGCTTGGCCCAAATTAGCCTTTGAGTTTGTCACCCTTGCTCTATGCGGTGGGTCTTCTACGGCACAAGCAGTGGCGTAGATAGGTATCCAAACGCCCTGGTGCAAACGAGAATTAAGGCACTATCTTGGTTGGTTTTAGTACGTAAAAAAATTATAAATATATATATTTTAAACATACAAAGTTACTTTAACATCAGAGCTGTAATGCGCTTTGAAGAACATACGAAAGCAAAGCTACGAACTACCTATATGCATGTGCATGAAGATTTTTTGTGTGAGCTTTAGTGACCGCCCAGGTTCGATTTGACACTACGACAGACCTCCTCCAGAACAGCCGTGAAGAGTTAAGGAACTGCTGGAACTGAAATACGAGCAGTAACGTAATAGATAATGAAAAAAAATCAAAAATAACGAACAAGATTATAAATAATGACATAAGTATTAGGAAATAAAATGATACTGATAAAGAATAAAAGATTTATTATAAGAAGGGTCGACTACGACTTCGTTTTTAATTGCTATTAGCGATAAATACGGAGTCGAGATTGATTGACACCGTTTCTTAAATAATTTTTAATTTGCTAAATAATCTTTTTGTGGCAGCAGAAGTGACAGGAATTGCATAGAATGATAACGTTGCTGTAAATACATCTGTTAGGTCACATTCTAGCACTCCATACTTGCTCATTATTTCCTTACATAAATGGTGAACAGTTAGGGGCGCACACATTAGGGGGTCCTGGGGGTCCTCACCCCCCAAAGCCCTTGATTTTTTTCCAATTGATCATAATTCTAAGTATATAGTACGTAAAATTTAATTACTTGTTATTAATGATTAATTTTATTAATTAATGCTAATTATTTATTCAAAAATTAGTTTTTTACTGTGTTTTGTTCCCAAAAATCGACAAAATCGAATGGAGCATGATACAAGAATGGTGAATTTTCGACCCCGGACCCCCCTTGAAAAATTCCTGTGTGCGCTACTGTGAACAGTCATTATCTGGGTTAATTTAAACAGAACTAGGAGGGATAAATATTAAGAATTGAATTGAAAAGTTTGGGCCTATTATATCAGACTACTTATTTTGGATTTCGTCACACTTTTATAATAAAACTGTTTTATTTACATCTAGAAAAAATGTTGGTCTTAGAAAATTAAATATTTGACAGATAGAACTCATACTAGTAAAATGTGTATTTAATAGAGTTAATATTGTGTCTAGTGTGTACCTTATTGAAAATTTTAAATATTTCTTTCCGGTTTTAGAAATCAGTGATCAGAAGATAATTCTTTTAAAACAATTGGAGCAAATTTGGCAAGAAATACCGCAGGAGACCATCAGCTTGCATCCAGTTCAGGACAGAGGTGGGTGAATACCTTATTGAGCTTGTTACTTTGTAACAACGTAACTCTTAAATAAATCATTAAATTTTTCTGAAATTTTAATCATTTTCTATTCTGTGTACATAATCTTTTTACCCACCAATTTTTGTCTCTATCAGACAGCTCGTTCTTGGTTCGTCGTTTTTTTTATGGAGTGTATATATGAAAACCAATAGATTTAAATATATTGGTTAAAAGTATTTACAAAAATTATAAATCAATATGGAGAAGATAGAGAGGTTGTGACGAATCTGTACGGAGCCTTTCCACTAATCTTCTTAGGCGTCTTTTTGGGGAATATAAATTCGCGTATATTTCCAATCAACTCCAAGAAGATGAACGGGATATGCAAAGTAGATAAGGTATTTAAATCGAGCGTTGTAAGCTAGCAGTGATGATGAGGAAGGCTATTGAGCCAGCAACAGTAACCTCAATCTTAGAAGATTCCAGGATATTAAGATAGTGAAGACGTAGTGCTGCTATTCTACATGAAGAACAAGAAAACTGATATAACCAGCGGTAACTCTAATTTATGTACGCTTAAATTAAGCGTTAGTTTAATTAAAGTTAATTATTCGAGTACGCGTGTATTTCTCGGACCTCCTATTTCGGTAGACCTTACTTGATCTTGAGCGTAATTATTAATTAGTTGCATAATTCGTAATTTAATTTAATATAAAAGGTGATTCCCTTTATTTGACGTAACATAGAAATATTATATGTTATTAGAGTTTTTTTGAGACTTGAAATAATAAATAATTATTATTATTATACAAAATGGCTCTTGGTGGTTCTTTGCCTCAAATTAATCTTGATGTCCAGGGCAAGACCCAGGGGGGGGGTCTCCACAAGGTAAGTAATCTCTAACAAAGATCTAAGTGAGTTTTTTTTTGAAAAAGACAATGCTCTAGAGTGAGTTATTTAGTCCTTATTAAGGAGGATAAATTAGCAGTAAACTAATGGCTACTGGGAAGATTGATCAAGGTATTTCCCGGAAAGGATAATAAAATTAAGAGTTGTGAGGGTCAAGACAACATGGTTTTATTAAAAAAAACTATTTCTAAAATATGCATTTTACCAATAATCGAATGAATTTTTTTCGCTTGTGCTACAAGATTTTACTTAGTTTGAAATTACTGATACTTATTGTGTTTAATCATTTTTCAAGAGAATTATTTGTATTTCATGAATATTTTATTATTGTTGAAAATTTTTTAGTATAAAGAACTTATGAATGTTGTAACATTGCAACGCCGAGCGAATTGTCAGCGCATGTGGCCGCGGTAGCCGAGTGGTTAAGGTATCGGATCGTGGCAGGCCTTGTCACGAACTCGAGCCCATTAGCATTAAAGACCCGTCGTGTAGGGCAGCGATGCACGGTAAATCTGTCAAGATCTCAAGCGACCTCCCGTTGGTGTGGTAGTTAGGAGAGGAGGGTGCCAGCTCAGGTGTTGTCCACGTCACTTAACCAGGGTTCAAAATTGTGTGGCCCGTCACCAAAAACCATCGTGTAGCTGAACAGTGCAACGTTAATATTCACTCACTCGTTGTCGGCACATGCCCGAGGTTATGAAGTACAGCGCATGAGCGCGAAATGATTTTAGGGTATAAAGAGTAAAATTTTTAAGTGTTCAGATAAGAAGGAAGGTGACTGCGGTGAAATAAAAAGAATGTAAAACTATGCAAGCTGTGATCAATTTAGTCTATTATATTTTTGAAGCTATCGACGAGAGAGTGTAGAGTTTACAGTTTAAAATGTAAATTTGTTAATAAATAAATCATATTGCGCATGCACACCAAGAATTTTATAAAAGTATTTAGATATATCTTTCCAATTATATCCGAGAAGTCTGAAATTAATAGAATATTTCTAATTTTGTTGAGCATGCTTAAATCTACTCTAGAACCAGTATTTAAACTAGTTATAAATAATAGCATCTCAAATCTATAAAACACAATTTTTAACTTTAATGGACAGCATGTAAAATCTTCAACATTTCAAAAGAAATTCACAGATAAAGCATATAAAAATATTTTAAGTGAGAACAATATTAAACTTCCAAAATCCGTATATTTTGAATATTTTTGGGGTAGGTCTTGTGCATTGAACTACCGTAAAATCAGGCGTATAACGCGCCCCTATACTTTCAAGCTGAAATTTTTTAATTTTTAGGTATATTCGCCGTATAACGCGCACCGCCTTTTAACGAAAAAATCTGAAATATTAGTACACATTGCTCTTTATTGTTTTTAAGTAATTTATTCGAGGTATTATCCCAGACTTTTGAAAAAATAGTATACTTCTAGAACTACAACTCTTTCAGTTCATAATGCAAGTTGTTTATTTCAGACAAACGGTATTTCGATACATGTAGAAGTATAATTTTTTTAATGCTCATTTCTTTTGTTATTTTTACAGCTATTGTTTTTTTTTTACCTGGCGTATAACGCGCACCCTAAGGTTTCGATCTTATTTTTGTGTTCGAAGAGCGTGTTATACGCTGGATTTTACGGTAATTCGTGTGTGAAAGGGAAAATACTTCAAGAAACATAGTTTACTTTTTCGTATTATTTTTTATGAGAAATTAAATATATTTTTTATTATTTTTCTGAACTAATTATCTCATGTGTTTTACGCAGTTTTGTCAGTTTAAAATTGAGCTGTTCTTATACTTTTTAAAACAAATATGTGACCCTTCTTGTCATAATAACTGTAACTGGTTTCCCCTTGCAGCAGAAGCGACCTCTAGCGAAGACTCAGCTAGAGTGCAGGGATGTGATCGCTATTAAACACAGTCCAGATTCCATGAATTTTTATTTTATGTGATATATAATACTATAATCGATCTCGTGAACATACTCAACACATTCTGCGTTACGAAACTATTTTAATTTACTTTTTTTGTATTGAAATTATGCGTGAAATAATTGTGTTCTAAATATAATAATCTTATTTTCAAAAGTTTAAGCATTCACAATTTTCGCTTTCCCCTCTTCTTTCCCTAGTCCTGGGGAAACTATATAGTAATGGTTCTTAAACTTTTGATCGTCGCCGCCCCCTTTATGTATCAGCCTGAAATCGCGGCCCCCCAATATTTTGAATATCGCTCCCTAGATGCAATCGTTATCGTATTGGGACGCTATAAATTCAGTTCTTTTTTGCACATGTGATTCTACCACTGGCGTAGCGGGATCTGAGGGGGCCCTGTATCGAAATTGCTTCGAGGCCCTTTTTTATATATGGGAGCCCTGTTAGAGGGACTGTAGTTACACATGTTGGGGGCCCTGTATCGAAATTGCTTCGAGGCCCTTTTTTATATATGAGAGCCCTGTTAGAGGGACTGTAGTTACACATGTTGGGGGCCCTGTATCGAAATTGCTTCGAGGCCCTTTTTTATATATGGGAGCCCTGTTAGAGGGACTGTAGTTACACATGTTGGGGGCCCTGTATCGAAAATGCTTCGAGGCCCTTTTTTATATATGGGAGCCCTGTTAGAGGGACTGTAGTTACATATGTTGGGGGCCCTGTATCGAAATTGCTTCGAGGCCCTTTTTTATATATGGGAGCCCTGTTAGAGGGACTGTAGTTACACATGTTGGGGCCCCTGTAGCTTGGAGAGCCCGTATCATTGATACGGCTTTAGCTACGCCCCTGGATTCTAGTATTTTTCGAAAATATTATTTTGTAGTAATGGCTATGTAGTAGCAAACAAGAAAAAAAAACTAAATTAATATTCTTGATTGAAATTCGTGTCCTAGTAGAGTTTTTTAATTGGGGGCAGTTTAATTATTTAATCTAAGATGCACGTTTTAAACTTTCCACGAGGTGTTTCAGAGTCCGTAAAACAGATAAACCTTAACATTAAATGAGATACCTTCGCGGTAACCCGGGGGGTCTGTGGATCACAGTTTAAGAACCGCTGCTTTATGGCATGTTTGCTATTTCTAAGTAATTTTTATTACAATTGAAACATTAAGGAACTCTTTAATTTTTCGCTCAATTTTCTTTATCTAAATTACGATGAGAGGGTAAAGTAATTTGTTTACTAAGAAACTCATAATTTTGCGACGAGGGTGCATTCATTTCCAATGTGACGTCAGACCTCATAAGAGGAGGGGAAATACAAACAGCTTTGTTTTATCTAGCGCCAAACAGATAGTTTTAGTACTTTTTCTCTCTTCTACGGTTAGATGATTTGTATTGTCACGTGCATATTTTTTTAGTCTTTAAGCGAGGTGTGTCTTGAAACTAAGTACCGTTTCGTTCCACTGCAACCGCAGGTGTTATGTCGCAATTCAATGCTTACGAACATGTGTCTCTGGTCGAGTGTGTCTCCAATGTCGCCATTATAGCTGGATTGTGTTGTGTGTTGACGTTGTAAATCATGTGCCAGTATAAGAATGAAAAGAAAAACCTTAATAAAAATGCAAATAGACTCAAAAATCCCTTCTTTTCTCCATTTTGTTTTTCTAAATTGTAAGGCTATTATTCAGTTGAAAACATACATATTGTGAATTTAAACACTCCCATGTCTTGGGTAATATTAACCATATTATATTTTACCGTAAAGCAACTTTCGCAAAGATAATTTTTGAGACGACTTTGTTAGGCATCGATCCTCAGTCCACCGACAGTGTCGTTGATATATATAAAAGCTTGAAAACCTCTTCTACTTCGGTATTGCCACTAATTTTGCTGTCAGATGAAGGATGGGTGTTAAAAGTAGACATTTATGGACAGTGGACTAACATTCGATATATATTTTTCTTGATTTTACTTATACCTTCTTCTAGGCCAGAGGTTCCTACATTTTTTTTCTCATAGACCCCTTGCCATGTTTTTCGGTTTTGGGTAGATCCCTACTTACCTAATAATGAATTTTTGCATATTTATCAACTTAAATGTCTTTTTGACAGCTGGCATATATATAAAGAGAGCTATACTAACTTTAAAAGATTTAAATTTCTAACTGTAGTGAAGTATAGTGTTTAAAACCAAAGACGCATGTGTTAATTAACTAAATTAAAATTTAATTAATACATAAAATATCTGTTACACAAAGTACCTGAACAACAAACAACTGCTTTTAATGGAAGGGATGAGCCTGGTGCTTTCAAAATTTCTCTGTGTGTGTTATATCGGTTTCTAAATTTTACTGTAAGATCTTAGTGCCTATTCCGATCAGTTCCTCTTGTAATATGACATTTTTTCTTCCAATGTGACATATTAATTCATTGGCTGCTGTAGTATTACCATAGTCAAAACATTCTCAAACCTAGTTTCACAATCTGAATAAAGGGGATTTAAATGTTAAACGTAGGTTAAAACGTCCTTTTCCTGGCAGATTGTGTGCGACAAATTGAGAAACTAGGAAAATTCAGGACGTCCAATATTATGTATCCTTAGCTTAATTCTGGTAAGAAACGCCGAAATGATGGTCCTTGTAACTGCAAATTAACTTCATTAAGTTTAGTAAATAAATCTCTGTTAATAGATAAATCTGTGGTCCCCCTACTTGATTAAATTTTCTTTTAAAATTTAAAGCATAATCTGGTTTAATGAGAGTCACTATCGCAGACTCCCATTTACACCTCATGGACCCCCAAATTATTTTTTCGTTGACGTGGACCCCTTGCAGGTTGTCATAGACCCCTGGGAATCGTCAGTAGAATGTCGTTTATCCGAACCAGTTTTTTTTTTTTTTTAACCACAGGTACTGTAAACAAACACGTTTTCGAACAGCGCAATGCTCAACAGCTGTTTCGCGTTAGGCCAAAAGTGACGGGGAAACCCAAGGTCAGGGATATTTGGGGAATTATAGTTGTGTGATTTGATGAACATCTGCGCGGAATATTAGGTCAGTTTGTTTCCAAGTGAGGGGGTGTATACGTGCTCTTTTGTTAAATTGTGAACTGCTATGGCTTCGAATTCAAAATGGAAGCGCAACGTCTTGAACATTAGAAACAAAACTTATAATATTGAACCGTCTCGCGAAGAGAGAAAGTAGAGCGTCTCTAGCACAGTTTCTTAATCTTGGAAAGTCAACAATTTCTAACATAAAAAAAAGTCGAGAATCCATTTTAAATTTTGCGTCAAAGCTTGACTCAGAAGATGGTTCAAAGAAAAGGAAAACTTCTGACGCGTTTTCTGTGTTATAGACAGCTATGGAGTGGTACAAACAACAATCAGAGAGTGCTGTCCTACTCAACTACTGCTGCCCAAGAGAATCAGAGACCTAGCAGAGAAAAAACGACGGTGAACAATGGTACAGCAAAAAATAAGTGATTATTTTCCACAATATAGGTGAAATTGCGACATTTTGCGCCTATTTCGCTTTTTCTTCAAGCATGTTTCCCACATGTGATGATTTTCAATAGTCGTATAGTATCCGGTTTCATATACTGCATGGATCGCATTCGGTTTTAGGTTATCCGAACGGTGTCTGGGCCCAACTGATTCGGATAAACGACATTATACTGTATTTTGATTTTTCAATAACTGTTTAAAATTCAGCATATTTATTCGACTTATAAGTTTTATTTTGAAAAATTCGTAAGAAATTTTACTTGATAGATAGAATTATATGCGACCACCTGCGAGCGGTGCACATCTGCTACGGTCCGCCCTGGTGTCAGCAAGAGTTCATGTTTAAAACGATTTGTCGACAGTAATGCTCTGTAATCTGTCTTTTGATCAAAAGGAATGTTATGTCAGTTGAAATTCATCGTCAACTAGTAGAGATTTATGGTGAAAATTTAATGAGTGGTGGAATGGTGAGAAATTAGGTTCGACATTTCAGTAATGGAAGCCCCAATGTTCATGACGAAGTAGTTAATGTTAGTTTGGTTGAAAAAGTGAAAGAGAAAATGCGTGAAGACAGATGGTTCACAATAAGATTGCTTTGAGAACCGTCTACCATATATATGTTTCCACTAACCATTGTTCAGCAGTGTCTCTCTTCACTGGCGGCATTTTGCTTTGAAAAGAGTATAGACAAGTTGGTCTCCGATATGAAAAATATCTGAACAATGTTGGTAACTGCCGTATTTACTAGAATCTAAGCCGCACTCCCAATTCTCTACACGTTTGTATTGAGAGTTGTGTAAAAGTTTAATCGATTTTTTAATAGGAATAATTAGAAGTTAATAATTAATTTATTTTACCAGTATAATAAAAACTTTCAAATACATACTAGTACCTATAATTACTCTAACCGTCAGTATCATGTTTCGGAAGGGCTGCGGTAGCCCAGTGGTTAAGGTATCCAACCATGGCAGGCATGTCATGAGTTCGATCCCAGTACCACTAAAGACCCGCCGTGTAGGGCAGCGATGCACGTTAAATCTGTCGAGAGCTGAAACGTCCTCCCGTTGGTGTGGTGTGGTAGTTAGGAGAGGGGGGTGCCAGCTCAGGTGTCGTCCACGTCACTTGACCATGGTTCAAAATTACGTGGTCCGTCGCCAAAAGCCCTCGTGTAGCTGAACAGTGCGACGTTAATATTAACTCACTCACTCATTCGGAAATTATTTGCCACTCCCAATGTCGTAGCTGACTTCGGAACTGGTGTCGGCCGCACCAATTTCTCACACGTTGTCGTTTTCCATGCCATTCAATGCATTTGTTATGTAACCTTTTTTTTTAAAAAAAAAAAAGAGAATGTATTATAGAGGAATGAAATAGAATTATTATAGACTGTTGGACATTTACGAGCAAAAATTAAATATTTTTGCTTATGTCATCGACATATATTTGTTTCATCCACGTCAAATTTTCAATGGCTGTTGCTCTGTTCCTCTTTTTTTTTTCTTCCTGCATATTTAATTGCCTTTCATTTCATACTTATGTCATAGTGAATTCGTATTGATGCTATTATTGATATCTTTGATGTTAAGGTGATTAAAAGAAAGCGTATACCAAAAAATTTCCTTAATATAAGCAGACAACGATGCTAAGGATACACTGAATACTGGAGATAATCTGCGGAATGAAATAAGTCGCTGATGCAAGTAGCCAAAATGGACGGTTATATTTTTCCTTTTGAACGAGGTGGAAACTCAATTTCCCCCATCCAACAAAGGTAATGGCTTCGATTCTAAGCCGCACCCAAATTTCAGTAGCATTAACAATGAAAAAATAGTGCGGCAAACAATTAGATTCGAGTAAATACGGTATGTAGAAAAACAAGTAATATGAAAAAAAATTTTTAGGTCAATTCCTACTTAGATTAAGAAAGAAAAATTTTATTTTTGCTCCTTTTTATTAAATGGTTACAATTAATATGAATATGCAGATACATATGACAGAATCACAGCATTAAGTGGTAATTAATTTTTATTAATTATCATTTAAGTATCGTATTGTCATTCAAAACAATCGTGTGTATAAAATTTCGGTTCAACTGAATGCTTTAAAACGTGAGAAAAAAACCCTTTCAAGTTTTGACACAAGTGGCCAAAATGGTCGCTAAAAAATGATGCCAACGTGGCTGTATTTGTAATTCTTTAAATAATTTTAATTAACTATAATTAATAAAAATTAATTAAATTATTGTATTGTCATCCAAAATAATCATGTACATTAAATTTCAGCTCGATTGAGTGCTTTAAAATGTATTTGATTAACGATTGAAAATTCCGCCAAGATAAATGAATAAATATGTAGAGAGTGAGTTAATAGTAGGAATTGAATAATTTCCGTCGAGCTAGTTCATGTAAAGATAAATTTTTTGAAAATTAGTTTCCGAGCACACTTCGTATTCTAAAATAGGAAATTGAAAGAGTATTTAGAAGTAGTATTCTTACAATTATATACTCACACACATATTTCGTTACGATAATAAATCGAATAATTTTCTCAATTATAATGGCCACGGCAGCTTAGGGGTCACTGGTCACGAGCTTGTGACCGATATGTCATGCTTTCAAGACTCAGTGCTTCTGAAGACCAGCCGTGTAAGGAGTTAATGCACGGAAAATATGTTGTGGCACAAAATTCTCCCGTTGGCTCGGTGTGGATGCTTGGAAAAGGTGAGTGAGGGAATATTAACGTTGCACTGTTCAGCTACACGAGGGCTTTTGGTGACGGACCACGTAATTTTGACCATGGTCAAGTGACGTGGACGACACCTGATCTGGCACCCCCTATCCTAACTACCACACCAACGGGTGGACGTTTCAGCTCTCGACAGATTTAAGGCTGTTTTCGGTTAATGTTAAAGAATAGAACTCGAATTTGGAACATTTTTCCAGATATAAAAAATGAAAAATTAATATGATATTCTGGCTTCACTATCCTTTAGAAAGCAACATTTTTTTATACTTTTTTTAACAGAGTTGACTCATTTTTTCTGGTATAAAATGTGTTCCGCGTTTTTTCTCCTATACCGTAATGTTAAATGGGCTATGCCTTTCCATATTAAAATGAAAGAGAAAGTATTCCTGGAATATTTTGAAATTTTTAAAAACACTATATTGTTAACAGAGATACGAGTTATAATTCTACAAATTTCCATGGAAATTGAGGCATTTTTCTGACTAAAAATGTGCTTCGCGTTTAGTTCAAGCTCTCGTACTTTTACCGAAAACAGCCTTAACGTGCATCGCTGCCTTATACGGCGGGTCTTTAGTGGTACTGGGCTCAAACTCATGACATGCCTGCCATGATCCGATACCTTGACCACTGGGCTACCGCAGCCCTCGTTTGGAAAAGGTAGTGCCAGCTTAGTGGCGTCCTCGTCACTTAACCGAGGCTAAAAAATTACGATGTTCGTCGTCCATAGCCCTCATTACGCTTTATACTGAATATTAATAAACACTCCCTCATTCTGAGTTGTAGTTTTTCAGAAAAAATCATCTATTTTTTTTCATACGGTTTCGCATCGTCAGAACTCAGGTGCCTCCCCCTGGGTAGGATAGTGGGCGTCAAGCTTATTTGCGGTGATTCATATTCCACCTACATGGTGCCGCTCTGAAAAAATATATCAGCTTAAGTAAATGTGCAAGGTTTGCAATAGTAAGACACCAATCCACAAGAGACAGTAGACATTGGACCTCTATGAGCTATCGCGCCACTGAGTTTAGTTCTGTATAGTGTATCGAATATATAAATATCAGAAAAAGATTTTCCTGAGTCCACGTCTAAGAAAGCCAGGTTGATTGTCTATAGATATTTCAATTTAAATAAAAATAACAGTTGTTTCCCAGCATATCAATATTTTTAGGTTAATGTTCTACAATGGCCATCAATTTTCCCCGTCTCCTTTTTAACTTCCAGACATATTTATGTAAAGCAAATTTTACGTACTAAACAGACATAATACATAAAAAAAACATCTAAGTAGGTCTCAAAATAAATTTTATTTTGCACGTTAGATTTGACATCAGTTAGTGCTACAATTACCAACACAAAAAGTAATTTATATTACTAACATGCAAAACTTTCAGAAATTACAAAAAAAGTAAATCTAATACAAAAGTAAAGAGTAAACATGCAATTCTATGAAAAAGAATAATAGTGATATAGTATAAGAAATGTGAACATGCCAAATACATGAATTTACAAAAGAAAAAAAGCAATACTAGAAATTCCGTATTTACTCGAATCTAAGCAGCACACTTTTTCCAGTATTAATGCTACTGAAAAATGGATGCGGCTTAGAATTGAAGGCAAAACATTTGTTGGATGGGGGGAATTGCTTTTCCACCTCTTTCAAAGGGAAAATATAACTGCCCATTGTAGATACTTGTATCGATGACTCATCCCATTCCATAGTTTATCTCCAGTATTCAATGTATCCTAAACATCGTTGTCGGCTCGTATTATTTAGGATTTTTTTTTTTTTTGCATTACATTCTTTTAATCACCTGAATATCAAAGATATCGATAATCGAATCAAGACGAGTTCACTTTGACACAAATATGAAAAGAGAGGTAATGAAAGTAGCTGCCACACGGATGAGTGAATGAGTGAGGGTGTATTAACGTCGCACCTTTCAACGACGGACCTCGCAATTTTGAACCATGGTCAAGTGGTGAGGGCGACACCTGAACTGGCATCCCCCTTCCTAACAACCACACCACACCAACGGGAGGACGTTTGAGCTCTCGACAGATTTAACGTGCATCACTCCCCTACACAGTGGGTCTTTAGTGGTACTGGGCTCGAACTCATAACATGCCTGCCATGATCTGATACCTTGACCACTGAGCTACCGCAGCCCGCCACACGGATGACGCAAATATACATCGATTGGCGTTAATATATGATTTTTTGCTTGTAAATGTTCAAGTCTTTCACTGGACCAAAAAATTTGTAATTCTGAAATAAATGATAGTGCTTCTCAATTTGTAAGAGATGTTCGATCTAAAACAGAGGTTCCCCAACTTTTTCTCTCATAAATCTCTTGCCATGTTTTTCGCTTTGAGGTAGACCCCTGCTTACCTAATATTGAATTTTTCCAAATTTATCAACTTAAATGTCTTTTTGATATCTGTTTTAATGCTACTTACTTTAAAAGATTTAAATTTCTAAATGTTGCGAAGTATAGCGTTTAAAACTTAAGAAACACATGTTAAATTAAAATTTCATTAACACATAAAATTACTAATCAACAACAAATATTTATCACGAGAGAGATGAATCTGGTGCTTAAATAACACATTTTCGACATTTGGCTTCAATCTTGTCATGTTTAACTTTAAGAGGACTTGGTACCCTAAAAATCACAAACCTATCGTTTTTTTATTTTCATTTAATCTTATTCTTTGCATTATTATCTTTCGATTGATATATCACTTGTGCTTGTCGGAAAGTTAGAAGTTGAATAAAACTTCATTTGAAAACAAATTAGGCAATTCAGCCACACCCCCTTTTTAGAAAAAAAAGCTAAAAAATGCGTTATGATAAAAAAAATCTATTTTATAAATAGAAATAATAACTATAAAAAAGAATGTGTAGTATTAAAAGCAGAATATTTCCGAGGCAATACAATAATGTAATTTTTCTTCCTTGTGAAATGTGTGCATGTAAAATTTTTAAATTAAGGCATTTTATTTTATATATATATAATTTCAGTTCTTATTCCTGATATATTTTTCATACAAATGTAATACTTTATTATAAGAAGAAAAACAGCTAAAATTTCTGTCGTGACAGAAAAAAATTTTTTTTTATGTTTTTCTTGTGCAATTAGTACTCTCTAAAAGTTGATCATTTATAAAAATGTGTGGGTTGAAAACATATGAAAATGCAATTATTTTAAAGAAAAACGTATAAGTAATGTTAAAGTGGTATTTTAAGTTTAATTAAGCTTATAATAATTATTTTTTCAGAATTATAAACTTTAAAGTGGTTTTTCTCAGTTTGTGTTTTTCGAAACCTTAGTGCATTCAAAATGCTACTCCTTCGACAATTATTTACCAATCACTTCAATTTTTTTCCTGCGTGTTAAAAATAAAGCATGTAATAAAATTAGGGATCCGTTTTGCTATAAACTGAATACTTTTTTTTAAAAAAAATAAAATGTAAGACATGTTGGCTTTTTCGTTGTATATCAACATTTTATTTTTTTTCTCAAAAACGAATGAAGTTATTCTAAAATCGATCCCTAAAGTTTAGAACATCCATAAGAATATTATTAAAAGATTTCAGGTCAAAAAATTAATTTTTACAAAGGAGTAGGATTTTAAAATTTTCCCAATTTTCTTCAAAAAATTTAAATTTTTAAAATTGTGTGAATAATATATGAAAATTTTCATCTGGTAACATTTTCTTGAATAGAAACATTGTATAAAATGTTAAAATATAATTTTTAAATACGGTAAATAAAGAAGTTTGCTCAAAGGGTGCCAAGTCCCCTTAAATCTGCATAGTAAGTTAATGACCAGTTTTTTTTTTATTTCGGAGAGTGGCAACATCGCAGAAACTCCTTTGCATAAGGGAAGGCAATTAAAAACTTTCTTGCAATATTCCATAATTCGAGATAAAATAACAGGTATTTTTTAAAGTCAAAATTGCTGACATCCGTTCCTGAACTTTACTTCAAAATCTCGGTTATTGCGTCTATTCCGACCAGTTCCTGATGTAATACAACACTTGTTTTTTCAATGCAACCATATGAATTCATTGACTATACTGCGGTAATTACCACAGTCAAAGCATTTTTATAAACCTAGTTTCAAAATCTGAAAAAAGGGCATTTAAATGTTGAAGGTTGGATAAAATATCGTTTTCCTGGCAGATTGTCTGTGGCCAATTGAGAAACAGGGAAAATTCGCGACGACCAATAGTTATACCCTTTTAGCTTAAATCTGGTTTAAAAATGCTGAAATGGTCCTTGTTTTAATAAAATGTATGCTGTCACTTTGTAACTGTAAATTTAACAGATTTACTTACTAAATTTAATGAGGTAAATAGGTAAAATCTGGTTTCCATTTGATTAAATTCTCTTTTAAAATTAGTCACGATCTGATTTAATGAAAACCACTATCATAGACTCCAGCTCAAGGACCCCGAAATTTTTTTTTCTCTGATGTGAACCGCTTGCAGGTCGTCATAGACCCCTGAGGGTCGATATAGACCACTTTGGGAATCACTGATCTGAAGCATTGCCAGTTGCAATACAAATGCTGAAATACAAGGCAAAATAAGCCATTCAATACGGACAAGTATTTCGAAAATTTCAGAATAGATATCTGTTACTTGTAAAAAAAAGTTACCAAAGAGACTATAATGCATTTTTTTTAATGTTGAATTCAGTTCATGCAGTAAAGATAGATGAGACGAGTCTCTGGACAAAAATGAAATGCAAAACCCATGCAGAGACTTATGCTGGTACCTGTCGTCTGTGGACATGCCGGGGTGCAGAGTTGACAAGAATGGTGGCCAGAGGAGCGCACACCCTGGAGGTACGGTATCTGGCAGCGTTAGGAAGGAACTGAGGCAGAATTTGTGTTGTGGGCTTTAGTTGGAATCGGACGACGTACACTGCCCCGAGTAAGAAAGTGCAGATGATGAGGCATGTGAAGAACTTCCGGTAGATTGGCATGCCTCCGACAAGGCAGAGGAGCTGAAAAATTAAATAACACAAAATATAAACTTTAACTTAAATGGGGAAAAAACGCATTACATGCACAAAAATGTTTCGATGATGGTTTTAATTATTTAAAAACTACGATAAATAAACAAAACAAATTCTCCGAGCGGTGTTTTTCAATTCCTCTACTATTATATAGTTCACTGTCTCCCTATATATACACTGCTGGACAATTGCTAAGGACGGATCACAAATTGCTATGTAGCATAACATTAAGCGAGACATGAGGCCTAGTAGGATAAAATATAGTTGCCACACTGTTCAGACATTCGAATAAAGAATATTTATTGTTCTGGAAAGTACAAAAGCTGTGAAACATCTGAAAGAAAAAAAATGTTCATTTGATCTGCGTACGGAGAAATGGAACAATGCATCTAAAAGTCAGCAGGCACCTTAAAGAAAGGTATCAGTACGGGATATGTCCACCGTGGAGTGTGATGCAACATTCCACACGTCGTACCATACTTTGCATAACATTATCCAGCAGCTGTTGAGGCAATTTATCCCATTCCTCTGTGAGTGCACGGATGAGAGTGTTCTTGTTTGTCGGAGGATAGTTTCGACCAGCAACTTGCCTCCCCAAAGCATCCCACACATTTTCAATGGGGTTTAGATCTGAAGAACGCGCTGGCCATACGAGGTTGAATACCCTCGCTGTCTGGACAATTCTGAACAGCGAGTGTTTGATGACATGTTGCGTTGTCGTCCATAAAAACAAATTTATCACCGACAGCACCACGGAAAAGACGAACATGAAGAAGTAGAACTTCATCAATGTATCGTTGGCCCGTCATAGTCCCATTCGCAACCACATGTAGGCGCGTGCGGCCATTGATCATGATGGCGGCCCACACCATGATACTGCATGTCGGATATCGGTCCTTTCCCTGGATATTTTCTGGACAATAAGCAGTACCACTCTCGCGCCAGATCAGTTGGCGTCTACAATCCGATGACAGACTGAACCTACTCTCATCTGAGAATAGTACGCATGCCCAGTCCTGTTCAGTCCAATTGTGATGCTCACGACACCATTGCAAACGGGCAGTACGGTGCTGTCTGGTCAATGGGACACACACAACAGGTCTGCTTGCGTATAGTCCTCCTCCCCTCAAAAGTCTGGCAACAGTTTTTCGGGAGATCTGCTTTCCTGAGGCAGCAAGAAACTGATTTGCCACCTGCTGAGCTGTGGTGCGCCTGTTCCTTTTTGCTGATAGGACGATATATCTGTCTTCTGCAGGCGTCGTACTTCTAACACGACCTCCCCCGTGCCGTCTACTACACATTCCAATAGATTTAAATGACTTCCACAGCCGTGAAACAACGCTGTGAGCGATGTCGAACTCCCTGGCAACATCTGTTATTTTTCGCCCTTGTTCGATCTTTCCAATAATTCGGCCACGCATAAAATCATCTATGTGATGTCGAGAAGACATGCCAAAAATTTTAAGTTCGTCTATTAAATCTTTCCTGTAAAACTTTGACTTGAAACAACTGTCCACACGCGTCAAAACCTTTAAAGCTCTTATGAACGCTATCGCATGATGAACAGACGTGGGAAAAAATTTGCATACTCATACTTCTTACTAATATCCCGCACTTATTCTAATTTTCCACATTTTGCTTCCTTTCATTTTGTGGTTGCTATGGATGATAGTGTTATCCGTCCTTAGCAATTGTCCAGCAGTGTATATATACACTACAGCTATATTTCTCTTTTTTTGGTTTGTAATTGCTCCATGTTTTTGGTTCTTTCGGTTTGTTTTTAAGATGTTTTTAAGATTTATTAGTCTTTTTTAATTTATTTACTGCTATATATATATAGTTCAAATTTTCAATCGTTAATAAAATACTTTCTATTCATCAATTCAAGTTCAAATACATTTTTTAAAACTTTTAGTGGATGACACTTGATGTTGACACATTTTTTCAAATATTTATTCATTAATTAAATTAAAAAATGAATAAATAGTTACAAAAAATAATAGTCCGACAGGATATATAGAAAGGAAAATGGAATATTGCAAGGAAAATCACTTTCTATTTTGTCAGTTAATATTGTGATTTTGTCATACGTATATATATATATATTTATATATATATATATATATATATATATATATATATATATATATATTATATATATATATATATATATATATTTATATTAATAGTAACTATTTCATAAAAAGTAACTATAATAATAAAATTTTTCTTTGTTGACCTAAGTAGGAATCGACTTAATTTTTTAAATATTTCTTCTTTAGTTTCCACATTACTCGAGAATGCCGCGATAGCAGAATGGTTCTGTGCTGTCCTTAATACCAGTGACGATTTAATTGAGCAACCTGTTCGTCTCCTGCATTATGGATTATTGTACAGAAGTTGTTGATTAATTTCTCGTCTTCCACGTTCTAATACTATCTTTTAACGTTCTATCAAATTGGATTCAGTGCCGTAAAAAACATCACAGACAAAAAAGAAATCTACTAAAAACTAGTACTCGTGATGAGAGAGAGATTTGCGGTTGCTACTCACAAACATTGAGACGGGCATAAACACACATTCATAATATTAAGTTCATCTAAGTCATTAATTTTTTTAAATTTCATTTTAAACAAAAACTATAATTTCAATAAATTCTTCAACAAAAAGATTATTAATTTGTTATTTTTATACTATGCACATATGTATCTTTTTCACATGGGGGTCTTAGGGAAAGTTTTGACTTCAAAAATTATAGTTTAAAAATAACTAAAAAACACGCTTTTATAGTGAATCGGACTAAAAAGTAAAAAAAATAATTCTTAATATAAGAATAAAATGATTAACGAGAAAATGCATGTCATTGGGTTAAAAGCGTGGGGTACTTTATATTAATTGTTATAATTTCTTACTAGTTCTATTCCGAAATGCTGAGTTAGTGTAAAATGTAGTATAAAGCTCCCCACGCTTTTACCACAATGACACTGATTTTCACGTTAATCATTTTATTCTTATATTAAGAATTAGTTTTTACTTTTTAGTTCGATTGATACTATAAAAGAGTGTTTCTTAGTTTTTTTAAAACTATAATTTATTCTTCAATTTTTAGTTTGATCTACAATAAAAGCCTGTTTTTTAGTTTTTAAAACTATCATTTATTCTTTGTTGAATTTAACCTTGAGTTTGATATTTGGAGCCGGAATTATGAGGCTCCTGGAATTAGTCTTGGATATTAGCAAATGGATATTAATTAATGGGTCTAAAGGGTATTTATTCTCTCCGTTTACGAAGCCTCGGATGAGTCCCATATCATTATATTTCAAAGATTCCGTCTCTATAGATACAGTTCTTAGCTAATAAAAGTGTGTTAAGAAATTTTCAATATCAATCGTATTACCTCTTAGCGTATTGCTATAATGTTAACTCGTATCATCACTTCTTAACATATTGCTTTTTCAAAATAAAAAATATATTTAGCAGTTAGTACATAAATTTATCACCTTTTAAACGTATTATAATGTTAATTTGTATATCATCACTTCTAAACGTATTGCTTTATAAAAATAAATACTTAACAGTTAGAACATAAATTATTTTTATTCACATGTTTACTGTTTTAGGTTTGCACCTTAATCTTTTAGTCACTAAATTTGGAGTTATTCGCCAAATCTAGGAATGGCATATGGAATTAGTCCCCAAATCTGAAAACGATATAATGAATTAGTCGCCAAATCTAGAAATCCTTATAATCCTTAATTATTAGGAATCCTAATACATAATTATACATAATCCTTAATTATGAAACAAAATTATGAAATTATTGTATTGTCATCGGTCCTTGACAAGTGTGCGAAATTTCGAATTAATCTGACCTTTTAAAGTGGGTAAAAATCGAGTTCAAAGATTCCATTACATACAAGTGAAACTTATAAAAACGTGTTAAAAAGGGGTCCGTAGGCAAATTTTGACTATAAAAAGAGGTCCATGGGTTAAAAAAGTTTGGGAACGACTGATGTACAAAGGAAACAGATTCTAGCCCATGCGTTGGTCACTAAACTGCAACTAGAAGAAATGGTATTGTGGAAAGAGCAATTTCTCATTTATTTGATACAGAATTCAACCACAACATTTCAACGAGAAATACTTTAAATTACTTGATACAGAATTCAACCACAACATTTCAACGAGAAATACTTTAAATTACTTTGAAGTAGGGTTTTCAACCCGTGGTCCACGGGCCACTTATGTCCGGCTGACATTTTAGTGGCCCTTTATTTGAATTTGAGGCAATTTCACAGAAAAAATGCCCTGTCTTCTTTTTGTCATAGAAAACGCCATTTATTCTGTTATTCTTGATATGTAACACATTTCACTGAAATGTTTGATATCCATTTGAAATAAAATGGCAATTTTTTCAAAACTTTCACTGTATCTTGAATAATTTTAAATATAAAAAATTTGACTTTGCATAAAATCTCAGAAATCTGACATATATTTGCAAAGTATTTAATTCAACTTCCATTTAGCTTTTTTGAAGCCGATATGTATATGTATATACATATATATCCGTTAAAAAAAATTTTTTGACAGTCATGTGGCCCGCGGAACACTGAATTTATTAATGTGGTCCCACGGATCATTGTAAACTTATTAATTTAGCCCTCTAGCTTAAAAGGTTGAAGACCCCCCCCTGTTTAAAAGAATTTTTTAACTCTACAGACAAAAGAAACTGCTGATAAGAAAGTACGAAAATAAAACTAAAATATCAGGAAGATGTAAGAGGGTTTTCACATTCTGATGAAATAGGTATTCAGAGATCTGCTATTTGCGTATCCCTGACTCAGAAATTATCGACGCAGTTTCAGGTGTTACTGAATACACATATTACATGCAATGATGAAATATGATTTAATGATAGCTCTTTTTTAAAAAAAGGGACATTTATTGTATTCTACCTATAAAGATAATGGCTACAGAATAGAAATAATTGGCGATAAAATGAACAGCAATTGTTTCAGAGATAAAGTGAGAAATATGATTAATGTGAAAGTGACATTAATATTGTGTGATAAAGACATTTTTGGGGGAAATAGAGTTAAAGTTGTTTTTTTAAGAACCTCTAGTTTGAATCACTTTTTTGTGATTTATTAAACACAAAATTGTAATAAAATATATTATAATAAATTAAAAGTAAAAAATTAATAAATTAATTTATATGCTATTATAAATAATTCTACGCAAGATATATTAAAACCTTCTTAATTTTACGCCATAATCAAAGCGTAGTTGGAAAGTAATTTCTTTTTGTAATGAGAAATATGAATAGAACTTGAAACCTAGTTTTAAAGAAAATACTTGTAATACGGATTGTTGCTTGTATCGCGGTTGATTATCGATTTGTTTGCTTTTTTAACGAAACAGAATGTGTGGCAGATTGACAAAAACAACAACAAAAAACATTTACACCTAATCGTGAAAAAATGATGTTAATAATTCCTAAATGTGTTTTCCGTTTTATTATTTTATAATTGTTCATTCAGAACATACAATTCAAGTGACGCCATAGTCACATGATGACAAACACGTGTTTCTAGCCAATTAGTTTATAAATTCATATGACGTCATATCTTACAATAAATACAATCACGTATTTCCAGCTAATCATTTCATGCGCTTTGTTGTTGCCAACTTTTTCTCTTTGCAGAAACTTTCTTTTAAAAAGTATATACAAGTCAACAATAATAACTTGCATATAAGTATAAGCAAAATAAACTTAATTTAAAAATACAGGAATAAAGTAAGATTTTTTTTTAATTTTAAAACATTTGATGAGTTTTTTTAAATTGAATTTGAGCATCTTTGCCCAACTATAAAACTTAAAATTTTATCTAAATTTTATAAATAAAACAATTAAGTCGAGAACACGTGATTGCCTTTATCACGCGACCATCACGAGTTGGGCCCATTGGATACATTTCAATTTCAACAAACTTCAGACGAAAAATTCTTTACACTAGTAATATAAGTTTAAATTTGTATGACTTCTATGAAATGACTCGAAATTATAGTAAGTAAATATATGAATTTTAAAATAATAAAATATCACAAATTTTCTCTTTCAAGGAGTGAGTGAATATGAACGTTGCACTATTCAGCTACTCAAGGGCTTTTGGCGACGGACGTCGTAATTTTGAGCCATGGGCAAGTGACGAGGACGACACCCGAGCTGGCACCCCCTTCCCCTAACTTCCACACCACATCAACGGGAGGACATTGAGCTGACTTAACGTGCATCGCTACCCTTAGCGGCGGGTCTTCAGCGTACTAGGCTCGAACTCTTGACACGCAAGCCACGAATCCGTTGCCTTGACCAATAGGTTACCGCGGTCACTTTATCTCTTCCCAAATCTCATGTATTTGAAAAATTTAAATTTTATTCATTTTCATTCTGTTCAGTCTCACTTCTTATCATGATTTTTTGTTCCACATCGTATAAAAAAATTGAATCCCCTTTCACATTAAAAAACTTAAACCGTAAGATATATTATTTCTTAAATCTTAGCTAATTGGATAATTTCATTTTCTACTAATATATAAATCAAGCTATCTTTCTATACTCAATAGTTTTATTTTCTTAAATTGAAAAAGGACTTTTTTTGTTTTGTTAAAGTTATTCCAGTGTCCTGTTCTATTCCAATACATATGTTTTAACGTAGTCCACATAGTGGGAAGCTCAAACAAACCAGTGGCGTAACGTACACCCCCCAATCGTGGTGAGGCCCAGGGTTAGAGGGGAGCTCAAAGCCTGACTGCCACTATGTACCTACCTCTTTGTAAAATTCAACTTGGGCCCCCAAACTTGACTTTGCATGGGGTCCCAAATGTTCTCCGTTATGCCACTGATACAAACCTAATTATTTCATTTTAAAATTACAAGTTGAATCTGAAATTAAAGATTTACGAACTGAAAATGCTTTTAAACTCATCGTTTGGTACTTAAGGAAGGAGTCAGATTGAAGGTCCCCCCCCCCTCTCGTGAGAAATGCAAGCGACAACATCAAGGCGAGTCTCTCATTTTGCATACCTTATCTCAGTGGCGCACAAAAGGGGTGGGGGTCTAGGGGGTTTGGATAATTTAATCTGATAGAGATAATTAATTAAAGATATTCAACTGTAAAATTATACACACTGTTCACTTAAAATAAATAGTCAAATCGTTTTCTAAGGTCTTCATTTACATACGAAATAAATAAGACTTACCTTTTGACATTCAACTACTTTTTCGAAACAAAAATGAGAATCTTCAGAATCCGTTGAAAACGCAATTTCTGCGAAAACTATTCGCCTTCCCAGCTAAAATACTCATCATAGAACCCGTGCTGCCATACATCTTGGAAGAGTGGATTTAAAAGAATATTCCTGCCAAGTATCGTCAGTATTCGTAAAAAGGATTATTCTATGTAATTTTAAAGTCAGTAATACTTATAAGTACCGTCGGTAGATGAGGGGTCAAAGAAAAAAATCATTCAACATCGAAAAGAAGATTATTCATTTAAGACCTCCTCCACCATTTTTTTAAAGAAACGAAAGAAAGCAGCAGTGTAAAAAGCGAGAGAGAAAATGAAAGAAATTAATGAATTTTATTGGAGATATGCATTGCTATATAAAAAAAGAACAAGAAATTAATCTCAAACGAATACTCGCACTGCTAACCAAGAGTTAAACAGGAAATTGCAATATATCGTGTGAGAAATAAAAATAGGGCTTAAAGATTGAGAAGTCCTACTCCAGCCCCGTGGACCCATTCCACCGCAGAACCACTTAGGATTGCACTCTTATATGATCACATCGCATTTAAGGTATCTGACAGCATTCTGAACCGCGATTTTAAAAAAGTGCATAAATAGATAATTTTCATGATATTTAATGTCACTTAGATTAGAATACATGCATAAAATTGTTTTAAGGACATTGTGACAAAAGAAATTATTTAAATACAATATTTTGGCAAAAAAGTAACATAGAATAACCTCTTTTTTTTTCAAAATGTTCTTTCATAAAAAATGCTTCTAAAATAATATTTTGCTTATATAAAAAAAGTAAATACTTCTCCAGAGAGTCTGAACTATTTGTTTTGAAAAATTCACATTATTTCAGAGTTACAACCAATTGAAAAAATTATCGGCGTTTTTTTTTTCTTAAAATTTCTCCCTTCTGTTGTCGTAAACCATGGATAAACCCACTTCTAAGTTATATATTTCAAAAATTCTAGTTGAGCCTCTGTAGAGAGGTCTGAGCTATATACAGGCAAAATATTATTATGATAGAAGCATTTTTCACAAAAGGAGAATATTTTGAAAATGGGACATTCTATGTTCATTTTTTGTTAAAATATTGCACTTAAATAATTTTTTATTGTAATATTCTTAAAACAATTTTATATACATTTTCTAATCTAAGTTATACTAAATATCATAAATATTATCCAGTTATACGCTTTTGCAAAATCATGGTTAACTGGTTACATGGTCACCACTGTAGACGCAGTTGCCGATGTTCCGGTGTTAAAGGGAGTGCACGGAAAGGGCGCTTGGATTTAAGATTTGCTTCTGCAAGGTGTCTGGAAATTGTTTGTGGAACAATTGCTACGCCTACGTCTGCTCGTATCGTTGAACGAGTCACTGTGGGGTACACAAGTGCTTGCCGCACGATCCTTCGATCCTCTCTCCTCGTGGTCTTCCGGGTCGCTCCAGACCCGGTTTTCCGCGCGTGGGTACCTTCTCGTGTTCACTGCTCCCAACAATTTTCTAACGGCACACTCCGAACGATCCACCTGGCCAGCAACAAGGCGCGTCGACCAGCCTGCAGTTTGCATTCCGATGATCAGGCCTCTCTCAAACTCGCTTAATTGAGAGAAATGTCTTCTAGCACGTTTACCTGGCATGTTTCGCTTACAAAAGTCTTCCTACATCGGCCGGTAATCGTCACGTTTATGAATCTTCGAATTTGCGCTGGCTTATATAGCATCCTCTTACTGATTGTAGTGCCACTTCAGTATGTATGAGCATGCGTATTGGCACAAAATTTGGATCATTTGCATATCACATTACGCTGTACTTATTTGCAAAGTTTTGCGATTGTAAAGGGTGTTTTTTTAGAGGTATAGAACTTTAAATTGCAATAAAATAACGATATATAATTCCATTGACATGAATTTTTTTTATTCGAAAGATAATCTTGTGGCATTACATTTTAAATATGATTTCTGGCATATGACTGCCACGGCTGGCTCGGATGTAGTCCAATCTGGACGTCCAATTTTCGATGACTTTTTCCAACATTTGTGGCCGCTTAGCCATTTTAGCGATGAAGCGCACTTCTTGTTGAATGGCTACGTCAACAAACAAAACTGCCGCATTTGGAGTGAAGCTAATCCACAAGTGTATGTCGAAACACTGTTACATCCAGAAAAACTGACTGTTTGGTGCGCTTTATGGGCTGGTGCAATCATTGGTCCGTACTTCTTCAAAAATGATGAAGGCCACAACGTTACAGTCAATGGTGATCGGTATAGAGCCATGATTACTAACTTTTTCATTCCTGAATTGAACAATCATGATGTCCAGGAGCTGTGGTTCCAACAAGACGGCGCAACATGTCACACAGCTCGTGCCACAATCGATTTATTGAAAGACACGTTTGGTAATTTCACGTTTTGGACCTGTGAATTGGCCTCCAAGATCTTGTGATTTAACACCGCTAGACTATTTTCTGTGGGGCTATGTAAAGTCATTGGTCTATGCGTATAAGCCGCAAACGCTTGACCATTTGGAAGACAACATTCGCCGTGTTATTGCCGATATACGGCCACAAATGTCGGAAAAAGTCATCGACAATTGGACGTCCAGATTGGACTACATCCGAGCCAGCCGTGGCAGTCCTATGCCAGAAATCATATTTAAAATGTAATGCCACAAGATTATCTTTCGAATAAAAAAATTTCCTGTCTATCGAATAATACATCGTTGTTTTATTGCAATTTAAAGTTCTATACCTCTAAAAAAAACACCCTTTATTTAGCTTCCTTGGGTCGCTATTTTCAATGTTCCTGAGTGTATATATAAATAAATCTACAATGTATTTGGTCAGGTTTTTAAAGTTTTTTTCATTTTGAAATTAAATTTTTTTAAGGGGAAATTTATATGCATTTGCCTCTTACCTGTTCTTGTTTTAAAATAAATCCTTTTTGATAATAGAAATGTCCTTTAGATTTAAATAGATTTATATTTTATCAAACAATTACGTTTGATTTTACTATAATAAGTTTTTTAATAAATTCTGAATTGCATTTTTTACGCATATCCTTTACTATGGATGGTGCATGATTCTCTGTGTGCGCGACTTTCGTTTCTCCTCCTTTTCTGTTTGGGGTGCCCAAAAAGCAAGAGGCAGTCACACAGATGTTTTTTAAAGTTTAAAAAAAATTCAGGACGGTTAAGATAAAAGGCAATGTATACTTAATCGTTTGAGAATGGCAGCACACAATCAAATTTCAACAATGAGTAAAGAAAGATCAATTCAAAATGAACTATGTAAATTTCAAGAAAATGACAAATTATATATATATATATATATATATATATATATATATATATATATATATATATATATATATATATATTTAATATTTTAAACATTTTATCAATGCATTATTATATTATATAAACATTATATTATGTCTATACATGAAAAATATTGAAAACAATAATTCATTCTGTTTTAAATTTCAACTCCAATAAATGCTTTTTTGTTCCCAAATCTGATATAAATGTACATATTTTTATGTGCGCCCCGTGAGATTACAATGTTTTTCCGAAGTGGCCCGCAAGGTCATTTGGGTTGGACCAAGGTTGGTTTCTAGAAGATACTCATCGCATAAAACGAAACCTTACAGTATTTTAAGTATTAAAAATAAGTTGTCATAAACTTGTTTTTCTTACCATGATACCCCCAAGAATGTAACTTAATAAAAAAATTTTCAGTTGCGAAAATTGAACGGAATATAAATAGCTTTTTCAAACGGCAAAACAAAAAAGATAAAAAATTTATCTGAATAACAGTAAATTTAGATGCTTGTTCTCGTTAAATTTAAGTTATAGCATCAAATCTGTTGATATGTTAATAAGTTGTTTCTACTCCTTCCTTGTACGTGTTTTAACACAAATACAAAAAGGTGAATTTTCAATTAGAAAACTATTAAGTTTTGCAAGGCATTTTGTTAACTAACGAGTAGAAATTATCTCGTGGAACTCGAAATAGTAAATAATAGAATATTCTCAATCTAGTAGGAAGTGTATGTATATGTAATAATTCTCAATAATTTAATCATGAATAGCTTTGGGTTTAACTATGGTCGTCCTACAGGATTTTAATTAGCTACCCACCTAACGGGAAATTATGGAACTATATCCATCCACCAGCAAAATCATGTGATTTCCCTCTGGATATAAATCGCGAGACTCTAGAAATCCTGCTCTCTTATCTCTTCCGTCTATAATGTAACCGGCTGCAGCGCGTTGTGTATTTGTTTTCTTTGTTCTGTGCCATTATGTCTGCTTCATGTGATGTTGAAACGCTCCAAGTTAAATGTTAAATAAACTGGATTAACTTTCAAGACTGCCTCGTCAATACTACAATATCATCCACTCACCACCGGCCACGTCCTATCCTTTCGTTGTTACAGTAATCGTCCACTCGCCATGACAAGCACCCACTATATATATAAGATAATGCGCATTTTAATATTAATTTTTTATATTATAATAAAAGTTTAAAGAGAGCTGCATAATAAAGTTTTATATAATAAAATAAAGTTTTCAATTTTAATGAGTAGGACGAGCTATAGATACTTGTAACTATATAAACTTGATAGAGAACATGAATCCACGTTTTGAATACATATTTATTTCTTCATTGTGACTCGTGGAACCTCTGGGTATGCCTCATGGAAATCCAAGGCTCCGCGGAACACAGTTTGAGAACCACTGTGCTTGATTTTTGTTTTTGTTTGTTACTGTTTATTCATTAACTAAATTTAATTCTAATAAAATAGTGCAGTAAAAAGAAACCACATTCTCAGAAATTAGGCCATCCCGGGTGGGATTAGAACTCACGACCTTTGGATTACAAGTTCAACGCGCTATCCATTGCGCTTCAGGGACACACAAAGAGCTATTTTCCTTTTTACACTATTATTATTGGACTGTTACTTTTGTTCGTTACTATCTATTCATTAATTAAATTTAACTAAGCCATTAAAATTGAAGAAATTGTATTAACATCTACTATTATCCACTGCAAGTTTAAAAAAATGTATTTGCACTTGAATGGATGAATAGAAAGTATTTTATTAATGATTGAAAATTTGAGCAAGATATATATTTCTATAAATAAGTATATATTGGGAGAGTGTGAACTAATAGAAGGAATTAAATAAGTTACACAATCGGGAATTAAAGAACTGAAAAAAAATCAAATAATGAATTTCGCGATAGTTGAGGTTGCCGTGTTTATATCGAGAACCGTTTCTTCGTTATTTAACTTTTTTAGCAAAATACAAATCGTTTGATACAAACGATTTTTTTTCCAATTAAAATTTATAGATATAACACAACGGGCTTGACGAAAGTGTATAAGATCACGATATATAAACATCAGAACATAAACATGACAATAAGTTGATATGTGTAATCAGAGTAAGGAAAATAAAATCAATTGGTTGACATAATACATGCAATGGCATAGCTACCAATGGGCTAGGCGGTGCCATGCACCTGGGCCTCAAGCACGACGGGGCCCGCGAACCCTGACCACCAAGCAAGCCGAATTTATAATTTCTCCCAAATTTAAGACAAATATAAAAGGTTACAACATAAATGTAAACATCGTAATTCAGTTGAAAGTAATTTCGAAGTTGTAGGGAATTCCCCTAAATTCTTTCCATTGTTTGTTCAGGTGTTGCGAACTTTACTTATAGAAAAATTTATTTTTCTATGAACTGTTACTTGAAAATAAACTTTAAGTTCCATGAAAAATCTACGATACTTACCGCATCCGTTTTTCAAGTGTTATCCGCTTAACCAACACCGATGCGTGCTTTTTCCTCCCTGCTCTCAGCGTCAGAAGGGATGTAAAAATGATTGAATAAAGTTCTTTAAAAAAATTAACTCTGATTCTGACTCGAAATATGTCATTTATATAGCTTTGCATATTTAAAATATTCCTATATTTTTACTTAATACCAAGATAGAACTCGTTTTGCACCAGTGCATTTGGATACCTAGTTATGCCACTGAATACAAGCATTGTTTTAAGTTTTATTGAAATTTGAAATGTCGTTTAAAAATTTACTATAAAAACCCATGAATTGTTATACAAATAACTGTAGATGAGAAAAATTCATAAATGCATGCTTCAGTATATGTAACATAATTAGGGGTAGAGGACTTGTTTGCACGGTTCAAACATGTTTAGGATTTTGCCTAACTCTACAAAGATTATAATGGATATACTATGTGAACTCCCTAGGTACAAGGCCGGCGCTAGCAGTTTCGCCGCCCCGGGCAAAGAGGTAAAATGCCGCCCGTTTATAACAAATATTAAAAGAGATAACCTAAACCCTTCCCACGCTTAATGGTTGGTAAACTCTAGGAGCCCCCACCCTTGGCGCCAAACCGGAAAAAGCGCCAAGCGAAAACAAAATGGCGCCAAGCAAACCCGACAACGGTGACAAGTAAATATAGCAGTATAAGATGGATGCGCAATGAAAATATATGTAAACAATACAGAAATTTAACATTTAAGATAAAAAATATAACACAGCAGCACTTACTTTCTTATTGTTGATAAAGTGTAACAACTGCTTTTAAAAAATTCTGGAAAGTCTCGTCGCTGAGTGAGTGATCGCGAGAGCGCCGCCATAAATACTCAGCGAGGTAATGGTCGAACATGCCTTCTACGTGACTGGTGTGATTACGGAGAAAACGTTTTATTGCCGATTAACTTACTATTGGAAAACCACGAATTCTTTCTTATACTTCTGCAAACATAATGTGTATTCACACCTTTTTTTTGACATCTCCATTCAAATCCATCCAAAACAACACTCTTTTGTTCATTTAATCCCATTTGCTCATTACATTTAGGACATTCATAACTTGAAGCAATTAATCCTTCTTTCATACACCATTCTCTCAATCAATTCTTTCTTGCCTCTAGCATTCAATAACGTAAAAAATTCTAACGTGTATTCACTTACAAGCGCAGCCATACTTTCAACCCGGTGCCCAACAACAAAATGAAATTTGAAATGCGCGCCCACAAATGACGAAAATTCTAGAAAAAGTTAGGGTTGCCATATGTTGTATTTAAAAAACCAGGTTACCATGACGGCGCAATTATCGCCAACCAAAATAATTCGCGCCAAGGGTGGGGGCTCTCCTAGGTGTGAACCTAATGGTTAAATAAAACGCGAGCAATAAAATTGCTATCAATAATGTTGAACTTTTGATTAGCAAAAAATATTAATTTATGTTTTTGGCGCTAAATTAAAATTAGGGTTGCACAGAAAAAAAAAAAAGAGTCATTTCTAGTGTATAAATATAAAAAACAGATATAAAAAAATACTAAAACAAATTATAGAACCGCTAAATATTAAAACTTAATTACATATTAAAAATACATTTAAACCGAGAGTTAAACATCAAAGTGTTTTTTTCTCACTTTTAATTCTGAGATTTTTTTTTAAAATCTCTATTGGACATTCTTTTTTATTTAGCAAAACCAAAACCGCTACTATCTCGTCTGCCAGGTCCAGCGCGTTTATATTTGATGAATTCCCATTACTTAACACTGTTTCGAGATCTTTATAATACTTTTTTAGTAAGTCATTTTGAGGAGTATCTTTTAAATCACAAATATAAATAATGAATGTACTCAAAAGCTCATTAATGTTTTGCATTTATAATGAAATACTATCGTCCTTTATAAGCGACTAAAGAAATTATTTTTATATGAGGCAAATAATATTTTTTTTTTCAATTGATTAACAATGTCAGTCGAAAATGTTTTAAGACGATTACGGTACATTCAAGCTACGAAAACACATACTTAAATATGTTAATCAACATGAAAATATTCTACGAAACTGATGACATTTATATTTATGTATGTAAAAAGAAAACATAAATAAAATAGAACAAGCACAAATGCAGCAAAATAATTTTTTTTTCACTTTATCATACGCAATGATTAAAATTCCTGGGCATTAAACCTTAAAAATCTAAAAGAAAATTTGAAAATAAAAATATTGTTACCTTTTTTGTTGCATGACTTTGTCTTGTCTGCATAAGCACAGGAAGCTTAAAGAATTAGTTTGGAAGTCAAATTGACACAAGATTCCCTCAGTTTTCTTCGAAAAAGGGTCTTTTTCTCAGGGTCATTCTGCCCCTTTTCATTTTTAAAACTTGACCGCACTTTCTATCACTTCTGTTGGGACTGCCGAAATCTACGTCTTTCAATAGTACTGTTCTAGAAAGTTCTAGAAATTCAATTGCAGGTGCATCTACCAGATGCTAAGTAACTTTGGTCAAAATAAGACTAGACGTCTTTCAAGATAATTATTCTTTTATTCAACTGAGGACGGCACATTAAAATACATAAAAAATAAACGTTCCGCAACCGCCGAGCGTCCAGCCAGTTCTCTGAATATATTCGTCAGCTCGCAGACTGACGTCACAAAACAACGCCGCCTAGCGGCACTTTTATTTCGCTTCATTTTGCAACATCCTCCCCCCTTGAGACTCGGAAAGAGTCTCAAGCACATAACAAATTCTATTAAATAAATCCAGTCTCTTTGGTTTCTTCACACATCTCCCGGATGAAGTATATTTTTTAATTATTACCTCATCGGGTGACAGAGTTTCAGATACAGTGGGAATTGATTCCCCCAGACCCCTTTGAAGATTTTCATTTGAGCGTATCTCTAAAGGGTAGATACGCTGTATTGGTCCCAAAATTTTTCCGTGTTGAGTTTTAAGTCTAACTGTTCGAATTTTGCCATCTCGCCCTGGAATTAATTCAATAATTTTGACTAATGCCCAAAACAATCGTTTTTTGTTATCATCTCCAACTAAAACTACTTCTCCAATCTAAGGATCACGCGATTCCTTTTCATTATGTTTTTGTATAAGTTGACTAAGGTATTCATTCCTAAAGCGTTGGCGTAGATCGTTTAACAGTTTACTCCGATATTTTATTCTTTTGTTAAGGCTGTTCGAATTGAATTCTTCAATATCCTCAATGTTTGAGTTTTTATTACTGATAAGAAACATGCTAGGTGTAAGAGGAATCAATTCTTCCAGATTTTCTGACATATATGTTAATGGTCTACAGTTTATAATGGATTCACAATCACAAAGCACAGTATACAATTCATCATATTTTAACACTGATTTACCCAAAGTACGCTTTAAAACAATTCTTTTACAGTGCGGACCAGCCTTCCCAGCAAGCTGCAGTAGGTGGGATAAATTTCCATAATATTTTTGGAGTTCTAGTTTCTTCCACTATTTTGCTCCAATTCAATTTTGATAAATCATTAAAACCGCCTCGAAAGTTGGTTCCATTATCGCAATAGATTGTTCGTGGCCGACCACGCCTAGCAATAATACATCTAAGGGCCAAAAAAAAAGCATCAGAAGTTAGGGAATTAACAAGTTCAAGATGAATAGCACGATATACCGTGCAAGTAAACAAAGTTTTTTTTATTTTATCCACACTTTTCTTCCATCTTTCAAAAATAAAGGCCCCGCCAAATCTATTCCTACGATTTCAAAAGGTGCACAGTCTGTTACTCGGTCTGGTGGTAAAGGCGTTGGTTCGCTTGACATGGATTTAACTTTAAAGCGTTTACAGATTATACAATTATACAGAACATTTTTTATAGCTTTCCTAGCTCTAATTATCCAATATCTTTCTCTTAACAAGCATTGCATCATTTGAATTCCCGCGTGACAATTTTTCTTATGTACATCTCTAATTAATAGCTTAGTAAACTCACATTTTTCTGGTAACAATATTGGGTACAAAAATGATCTTTCATCATCTCGATTAAATATTTTAGTTTTCACCCGTAAAATACCTTCATCATGTAAGTCAATATAATTTGAAGATTTCGCATCAGGAAGGTAATAGCTCTGAACTAAACGAATTAATTTCTTTTCGGAATTTTCAATTTCTGATTGTGAAAGTTCAGAATCCTTACATTTTCCATTTAACAAAGTACAATTATTCACAAACCTTAAAATCCTTGAAAAAACTCTATAATCATTTTACTATAATCAGATATAGCATACAAATGCCAAGGAGGTGCGTCTCTTGAGAGATCAAATATTTACCACTTTCAATTTTTTCCTTTCCAATTCTACTTCCTCAGATTCTCCAGGAGTTTCTCCAAGAACGAGAATTACCTTTACATCTGATTTAAACATTGATCTCACAAAGACGCACGCTGCATACGCCTCCTTGGAAGCGTCAACAAAAACATGTAATTCAGAAGTGTAATTAATTATCATACATCTTGACAAAGTAACATCTTTCAATACATACAAATCTCTACACCATTTTAAAAATACATTTACATCATTAGGAGACAATTCACTGTCCCAAGCAATTTTCATTTTCCACAAGTGTTGTATTAATAGTTTCGGAAGCAATGTAGCTGGAGTTAATAAGCCAATAGGATCAAAACTTTTCTACACAATTGCCAAAATTAATCTTTTTGTGATTTTTGTTCCACAGGTCAAAGTATCCATATCTGTGCAGCACTTCAAGGTATCAGTTTCTAAATTCCAAATTACTCCCAAAACGGAAGTATCGCCCGAACTTCTATCAACATTTTTGCTAGCCACATTGCTTTCAAAACCACGCAGGTTGAAACATCCATTCAACATGATCAATTTCGCATGTTCAATGAAACGTCCCTGCTCGTCAGTATTAAACACACCAGATACACAATTGTCCACATATGGAATGAACATTTCAGTTTCTGAGCAACCTCTTCATGTTGAGGTTGACAATTTTCTAAAAGATGCATAATAGATGCATTCAGCAGAAAAAAAGGCTAGAAGAAACCCCAAACACAACTCTGCAGTGCCTATACACGATCCTCCCTTCACTACACCGGGAACAAAAATCTAAGAAAATCTCTGTCTTTCAATGCTACAGACAGCATTAAGAAATCCTTCTCTATATCCGCACTAATACCGATTGGATACATTCTAAATCGATCGAGAATATCAGGTATTAGCTCTATCAAATTAGTTCCCTTTAATAAACATTCATTTAAAGGGGGTCCCTTTTCAGAAGCCGAGGCGTCAAAAACGGGGCGAATTTTGGTCGTTTGACTATCTAATTTAATAACTGGTCTGTGAGCCAAATAATGGCATTCTTTATTCAATTCTAAATCTGGTACGCGTTCAATAATGTTCAATTTTTCCCAATCCTGAAATACCTTTTGATAATCAATAAAAAATTTCCCACATCCAAATCTGTTTATCATTCCTTCATGTCGTTTCCAGACCAATTCTTTATTACTTGGTAACTTCAACGAGTCATACTTCCAAAGGAAGTTCTATTTCATACCTTCCATCAGGAAGAATTTTCATTCTGTTATTAAAATCATTTAAGCTAAGTTCAGTTTTCTGTTTTTCAATTTCAGTAGGACTGGAAATTCCTAAAACCTCAAGTTCCCAAAGTTTATTAACTGGTATGTTCATAAAATGCATCGATAATGCTGTTACAATATTATCCTTTACACCATGAACCCTTTCCAAATACTGTCCAACCTAGTTTGGTTTCTACGGAAGTTAAGCTGGACTCTAATTCTACAGAATTCCCTGTTAATAATTTTCCTAAGACATCTGCACCGATTAAAAGATTTATTTCCGTTTCCCTTCGAAAAGAATCAGTAAATTTTATTTTCTTTCTTTTTAATTCATTCAAGACCTGTTTATCTTCAATCTTCGGAATATATCCGCAAATCATTTTTTCAGAAAGAGCTTCAAAACTACAAGTATACATCTTATTTAAATTACTAACCTCTACCGGAAATATATCATGTTTTTTTGGTTTTGTTTCACTCCCCCCAAAGAGTGCATGAATCACTGTTTCGCTTCTAAGCGGAAGTGCTTTTAGACGAGTTATTACATTTTCGCTAACGTAAGTACTTTGAGATCCACTATCAATCACAGCACGGATTAACTTTTCCTGACCTTGACACCGAATAATAACGCAAAGAGTTTGCAAAAATACAGTTTTGCTTTTGCTGGAGTTACTTTCCGATTTTGGAATCGATTTCGTTTTCATTTCTTTTTCAGAACACATTATTTCAAAGTGATAGTTATTACAATGAGAACAATTTAATTGATTTTTAATATTACAGAATTTACTTAAATGACCAGTTTTGAGACAAAAAAGCATGCCCCTTTTTTTTAAACAATAAATTTTTGCTTAACAGCTATTGTCATTTTCTTTGCTGAGTAACATTTTTCACTTGGATGCGACTTATTACAAAAATTACAGTTTAAATTCTCTTACCTGGGTTGTCCATATTTACTAAAGCTGCTGCTGTCTCGTTTCTACCTTATTTACCTGTGTTGCATGATAATCCTTTTTTCGTGGATTCTGGTGGAGGGTGAGGCCGGTCCGTGCCAAAAGAGCCATCTCCTCTCCTTTCACCTCTTGCCGAAGTTCATCAACTGTTCTAAAGAACGGGATCCCTCGGATTCTGTTTGATGATTTCTGCTTCTTTCCCAGGCGACCAACACTTCCTCAGGAAGACAGCTCTCCAACTAAGGGCGTCAGAAAATCTCCGTATTTATCTTGAGTTTTCCCCAAGCTCTCCAAGGATCTCAACTTACTTTCATCATAAAGCAAGGGTAAATCTGCGTTCGCTCTTCCGGTAGCAGCATTTTTCATAACCAAAGTTAACAGGTCTCGAACGTAGATTTGTACTAAGTCTTCTCGTCCAAATCTTTCTTTCAGTTGATCTATCGCCTTTGGGTAATTTGCAGCAGTAGCAGGGAAACTTAGTACTAATCTCTCTGCTTTGGACCCTGGCTCCATCAATTGTAACAAATACTGCATTTTATCCTCTGCCGCAATTCCTCTATCTTCGTATATATTTTGAAATTGGTTCCAAAAGGTCAAATACTCTTTCGCCTCTCCATTGAACTTTTTTAGTTCGATTTTTGGGAGTTTAAATTTCCTTGATTCTTTATCGCTTGGAACAGTACACTGTTGTGACTTCAGTTCTATTTTCGTAGTAAGCTCCCAGAACTCTTCTCGGTAAATTTCAGCATCTTCCAAATCTTCAGCGAATAAACGCTCACCAACATCAGACAACAACAATGTTTCTGAAATCGCGTTCTGGCAAGAGTCCATTCTCGCAAATTTATCGTTGAATTGAATTTTCAAAACCGAAAGTGTCTCAGTCCTCAGTCCTTTTCGTTGTGCTTTTAAAGCATTTAAATTCATTTTCGATATCAAAAATTCAGAGTTCAACTAAAATATTCAAATCCAAAGTACTCGAATCCTGTCGCGGACGCCACTATGTTCTAGAAATTCAATTGCATGTGCATCTACCGGATGCCGAGTAACTTTGGTCAAAATAAGACTAGACGTCTTTCAAGATAATTATTCTTTTATTCTACTGAGGACGGCACATTAAAATACATAAAAAAGAAACGTTCGGCAACCGCCGAGCGTACAACCAGTTCTCTGAATATATTCGTCAGCTCGCAGACTGACGTCACAAAACAACGCCGCCTAGCGGCACTTTTATTTCGCTTCATTTTGCAACAAGTACCCAAATTCATGCATACAAAGCAGTAAAAGTTGTAGGATTGAAAGAGAAGGAACCGGATGCCGAAATTCTTCTTTATAGCCTCCTCTCCCTTCCCCCATAGGACCAGCGTTTGGAAACACGACTTTAAATAGCAAGTGGCATGTAATTTACGGAGTTCCTGTCCCTAAAAGGGGGACGTACCTCCTCATCAGAATTGATAAATTTAGAGCCGAATTAATGGGGTGACATAAAGTGAAAGAGAAAAATTAATAAATGCATGAAATAATTAAGATGGGCAGAACATATCTGCTGAAAAACAGTGGCGGACGAAGTCCGCTCACTGATGGAAGAATTGCCCTGCTAGCTGCGTATTGATTGGTCGAGACCAATCGACGCGGATCACGACTTTAAATACTATAATGAATACTCGAATAACAAAAATACTCTAGGCTACCATAGAAAATGTGAATATTTTGCATACACAATTTTAATATTTTTTTCTTCGAATTTTTATTTTGATTCGTGGAACCACAGGGTTCTGTGGAACACAGATAAATACCACTGGTTTATATCAATGGACTAATGTATTCGCAATTGGATGTTTTCAAAAACCATTTTTATAAAAATTTTAAATAAATATAACTGATTTTTTTAAAAAAAGCAATAAAGTGGTTAAAATTATTTTTAAGTGACTTCACTGAAGTAACGTAAAGTAAATTCATATATTTTTAAAATCGGATGCCTTGTGTTTTTTTTTTTTATGGAAAGTAGACCTTTGGAAAGTAAAGTCCTTCCTATTTAATCGGAAAACTTTAATTTTTTTTTACCACCCTTTATTATTAACCCCAAAGGCGAAAGGGGTAGGTGTTTTAAAAAGGTGTAAAAACTATTGTTATTTTTT
Source organism: Trichonephila clavipes (assembly GCA_019973935.1). Taxonomy (NCBI): domain Eukaryota; kingdom Metazoa; phylum Arthropoda; class Arachnida; order Araneae; family Nephilidae; genus Trichonephila; species Trichonephila clavipes. The sequence goes on along the minus strand of BMAU01010243.1, from coordinate 257,973 downwards.
CCTCACACACGCATCATTTTTTTCTCCAGATACATAATTGCGGCTTCGTCGCGTGTTCACGCGGGAAGAAAACACACACAAACGTAACCTTCATCTAAATGAAATAAGTATGTATTTGCAGAACGTAAGTGAAATTTACTGCACATGTAATCGCATCCAATTAAACCCTCATGTAAATATCAAGGCGAAAAAAGTAACATTTCTTGTATTTCAATATCTCAAAAATAATTTTATTTAACTTCAAAATTAGAAGCAGTGCGAGTTATTGGTGACGAGCCTCGTAATTTTGAAACACTCAAAACAGCTGGCACCCAACGCTTCAAATTTCCACACCCACCCCAATGCAAGGATAATGTGAGGATTTAACATGCATCAGCCCCGCTAAGCAATGAGGTTTTTAGTAGCATCGGGATTCGAACCCGTAAAATGACTACAACAGAGCCGGCTGTGAGCTGCTTCTAATGATAGAAGTATAGAGATTAAATGTTTCTTGTTACAAAGAGTATCGTGCAACAATTTACAATTTCAATACACTTTCTTTATATTTTGACAATACCATTTAATGAATAGTACATTTTGTATTAGAATGGAAATTTGCATATTTACGTATAGAATGATTATATTTAGAGAAATTTGCATATTTACGTACAGATTCTGGTAGAACCCCCCTCAGTATAGAGGGCGCTGCTTGTAAAAACATGTTTTGTTGACACCAGAGATCTTGTGTACGTGACCGAGTGCAGACGCACTCCATATTCCATTAAACTTATTATTTAATCTTACACTTGTCTTCGATGATTTATTGAATTTAATTCAGTCTAACGATTGTGATGATACGAAAGTTGATATAAAAGCATTCTACCACTGATTAACTGAACCACAATGGTAGAACCCCCTCAGTATAGAGGGCGCTGCTTGTACCAGATTTTAAATTATATTGTAAGCAAGTATTAGTTTTACAACACGAAATTATAATAATCAAAACAAGAACGAAACATACTGTCAGGATTTACTTTTTGAAAAAATAACCAAAATAATCTTACCTATATCTCTCGTAATGCATCTTGTACCAGTCTCTGTAGGCAATTACTTCAGCCTTTGGGCAATGCATGAGTTTTCCTTTTTTAAGTTCGGTATGATGACCGCAGTCCCGAAGAGCTGAGTACACTCTGCCAAACTTTATCAAGTCTTTAAATGATGGACATCCGAAACACTGTAAATCCACGGATGGTATTTCTAAGCGTTCCAGAATATTTTTTTCTTTCTCTCCACCTTTGTAAGCAACAACATTGGCGCCTGATCTTTGGCAGAAATAATATATATCCTTTAGTACTTTTTCCAAGCACTCGTACTGGATACAATCGCGCTCATTACGTCCTGGTGTAATAGGAAGACCAATGACATGTTTACTCTGAAAATAAAGAGTTTGCCTGACTTCTGGTGTTGTCTTTACCAGTTTCATTTTTCGTGTTAAATCGAAACGATATGACTTAGGCAAATAGTCGCAAGTTGGGTCGATTTTGACGTATCCTAACTCACGAACCATAAACTCAGTGGTGTATGAGCAACAAAATTCATCATATACTCTAATGTCAAAACCATCAATGTCTAAAATACAGCAAACTTTTTCTAACATTTCGTTGCTTTCAAAGAGTGAAATGTACTTTTGAATATCTATTGAAATATTCTGAATGGATCCTGATAATTTGTACTGGTATTCAATCAAAAGTTGTAACCACAACAATAGTTTTCTAAGATTTTTAGTATTATTTCATCAATGAGCAGTTCTGATGGTTTTATTTTCCAAATGTCGTCTCAAAATAAATAAAACCGATTAAAACAATTTATAAAACGAATCGGATGCAGTTCATTTTGGAATTCCTTGTATTTATATTTTCGATATATTACATCAAGATAAAACACGGGATTAAGTTCCTTTAGATAATGTCTAACAGTTGCAAACAATTACTTAATCTAGTCCAAAAAATTATTCATCCAGAATAAAGATAGATTATGCAAATTTCTAATGATAACATCAAATTTTCAAAATTATGCAAGAGTCAACTAAGTATTCTAATCTAATTGCTAATAAAAAACATATATCTGCATATACTATGCAGAACACTTTCTATTATTTTCAACGAAATAGAATCGAAATCAATATTCTTGTTTTCGAAAATTCAATACAAATATTAAAAAAAAAACTTCCACTGAATTATTACAGAACAATGAACTAATACTTAAACAAGAACAATAACAAAATCTAAAATTCCGATCAAAACATAACTGCATTCGAAATTTACGATATTTCCTTCCAAAGTATGCAAACCAAACCAAGTCCTTTTTAGAAAGCTTTGACCAAACGCTTTCGCGATCAACAAACGAATGAACCGGTAAAGTATAAATAAAACGGTATTACCAGGAGGCGCTGACGTCGTCAGTGATAGGGAAAATTACTATGGGAAGTTAAAGGGGAAAAAATGTAAACGAATGTTTAAATTGATACCTCTCAGGAAGTATTTATTTTAATCGTTATTTTATTTGTATTTTCTTTTTTTCCCAAGCGAATACTCTGGGAAGTTAAAGGGGAAAAAATGTAAACGAATGTTTAAATTGATACCTCTCAGGAAGTATTTATTTTAATCGTTATTTTATTTGTATTTTCTTTTTTTCCCAAGCGAATACAAATTATCTTTCATTGCTATAACGATTGTTGCTTTTCGTCATCATTATCATAAAAACTAATTCGATCTTTTCTTTAAAACAATGAAATTCTACCTTTTTATTGCACTTAGAATATATCAATTTTTTTTTTTTTTTTTTTTTTTTTTTTTTTTTTGCTTGTCATAAATTTTTGCGAGTTCTCCAGCAGCAAAGCTGTAGAAAATTATGAAATTTGTGTTTTCATTTCGAGATTCAAAATTTAAATTCCTTTTTATGACTAATCATAAGCAAATAGTTTTAAATATTATTAAAGCATTGTAAAAAAAATTGGTAAACGAAAATCTTTCGCTTTTCTTTTTTATTTGTTTAAATTATTAGAAAGTAGTTATTTTCATTTACTGAAATGAAATTAATTGTGTTTAATTTCTTATGTTGTATTTTACATCTGACAAGTTTTTTTTCTGGTTAAATTCATTGCATTGACATTCAAAAATTTATCAGCTGATGAAGTTCAATGCATTACAAATAAGGAGGGGGCGGATATTCAACTATTTTATATTGATTGCAATTTCTTTTATAAATCTTTTTTATTTTATGGAGGTTATTAAATATCTAAAGTTTTATATTTTTTGGATTATTATCTTATTTAATTTAAAACATACTTATTTCTGTTGGTTACTTACTGAGTGTGGTGTTAAACATGCTATAATAATGTTATGAGAGGGATTATTACCATGTTAATAGTAATTTGTATTTTATCTGTGTTTTTAAAGGGAAGAGTTAAAAGAAATTTTGCTTTATTTGTGGTTATTTAGTAATAATGAAATTTATTTGCTTTATGTGTTCAAAAGTTTTTCCATATTAAGTTTTCATTGGCTATGTAATTTATTTTTATTGCAATTATTCATGCATATTCTCTACGAATATTACATGTGCAGTTTAACTATGAATAATTATATTTGGGAATTTGTGTGTGTTGATCCCCCCCCAAGCCACCACAAAAATTTATCAACAAACAAGAGCTGGAACAAAAAATAGGGAATAAAGTATTATAAATAGCTAAAATGTAATGTATGCAATCAGGAATTTTTTCTAAAAGTTTGCCTGACACAATTTCTTTTAAAAAAAAAAGATTATTTAATTTGAATTCTAGTTTTTATTACCCCCTTCCGCCTTAAACCTTAATACATTTATAATTAAGGTTTAAAGACTTTAGTTTTAGGTCTGAAAAAAGAAAACTTTCAATAATATCTGGGTTAAATTTTATTCGAGTTTTTTTGTATTAGTGTCAATGAAACCTCATAATGTTTAGTTGTAGAGCTTAGAATTTTTATGACTTAATTATGAATTTTTTAAACTGTAAGGTGACTAAAATTACAATAAATCTATAGTAAAATTATGTGTTATGTAAATGATCTGACTGAAAGATAAATCAATGTATGTATTCACTTCTGTATCTAATAAAAACAGGAATTTGAATCAAAATAATGACATTGAGTCTTTAAAAAAGAATTTTTGAATAAAACTATCACATTATTATATCAGTCTCAAATTCAGTTTCTAAATTATTTTCATCTACAATAGATTGTCTTATTGACTTCATTTTACGTTATTCTTTAGTCCAAGTTTAAAACTTTCTTTATTTAAAATCTAACATTTAGGGATTTTGGAAGTTATTTTTTTTCCCTTGTTTAAAAAAAAGTCGTACTACATTTTTCTCATATCTGAAATATGTTGTATTACCAAAAGTATCTTAATGGAGGTGTTTTATTACTTAAAATTTTTAGTTTTTTATTACAATAAAAAAAAAGCAGAATCATTCAATTTAATCCAAATATTTTTTCAGGATTACATTTTCTAATTCTAATTTATTGGCTGTTGATGTTACATGTATCTTGGCCTTTATGTAGGATCATTGTCTTTTGTTGATGACTATCTAAATGTTGTCCTAATTTTCATGAAAATGCATTTTTTTTATATTTTTATGAGGCCATGAATTTTATTTAATCTAGTTTTAATGCTTTCAGTTAAACAAATGACTATAACATTTTATTCCCACAGCATATTCTTCCTTTTAAGTCAGAACTTTTGATTACCTTAAAATTCGGCGTATAACACGCACTTTGAACACAAAAAATAAGATCGAAATTCACGGGTGCGCGTTATACGCCGGGTATAAAAATGAGAGCTTTAAAAAATGAAAAAAGAAGAGCATAGAAAAAAAATTAGACTTCTGTATACACTGGTGTACAAAAATTAAGGACGAAGTCGAAAAATTAGCATATCAGCTGAACGAAGAGGCAGAGCGGACAGAAAGACCGATCAGGAGATTAAGTAAGGTGATGTACGGTAGCACATTCGCAGATATGCAGGTAGACGTAATGGGGGAGTGTCTGAGTAGTATAAAGCATGTTGTCGGTGTAAGATCAGTATTTCTGGCAAAGAGATTGCACGCCGTATAGCAGTTAAAATCACACCGAGTTGCTGCCTCAGCGAGAAATGGCGAATAATCAATCTGTTAGACGACATCTGGATGCTTTTACCCGAGGTCGAATCATTGGGAAGTTGGAGGAAGGCCGCAGTGTGACAAGTGTGGCTGCAGAGTTCGGAATTGCTCATAGCATCGTTTCACGACTTTGGAGACAATTTCAAACTACAGGAACAGCTATCCGGGGGTTCAGTAGTGGTCGTCCACGAGGAACCACACCCGCAGATGACCGGTACATTGTCTTACAGGCCAAAAGAAACAGGCGGCAGACATCGAGAGAAATCGCTAGACACACGACACAAGGCGACTGGACGACCGATATCGCGTTTTACCGTGGCCAGAAGACTGCACGGTGGTGGTCTGTTTGCACGACGCCCTGTACGGTGTGTACCTTTAACGCCTGCCCATCGGAGAAGGCGTTCTCTGTGGTGCCGGGAATACCGGAATTGAGAGAAAATGAATGGGGACGAGTACTCTTTACAGATGAGAGCAGATTCAGTTTGAGTAGCGATTCTCATCGCATACTCATCTGGAGAGAGCGGGGAAGCCGCAATCATCCCTCGAACATCATTGAAAGGGACAGGTATGGAGGTCTCGGTGTTCTCGTTTGTGGAGGCATCATGCTTGGTAGTCGTACAGACCTTCACATCTTCGACGCAGGTTCAGTCAACGGGACCCGTTATTGTAACGAGATTCTTCTTCCATGTGTGCGTCTTTTTAGAGGCGCTATGGGTCTGCAGTTCCTTTTCATGGACGACAATGCACCATGCCATCGCACAATAGCTGCCGAACAGCTCTTAGAGAGTGAGGATATTGAACGTATGGATTGGCCGGCACGATCTCCGGATCTCAATCCCATCGAGCATGTATGGGATTTTCTAGGCAGACGCTTGGCAGCTCGTACCTTACCACCAGTAACGATTCGGGAGCTTCGATTGGCGCTGCAAGACGAATGGGCAGCAATGCCTCAACAACTCATTGACACCCTCATTCTCAGCATGGGCAGACGCTGTGAAACCTGCCTAGCAGTCAGGGGAGATCATATCCCCTACTAAAGACCGGATGTTTCTTGCTGGACACCCATCACAGGGATGTTTCGGCCTTCAGTCGCATTGCGCTCCATGCTACTTTTTCAATCAAGCTTCTTTTTATCCCTCTGATTTCTCTTTTAGTAAGTGTTGCTTACATTACACATGTCCTTACGTATTGGGGATCTTACGGTATTAAATGTGTTGATTTGGAAAGCTTTTGTACAAAGTTATATTGAAAAAACCGTCTCGTCCTTAATTTTTGCACACCAGTGTATATCAAAATACTATTTATTTAAAAGAAGTGACATTTCTTACGAACTCAAAGGGTTGTATTTCTAGAAGTATACTATTTTTTCAAACCCTTGGGATAATACTTCGAATAAATGACTCCAAAACAGAAGAGCATTGCATATGTACATTTCAGGTTTCTTCATAAAAACAGGGGGTGCGCGTTATACGGCGAATGTACTTAAAATTTAAAAATTGCAGCTCTAAAGTATACGTGCGCGTTATACGTCGGATTTTAGGGTAATTCATTTTGATTCTAATTACAGTTTAACTTTGATGAAAGGTGATCTGTATCATAATCTATTACACTTGGTAGAAATTACTTTTTCTTGTACATGTATGTTACTCTTATCCTTTATTGCATGTTTGTTCTTTATAAAATCCTTTCCACTTTGAAGCATTAAACTTATAAAAAAAATGCGAAGTATAGAAAATTGTGAAATGTCATTGAATAAATTAACAAGTTTATGAATATAAAATGTAGATATTAGTTGTTTGAATGCAATGATGTATTAAAAAGTTATTAAGGGGTGTTGGAAAGCTAAAATCTTATTTTTTTTTGACAATTTGAGATTTTTACATTTTCAAATTATATAGATTTTAACCTTTCTAAAAATACCTTACTTGAACCTCTTGGGTATTTAGAAGCCTTTAAAATGCATTTTTAAATATTCGTTGAATTTCGGCCACGCCCATTTTAATGGCGAAAATTGTAAACAAATTACTTTGTTTTTGCTTAAAAGTGTAACGACTGATATAAACCAAAACGTGTATCTTTTATTTTAAATTGAGCCTTTTAGTTTTTTTATTTCCCAGCCGATTAGAAGTCTCACTGTATACATTAAAATCAATTTATCTCAAAATGTAAATTTTAATGTGCGATGTACCTTTTCAGAGAAACTACTGTTCACAGGTATGTAAATTTTTTATGAATTGTTTATAATGATATCTAATATATACTAAAATGAGCTTTTTGTAAAACACTCAAAAATTTAATTTTTACAAATTTTTTAAGTAAAAAATGGGTCAAATTTCGCAATGTTGGATAAAATATTTCATAATTTCGTAAAAAATTCAAAATTAGCTAAAAGCTCATTTTAGTATAATGAGAGAGGTGTACTTTAATAGTATGAAAAATTTCAAGCATGTACATAAAACAGATTTTGAGAAAAGGTACATCGAAAACAGCCAATTTAACATTGTCAGTATATATAGAGAGAGAGGTTTCCAACTCCCCTTAACATGCTTATTTATTTCAAATGATAAGCAAATAAAGTCGAACCTCTATATAATGAACCTCTATATTGCGAATTTTTCTACATAGCGAACTTTTTCCTGGAACCTTGGGCAGTTCACGATTTTTTCTTCGTAAAATAAACTCTTTATAGCGAAGTGCATTTTCTATATAACGAACTTTTTCTTCTGTGATTCAGTTTTTGTTCTCCCTTTTTTTTAAAGTATTTCTGAAAAAAAGTTTCAAGTTATTCTCTCTTTCATTTTATGTTGGTCATAAATCTTGAACTGGTTTTATTAGATCCTAACTCGCCGAGAGCAATAGAGTTCTGGATGTTTCATCCAAGAAGTTTAACCTTTAATCCCCATTGTCCAGTTCACTAGAAACATCTTCGATATCCTCTTTCACCCTCAGTCCCGTGTCACCATAATAAAATAGATTAAGAGGCTTATGTATATAATCTGTTTCAAAATCTATCCGCTTAAGCCGGTTGGTCATGTAAATATAAGGCTTTCTGCGTACCACTCGACTATGGTAACCAGCCCTTTTCAAGATTTTTCTTGCAGTATCCACCCAAATATTTTTGTTAAACTGCTCGTGAATGTCTGTTGCTATTTAAGTTGCAGACAAGCACGGATTTTCTTTTCACCATTGATGTCATACTTCGCTTTTTTCTCTGATTGTGAGTTTAGATGGACGACTTAAAAGAGGTTTGGATGTGTAAACTCTTGTAGATTTAAAGTTATAACTAACATGCTGGATAGATGAAGACTGCCGTCCAACAGATATGGTTATATCACGACGACTTTTTCCATCTTTCCACATTTTTCGCAATGATTTTAAGCTCACTGATACTAATTTCCTTCCTTTTATTTTCCATGTCATTGAATTGCTTCGTACATCACAAAAATATAAAAGTTATTGCGTAACAACTTTCTTAAGCTATTTTACTTGATGACTAAATGCCAAAACTCTGTTAACCTATAACACCTGTTGATAAAAATCCCAGGAATCATGAATATTCAAATGGTGAACGCAGACTTTTTCTGCCTACTATTTGCGTGCTTTGCTACGAAACCCCCGCTATCTTGCGTAGTTTTAATTCAAAACTAATTAATTCCTGCATGCTCAACATTTAAATAATAGTAAACAAATTCATAAAATTTTTTTAGAAAAAAAACTTTATTTCTATTAAATTTTACCTTTGCTCTTTGAGTTATTATGGGTGAACGCAGACTTTTTCTAGCTTGTGTATGAAGATATCACAAGCATTTGTAAATAATATTCACTAATATTGTCATAAAGGAAAATTTTCTTTCAATAAAGTTATGAAAGCAGAGTAGATTTATAAATTATGTACTCAGTATAACTACAATGTTTAAAAAGGAAAGGATGTCAGATTTTGTGATTTTAACTGTTCCAAATGTGAATTTATGCATCTAATAGTTTTTTAAAAAGTAGTCAACAATTTAGAGTTACAACTTTTGATATTGTGTTTTTTAATTTAATATTTTGAGAAAGCAATCATTGTTGGGGAGTGGTGGTCCCTATGTGTTTTTTTTCTCAGGAAACCAGACGAGGATGTTGACACAACTCCTTTATTTTCACACTCGGTTGCTCGGGGAGTATGTCGGGGAACACTTACGATGGGCACCGTAATTCCGCGCTCTCGCTCGTCTGATCTCCCACACACACTCTGAAAACTCTTAATCCTCGTTTCGCTAAATACACTTAATCACCGCTGCGCGGCGCCCACTGCGCATGCTCGAACATACCCCCCGGCCTTGCAATACTAATATTCAACAATAGCACAATACAGTTTCACAATTCACAACAAGTTTCACAAAAATTACACAATTGTTTTCAAAATTATATATATATATATATATATATATATATATATATATATATATATATATGTGTGTGTGTGTGTGTGTGTGTGTGTGTGTGTGTGTGTGTGTGTGTGTGTGTGTATGTGTGTGTGTGTAAGGATAATTAAAGTAGATTAAAAATTAAATTCCCTATCTAGCACTTGACTACATCTTTCTCCGTTCTCATATTCAAGTATCAAACTAATCGCCCATTTCTGTCTTCCGAACATATGGCCTAGCCAATAAACATGTCTAATTCTAGATCGTTAGATTTAATAGTCAACATATGTCAGCATTAACTTGCAAACACCATCTTCAAAGCAGCGACACTCATCAGATGTTTTTCACGTGTTATTCACGTGGAACCCCCACCATGGCGTGCTTTTTTCCTCCCTGCCTTTAGCATCAGAACAGATGTACCAATGATAGAATAAAGACCTTCCTTTTTAAACTTTAATCTGATTCTGTCTTTAAAATCATGACATATATATATATATATATATATATATATATAAGGTACTATAAATTTTCAGTAAAAAAAAGTTAAAATTACAATAGCACAATTTAAAGATAAACACATAATTTCTTAAATGGAAATTGACCTTAACTATTTACATCTATAGGTAGAATACAGATCTTAGTTATGGGCCTCTTAAATTCTCCTGTCTTTGTTTTAATTCTGACTGTTCTTACTTTACCATCAGAACCATGATAGACCTCAACGACGCGCCCTAAAAGCCAGTTGCAAACTGGTGTAAAATTCTCCTTTACAATTACCATTGTACCCCACATTACATTGTCCTTCTCGATCATCCACTTTCCTCTCTGTTGGAAAATATTCAGATAATCGGTACTCCATTTTTTCCAAACTACCTGAATTACCTTTGTTGTTTTCTGCCAACGGCTTAATCTATTGTCCCTAATATTAATTACTATGGGGGCTCAAGAATAGAATTAATTGATCTACCAATCAAGAAATGCGCAGGCGTTAATACCTCAAAGTTATCAAAATCATTGGATATTGGTGTAAGGGGTCTGGAATTTAAAATTCCTTCCACCTGGATAATCACTGTTTCAAATTCCTCGTATGTGAGTCGGGATCTTCCCAGTGCTCGCTTGAGGTGATATTTCACTGACTTTTTATGCCCGCCTCCCAAAGATGTGGGGCCCTTGTGGCCCTTGATGTGGGCCATATGTGGGGCTCTTGGTGGAATAAAATTCCATTCAATACCTCAGTGAAATATGCCGCCAGATTTTGATCTGGAAAGTAAAGTGTTTTATAAAATACCTTTAGTTGAGAATTCGCACCAACAAAATTTGTTGCATTATCCGTAAAAATTTTGGAACATTTTCCTCGCCTAGACATGAATCTCTTAAGAGTCGCAATTATTGCATCCGAAGTCAAATCGGAAAGAATTTCTAGGCGAATGGCACGAGTCACAAAGCAAATGCAAACACAAACATAAATTTTATTCAAAACGCCCTTTCTCTGGTGTTTGTAAGTTACAAAATATGGACCTCCCAAATCTAGTCCAGTTATACTGAATGGAGGGGCCATATTTACTCTTTCATATGGAAGATTGCCCATTATTTGAGAAGAGGGAATTGGTTTACACTTGAAACACACCACACAAGTATGAACCGTTTTCCTAGCTAGGTTTCTACCTCCTAAAGCCCAAAATCTCAATCTTACTGCATTCAGCAGTCCTTGTGGACCAACGTGAAATAATTTCTTATGCAAAGTTATGAAATATATTTTACTCAATTTAGAATTTTTAGCCAGTATAGCTGGATGCTTTTAGCTGTAGGGTATGGAAGCTTTTTCCAGCCTTCCACCAACTCTCAGGATTCCTTTATCATCCTGGAATATATTGAAAGATTTAAGATTACCTGACGGGTCACTTAAGTTAATGCATCTCTCTCTCTCTGGTCCTGTTTAATAAGCCAGGTTTCTGCATCATTTACCTCACTTGTAGTTAAAGGTCCCCTCTTTTTCACCTTGGATCTGCAATTTTCAATAAATCTATAAATATAAGAAACAATATGTATTATTTTAAAATAATTATTAGAAAGGTCCATAAGATGGTTGAAAAGGTCAAAGTTCTTGGAATTCAGCAATGAAGTCTCCAGAGTTCTCTCAGACACCCTTAGTTCGCAGTCAAAGTCATCTCTCTCTGGGTTGGTTCTGAAATGACAGTGGTTGAATAAGCCCTCTGTAGAAGAAGCTCAGGACCATGCCATCATAGAGAGTCGTCACGAAGCTCCTCAGGAAGTAGTCCTCTAGATAACACATCTGCAGGATTCTGTTCTGATGCAATGTGACGCTACTGGTCACAGGAACTTAGTTGATGAATCTTAGATACTTGATTAGCCACGAACGTCTTCAATTCTCTTGATTCTCGATGTATCCATGAAATCACAATAGTCGAATCCAACCAAAAATGCACAGCTGTAATCTGAAGATTCAATGCCTCCTTCACCTTCTTCGTCAATTTAGCGGCAAGAACTGCCCCACACAGTTCAAGTCTTAGAATGGAAATCTGCTTCAGAGGCGACACTCGGCTTTTACTCGTTACGAAACACACTTTGACTTCTCCAAGGGCAGATATAGACTTGAGATAAATGGATGAACCATACGCCTTTTCCGATGCGTCGCTAAATGCATGTAACTCAGTGCTCTCCACTCTATGAATCACAATACATCTGTCAATAGAGATTTTATTCACGGCTTCCAAAGAGTCGATAAATCGACGCCACTCCTTTTCTTCTTTAAAAGGAAGTCCATCACTCCATCCCAATTCCAGCAACCACAATCTTTGCATAAATACCTTTGCCCAAGTTATGATCGGTCCGAGGAGACCCAAAGGGTCAAAGATTCTTGCAATAGTAGAAAAAACCATTCTTTTGGTGAATGAAGTTGGCCTTTGTTGCTCTATTCTGAAAAGAAAACAGTCTAACTTAGGATTCCAAATTATTCCTAGCGCTTTAGTCTCATCAGACTCCAAGAAAGCATACTTCTGTAGATTGGAAGTTATCTCGGGTAAAAATTTCCACACCACTTATGAAGATGCATCCCTGCGGTCTAGAACATTTCTATTAATTGATGCTGCAATTCGATTACCTCTTCTATACTCTCGGATCCCGATAGAATGTCATCCATGTAGCAGTCACTCAGCACCACAGGAGCTGCTAAAGGAAAATTATAAGCTTCATCCATCGCTAACTGTTTCAAAGTTCTCGTGGCTAGATAAGGTGCACTAACTGTGCCGTAAATGACTGTAGTTAACTCGTACGTTTTTATTGGCTCTCCTATACCCTTCTTTCACAGAATTCTTTGGAAACACGTTTGCTCCGGATGTATGTTTATCATGCGAAACATTTTCTCTATATCCGTAGTAAAGGCATACTTGTGCTTTCGGAAGCGAACCATAATGGAAAAGAGGTCTTCTTGGACCAGTCCGCCGTTAAATTGAATTGAATTTAGAGATTTCCCACCCGTTGAAGGACTTGATGCATTAAAAACAGTTCTCAGTTTAGTTGTAGACTTTTCGGGGCGATAAACACCATGGTGTGGCATGTAAAATGAAACTCCAGATCCATCTGCCTTGATTTCCCTCATGTGGCCCAAATCCTCATATTCCTGTAAAAATTTCTCATACAGGGACAAATATTCATTATCTCCACTTAGTCGTTACCACAAGGAGTTTAATCTCTGAATCGCGGTTTGTCTGGATTCACCAAGACATGAAGGATCTTCTTTTAATGGCATTGCCACCGTATATCTCCCCTGGTCATCTCTCGAATGAGTGCTTTTAAAATGATCTTCACAAATATCTAATTCACTGGTTTTAACAGAATCGGCTTCTACATTTTCGATTTCCCAAAACTTCTTAATTGAAAGCTCTAGATTATCCGCAGCCTGAATAAACCCACAATGTTCTTTTCCCTTCGCGTCCGAAGAAGTAGATCCGGAAACGATCAATCCGAAAACAGTGTTTTGAAAAATTACATTTGAACCCCCTCCATCTTGAACTGTCCGGGTAACATTAATTCATAAAATACTTCTGCACCTAATAGCATTTGCACACGCTCTGGAATATTGAAATTTTTGTCAGCTAATTTAAGATTGGGAATATTATTCAGATTTAAATCGGTTTTTTCGTTGTTGGAACAAGATCTTCCGTTATTGTTGGTACCAAAAAAAAGTCTAATGTGTTTTAATGTAACTCCCTTCTTTATTGCTAATACAGAGTGTTTTTTTCCAGGTATAGAAGTTTAAGTTGGCATTACTCTCCAAGATGGCGACCGATTTAACAGCTGTCAAGTGATTTATTCTCAGTTTGGTTTGGCAATTCATCATGAATAGACTCACGCCTGAACAACGCTTTCAAATTGTGCAATTTTATTTCGAAAATAATGGTCGATTTTCATAAGCGAATTTTGTTAAGCGATGAAGCGCACTTCTGGTTGAATGGCTACGTCAACAAACAAAACTGCCACATTTGGAGTGAAGCTAATCCACAAGTGTATGTCGAAACACCGTTACATCCAGAAAAACTGACTGTTTGGTGCGCTTTATGGGCTGGTGGAATCCTTCTTCAAAAACGATGAAGGCCACAACGTTACAGTCAATGGTGATCGGTATAGAGCCATGATTACTAACTTTTTCATTCCTGAATTGAACAATCATGATGTCCAGGAGCTGTGGTTCCAACAAGACGGCGCAACATGTCCCACAGCTCGTGCCACAATCGATTTATTGAAAGACACGTTTGTTGACCGCCTAATTTCACGTTTTGGACCTGTGAATTGGCCTCCAAGATCTTGTGATTTAATACCGCTAGACTATTTTCTGTGGGGCTATGTAAAGTCATTGGTCTATGCGGATAAGCCACAAACGCTTGACCATTTGGAAGACAACATTCGCCGTGTTATTGCCGATATACGGCCACAAATGTCGGAAAAAGTCATCGAAAATTGGACGTCCAGATTTGACTACATCCGAGCCAGCCGTGGCAGTCCTATGCCAGAAATCATATTTAAAATGTAATGCCACAAGATTATCTTTCGAATAAAAAAAAATTCATGTCAATCGAATAATACATCGTTGTTTTATTGCAATTTAAAGTTCTATACCTCTAAGAAAAACACCCTTTAGATACTGAAACTCGCGAGTCTATTGGAATTACTGTTTTGTTTAGTCCCGAAACCGAAACATTAGTCCTGTATTTTTTGAATCCAATTAAATCGCATAAGCTCCTCGTTAAAAAGTTCGAGGTACTTCCACTGTCTAAAATTGCTTTGACTGGGAATAAACCATTTTCACTTTTAATGTAACAAATTGCTGAGCTTAGCAAAACACATTTTTTTCTGTTTATACTCGATGCGGTTAGTATGTTATGAATTTCTACTCGCTGCTCGAAGACTGGTGCTGATGTGTTAAGAGGTTCAAAGGTGGAATTCGTTACTTCCTGGCTTGGGGCTGTATAATGTATCGTTTTATGATGTCGCTTTTGACACTCAGAGCAAACAAATCTCGATTTACAGTCTTCGCTCTATGAGATGTAGAAAGGCAATTAAAGCAAAGGTTATTAGTTTTAATCAGATCAATTCTCTTATTTATGGGAAGTTTTAAATACACTGCACACTTATATAATGGATGCGATTCAGCGCAACAAACACATTTAGAATCTTTAATCTCACTCAAAAATACCCTTGACGCGTTTTTCACTGGATTATTTCTAGGAAGGACATTCTGCAAAGGTTTTAAGCTCTTTCCCCGAGAAGTGTTATACAAGTCTATCTCTTTGGCAAGCTCTAGTGGGAGAAACCAATTATTTCCTGCTCGAACGGAAATGTGTGATGCTACCTCTTTTTCAAGCGAACTGAAAATTTTGTCGGACACAATAAGATCGTTTAAGTTGACAAAATCAGAGACCTTCCTTAATTTTAAGTAATACTCCCAATTTATAATTAAGCGAAAAGTATATTGAATATATGTTTCATTTGGATAACGCGTAGCTTTTTTAATTTGTTCAAGGAATTGATTTGCACTTGGCTCATATTCTCTTAGTATTATTGATATTAGTTGTTCATAATTGTTAAGCTCGTCATCTTTAACATATGTTAACACATTAAATTTGTTGGGAGAAAAAGCTTCAAATAAAATCTCCGACTTGAATTTCTCGGGCACATTTTTTGATACAAAGGCTCTATCTAACGAAGCGAAAGAGAATGCACAACCTTCAGGTCTATTAGGCACCTTCACCGTTAGGATTCGAACACTTTTCACCAACGCATCCAGCGTGTTACAACCCTCACCTGTTCTCTCGTTATCTGAATTAACTCTAACATTAAAACGTGCTAGTTCAAGCTCAAGCTCCTTTTCTCGTAACCTATTTTCCACTTCTTTTTTACGGTCTTCCTCTACTCGCATTCGCTTACGGTCTTCCTCTGCTTTCTTACGGTCCTCGATCGTATATTGAATTAATTCTTTAACAAATTGAACATCCTCTTTAAAATATTTATTTTCTTTAATAATTTCAGTTAACTCTCTCTCTCAACGATAGTTACTTTTTCAGCAACAGTCTCACCAAGTTCAAGAGCTACGATCCGAAGATCTTTCTTACTGCAGTTCTTAAACATATTTCTAAAATTAATTTAGTACTCAATTTATAATAATAAAAACACAAAAAAGACCACAACTCACGTCACCTTGAATGGCTCACTTCTCCGGCTCGGCTGAACGGACCATGTTGGTCCCTATGTGTTTTTTTTCCTCAGGAAACTAGACGAGGATGTTGACACAACTCCTTTATTTTCACAATCGGTTGCTCGGGGAGTATGTCGGAACACTTACGATGGGCACCGTAATTCCGCGCTCTCGCTCGTCTGATCTCCCACACACACTCTGAAAACTCTTAATCCTCGTTTCGCTAAATACACTTAATCACCGCCGCGCGGCACCCACTGCGCATGCTCGAACAATCATTCTAAAAAATTAAAACTAAAGAAATTTTAAAACTTTCCTTTCATGCTTCATAGAAATATATACTACCACAAAATTCCTTATTCAGAACAAAAATAAAAGTTTCAAAACACGCCTATGTCTTTAAAATTTTCTGCTTAAATTTTTCTTCAAGTATCAATTTTAACAAAAAAGCATTACTACAGAGTGTTTTTTTCCAGGTATAGAAGTTTAAGTTGGCATTACTTTCCAAGATGGCGACTGATTTAACAGCTGTCAAGTGTTTTATTCTCAGTTTGGTTTGGCAATTCATCAAAACGATCATTAAGCAAGGCGTAGATTCGTCGAATGGGCCCAAAACGAGATTGCCGTTGTTCCCGATTTTCATAAGCGAATTTTGTTTAGCGATAAAGCGCACTTCTGGTTGAATGGCTACGTCAACAAACAAAACTGCCGCATTTGGAGTGAAGCTAATCCACAAGTGTATGTCGAAACACCGTTACATCCAGAAAAACTGACTGTTTGGTGCGCTTTATGGGCTGGTGGAATCCTTCTTCAAAAACGATGAAGGCCACAACGTTACAGTCAATGGTGATCGGTATAGAGCCATGATTACTAACTTTTTCATTCCTGAATTGAACAATCATGATGTCCAGGAGCTGTGGTTCCAACAAGACGGCGCAACATGTCACACAGCTCGTGCCACAATCGATTTATTGAAAGACACGTTTGGTGACCGCCTAATTTCACGTTTTGGACCTGTGCATTGGCCTCCAAGATCTTGTGATTTAACACCGCTAGACTATTTTCTGTGGGGCTATGTAAAGTCATTGGTCTATGCGGATGAGCCACAAACGCTTGACCATTTGGAAGACAACATTCGCCGTGTTATTGCCGATATACGGCCACAAATGTCGGAAAAAGTCATTCGAAAATTGGACGTCCAGATTGGACTACATCCGAGCCAGCCGTGGCAGTCCTATGCCAGAAATCATATTTAAAATGTAATGCCACAAGATTATCTTTCGAATAAAAAAAAGTTCATGTCAATCGAATAATAATACATCGTTGTTTTATTGCAATTTAAAGTTCTATACCTCTAAAAAAAACACCCTTTATTATAGAATTCCATGCTGTTTGTTTTTTACTCTCCGAATTCCCTTTCCCCCATACAAAAATCCCTATGCTCTTAAGGATTTTTCTGTCCTAATATATCTGATAATACGAAAGAGATAACTCATTCGAACATGCTTAGAGGAAATATGACGTCACTTTCGGTTCTGAGGCTGAGTGACGTCACCCAATACCTATACTCGAAAACGTCATGACTCCTCCCATTTCCCGCGCCTCTCTTGTTTGCTACACTATATATATCATGCAAAGGTAAACAACTGCAACATGTGCGAATCTGTTCAAACCAACGAATGTAATTTGTAATTATTTGTTTCTTGTTGAAGTTGAAATTTTAAAGTCTTGCTAAAACCAATGACATTATTAAAAATTAAAATCGTGTTTGTTTTACATATGTAATTCTAAATGTTTTTATAATTTTTTATTAACAAAATAAATATATATATATAAGTAATACCATTAATTATAGAAATATATCCCAGGTAGTATCTTGTGGATAATTTTGTCGGTTAATCAGAGCCGAGATTTACCCATTGGGCTCCCAGGGGCCCGGATAAGCCGGACTTAAAAGATTTTCTGGCTATAAATTTCGATTTGCCAGTGCCAAGCCTGTAGCCTTCTGCGCCCAGAGTCCGAAATGAGCTTATGCCGGTTCTGTGTAAACGGCAATTTTTTTAAACCGCTCTGAAGTGAACTTCTCAGCAATACTTTGCCGGGCTCTTTTAAATAGATAAATTTATTTATGAAGTCATTTATTATTATTTTCATTTTAAAGTTTTATTACATTTAATTATTAAAAAAAGTGCCGTCGTCTAAAGAGGAATTTACTGTATCAAGATCTCATACAGTGGCGTAGCGTGGGTTTTCGCCGCCTGTAGCCGACCAGAAATTTGCCGCCTCTCTATTTTAATTATTAGTCAAGAAAATTAGTAAAAGTAAAAAAAAAGCAGCTTAAAATTTTTTTTATTAATAAAAAATGCACTTTTCGTGTTTTTTTTATAGCAAAATCTTTTATACAATTGGGAATATCAATACATATATCATGTTCAATTGTCAATATAGCTAAATTTGTTACCCTTAACGTGGACTTAGTCGATCTGAGATAATTTTTGATTAATTTTAGCTTATATATATAGAGAGAGAGAGAGAAGCTTCT
The DNA here is from genome assembly GCA_019973935.1 of Trichonephila clavipes. Lineage (NCBI taxonomy): Eukaryota > Metazoa > Arthropoda > Arachnida > Araneae > Nephilidae > Trichonephila > Trichonephila clavipes. The sequence goes on along the minus strand of BMAU01010243.1, from coordinate 239,143 downwards.
CTCGCAACTGGCATTACTGATGGCAGATGTTAAAATAATTCTCAACATTATGATAATGTTTGGTAAGCCATCTTCAAATTTGGACTCAATAATATATTTTAATAAACCCAGAGAGCCGAACCTAATCAGTTATTTTTTACAGCCTGGGTCAGTTGTATCTACTAAAGCTTTTAGATGTACGCGTTCAAGTTGGAATTCTTCTTTATTAATGTCTTGAGGAGTTGATCTAAGTTAAGTTCGTCCATGCTCAATATCACTTCAGGCCTTAAAAAAGCATATTTTTGCGCTAGCTTCCACCGCAAAATATATGCTTCCTCCTGATTCGTCTTGGGGGTCCAAAAGAAATTTATATCTCTTCACATAAATCTTTAACATACATTAAAGCGACCTGCATGAATTCCTATTATTTTGCTTCTGATACACATTTTAACAGCATATATAGAAAGAAAAATCGTTCGTTGTCCCCCTTTAGCGCAATGGATATCGCGTTGGACTTCTAAACCAAAGGTCGTGGGCTCGAATTCTACCTGGGATGGCCTAATTTCTGAGAATGTGATTTCTTTTTTACTATGCTATTTTATTAGAATAATTAAATTTAATTAATGAATAAAGGGTAACAAACAAACAAAAAGTAGTCTAACACCATACATAGAATGGAAAATTGCAAGAAAAATCGCTTTCTATTTTGTCACTTTTTTGTGATTCTGTCATATATCTATATACATATTTATATTAATTGTAACTATTTGATCAAAAGTAACTATAAAATAAAAATTTTCTTGGTAGGAATTGACTTAAAATTTTTTTTATATTACTTGTTATTATTGTTCTCGTTAGTGAGATAAATAAATTGATTACATCATCACGGAAAAACTTTTCTTACATAGAGAAAGAAAGATTTAATGTAGCTTTTAAAAAAATATTTTATACAATTATATGTCACAGTCATCGGATTCAGTTAAAAAGAGAATTTTATGTTAAAATTTTTAGATCAATAAGATTCAAGTTCAATTAAACTTTAATGGAATTCTAAATTTAAATTTAATGAGAATTATAAATTAAAATTCTATAACTTTACACTTTTTTTAAAAAATGAAGTTTTCTGTAGTATATTGTTTCTAAATCAAGAAATGGATTGTTTCTCTGTGTAATTTTATTTAACTGAAGCCTTTTTCTTCCCTTATTTTTAACGTTCTGGACAGTAAAAATTATTCTAAATCAAAACGAGTAACACATTCACATATCCGAAAGAAAGTCAAATATCAATAAATAATTTAACAATCACTCTCTTTGAAAATTAATTTGTAATTCTACTCAGTGTAAAGCGAATGAAACTGAATTTAGCTTCATTTTTGTTTGTTTACTTTTTAGCAAGGCTTTGTAATGCCACCTGATTTGTTCCGTTTAATAGTTATTGTGAAAATATTAACAGAGAATATTAATTCGAACTTTAGCACCTAAAAACAGAAAATGGGCGTTTTTATTACTTCTTTTATCGTCAAATATTTGACTTATTTGATAAAAAAGAAAGGTAAAGTTTTTTTTTTTTCATTTTAAGGGAAGCTATTTGATTGAAGGGTGATAATGATATCTTCTGCTAGCAAAATCTTAAGAATAAAAATGACGAAATTGCAGTGATTAAGTATAACATCGAATTCGTTTCAACTAAAACGAAATGAAAAAAAAAATCAATATGTTTTAAAAACTTGAATTCCCCCAATATATTCCAGAAATATTTTTTTTTCAAAATAATTCTTAAATTTTTTTTACGTGGTCTTTATTTCATAGATTAATTTTATAAAAGAACTATAGTGTGTTTTTTTTGTAAGCAAGTATATATTGGAACAGGAAGAAAATTTATAACAATTTATTTAAATAATTCTCCTTTTAATAATTAAAAAAAACTATTTTTTCTATGGCCTTTCTTTGAACTTTATTTCTACGTTGGTGATTGAAGCACCTTGACTCAATTCTTTTTCCTCCGTTTCTTAAAAAAAGAAAAGAACAATTTGTGTTCGAAAAACTCGATTAGCCACATTTTCACTCAGTCTCGTGATCACGTTACGTCATTTCTGTCTGCTCTGCTTATCAACTTGCGTAGTTGACAAGCGTTTAGTGAGAACATTCTTCCACTGAATCCCGGGATTTTAAAATTTTACTGCTAACATTTGTAATGGTAAAAAAATCATCGCAATTTAAACCTTTATAACCGCACGATTTCAACTATCTGAAGCTAGCAAATATTTTTTTAAATCCTATGATCTGGATAAAAGTCATTATTTAAATATTCACACTCCTTCCTCCACATTAAAATCTGTGCATGATTTAACAAACGAATGCTCAGTATTCATTAGTTTAAAGGTATCTTGTCGTTTTCGCACTATCTCATTTTAAATTCCCTATACGTACCCAAACTATAAGTTATACAATAAAATATCAATTAAAAATTAATGAGTTAAATCTGCTACACGTAGCAGATCTAAAAAAAGATTAATATAATTACAAATTAATACAGGGAACTATTTATATATAATATATATATAAATTTAAATAGAATGAAATTTTTAAAAAATTCACACACACATTGTATAAAAAGCCTGAAATTTTAGAGATTGAGAATTTAGAAAACAGTCACCAGTGGAATCATTATTTATACTTCGGACTTCTATATTAAATTGCAAGCTATTGGTAATTTAGTTTCTCCTCATTTAAAATTCATTTTGCGATTCACAAAATACGAAAGGGTATCTGCAATACCCTTGCAGTTGTATCTGCAATATTGTTAGGTAACAATTCAAAATTATGAAGTTAATATCACACAAAGTTAAAATTGATCATGGTTTTTCTTTCTAACTCATTTCAACACTTTTTTTTTAAATTCTTAAGCATGTCATAAAATATGGATTGTGTTTTTGTCACTTCTATTGGGGGGCAGTCTTAAGACACTTTGGCCCTGAGCCCCAAGGCAAAAGTAGGCCCTACCTAATATTCTTAAAAGAAGACAGTGTTGTGTTAAAACAAATGTTCGTGAACGCTGGTTCGAATTTTTTCAAGAATGATGCTATATTTGGACTATATTTATATTTATTACGAGATGGTGCTATTCGCACGCTGTTCCAAGCTGGAAGCTACAACAACAACTTTTAGCAGAGGGTTACATCAAAACATTGGTGAAGGTCAGTGGCGCAACATACACCCCCGCATTGCGAGGGGACCCAGAGCCTGACTAATATCAAGTACGTATTTGGGCTTAGCGGCCAAAACCTGACTTTGCAGGGTGCCTTAGTATTCTTTGTTACGCCACTGGCGGAGGCGTTCGATCGGTAGATGGCATCGCGACAAAAAGTAGATACAATTACGGACTGAACAGACGGTATGTGGCATGTATTGTTAAATACTCGTTCAAACGGTAATTTGATACAAATAAATGAGCACGACTCACTATCTGAAAATCCTAGTCACAAACCAGCTCGACCAATGGTCTCATTTCGAATGCATGAGTTCAATAGTTGTTTATGGTACTAGGCCTAAGCCTAGATATGGACAACGGTCATCACATATTAAAACAGTCATACCACTTTTGCTGGTGGACATCAGTTGAAATTCCTTGTTTTTCAGAGATTATGTACGGGAAAAATATTTGACCATGAAAATTATCTGGATCATGATATTAAGGCAAAGCAGAAAACGAAACTATACTCCACCGAGGGGGAGGCTCTGGGCCCGGGCACAGTTGGCCCATGCCTTAAGACTTCCCTGATTGGGGGGCAGCTTGGCCATAGTTGGCCCTTGCGCCATTAAATTTTACAGTCACTCACTCACTCCCTGTGATTGGGGGCTTAAATGCATCACTGTCTTTTCATAATTGCTCCCGTAACTCACATATTCAAATAAGTAAACATTGTTGTAAATCACTTTGAGGAGCATCTTCCTGTGGGTGCATATTCACCAGTCTGCTTTAAAACTAATATTTTCACTGATTTTCAATAAACTTTGGAAAATAATTTAATACAAAATTAACTGTCTTATAAACTTATCAAATACTTCAATGTAATTGCAGGTGAATTTCTCCAACAGATAATTATAAGGGAAAGAGAGAAAGGAAAGTAATAATTTTTTTTGCAGACATATTTTTTTTAACAAGGCATAGAGGGAGAAGTCTGAAGAACCTCAATTATTTATGTAAAGAGCCACATGTAGCTCACGAGCCACGGATTGTCGACTCCTGCTTTTTAAATGAATTATTTTAAAACACTGAAATTGAAAAAATTAATGTATAATAATTTAAAAATATTTGCAATGTACCGTTAGAACATCAGGATGGGCCGTACTTGATTGTTGGTTTTATAGTTTGCTCATCTCTGTCCAAACGAATTACTCCCATCCTTTGATTATTGCTCACAATTACGAGGGTCGTTTTTCATAACTTCTCGTATGACGTTGATCAATAAATACCCTCTATAGCATTGGAAGTGCTTTGTTTTTTAATGCGTAAAAAACAGTGTCAAATAAAATGCAATTTTGAATGTCAAAGGAGCGATTTTCCCAATAGTACCGCAAAACTACTTGGGGGGAAAAAGATCAACGGAGAAACTGAGCAACTTTAAATTATATTTAGCTATCACTAAAATAACAGAAAAACACACAATCTATGCATATTTTTCTTGCATGCCGATAGTGTAAAATGCGATTATATTATTTATTCAAACTCCAGATACTTGCTAATACAAATTAGATCCCTCATATCAAGAGTGCGACTTCTTTTTATCTGTAGATACAGATAAACCGGTGAAACCGTTTTCCAAGAAATCTCTGAAACCAAGTAATGTGACCTTGTTTGCATAGCCTAAAATGGTTGAAATAATAAGTCTTTTTCCGGGAATATAAAGTGTTTTGTGATATTGATAAACTAAAAGTGATGACGAGTGATGGGAGATTCTTTTTACACGAAGCTTATATTAAAGTTCAATTATTCAATCCGTTGAGATAAGATTTAGTGTAAGGGTACTCAACCTTTTTTCCACCGGGCCACATATATATGACAGGTATTCCACGCGGGCCGCAACTTGAATATATAATTAGGGGAAAACACTATAAGACCAATGCAACATTGAGCATAGCAAAATTGATCAAAATATTAAAACTAATTTTCTGTTTATATATATATATATATATATATATATATATATATATATATATATATATATATATATATAATAATACTTTATTAAACCTTCTATCAAACACACACATACACACAATTACTTTTTTTTTTTTACTGAGTTATGGGGTAGTTTCTATTTCGTTTCATTCATGACCAAACCTCTTACTAATATTCTACAATAAAAAAAAGTAAATTGATAAAAAAAAAATTGATAGAGTTGATTGCTTCATTGATAGAATTTCCCACTAAATTTTTAGTCGATTGTTCTTAAATAAATGCAATTGTCTATTGCAGTAGACCACAACCGAGTCACTCAGAAAAGGCCGCCGGGTCACATGCGGGCCGCAGGTTGAGTACCGCCAGTGGCGCACACAGGAATTTTTCAAGGAGGGGGGATCCGGGGTCGAAAGTTCACCATTCTTGTATCATGCTCCTTTTGATTTTGTCGATTTTCGGGAACAAAACACAGTAAAAAACTAGTTTTTGAATAAATAATTAGCATTAATTAATAAAATTAATCATTAATAGCAAATAATTAATTAAATTTTACGTACTATATACTTAGAATTATAATCAATCGGAAAAAATATCAAGGGCTTTGGGGGGCGTCCGGACCCCCCTTGTGTGCGCCACTGAGTATCGCTGATTTAGTGTGTTTCTAATGGTCTCACATCAGTGGCGCACACTAGGGGGGGGTCCTGCCCCCCAAAGCACTTGATATTTTTTCCGATTGATTATTATTCTAAGTATATAGTACGTAAAATTTAATTAAGTATTTGTTTTTAATGATTAATTTTATTAATTAATGCTAATCATTTATTCAATAATTAGTTTTTTACTGTGCTTTGTTCCCGAAAATCGACAAAATCAAAATGAGCATGATACAAGACTGGTGAACTTTCGACCCCGGACCCCCCCTGAAAAATTTCTGTGTGCGCTACTGTCTCACATGTATGCATTACGGTTTACTTTTCGTAGCTAAGAGTTTCTGCTTAATTCACGTACCTTATAATTCACTGATAAAATAAATGTTTCATTCATTTAAAAAAAAGTTTTATAAAAAGAATGAAATTTAATTGAATTAGCTGCTCACAAAATTTCCCCTAACCAGAACAACAATTTCTGGAAACATTTTCCTTTTATTCTATGTTAAAAGATCGCATCTACGAATAAAAAATATCGAATATTATAAGAACTATTAATAGCATTGTATACCTGTTAACTGACACACTATTAAGTTGTGTGCATAACTACTAGCCGTTACCCGCTTGCTTAGCGTGGTATTCCTGATGTCGTATGAAAAAACAGTTATTGTGTGATGTACAAGTTAGCTTTATACCATTAAGCTTTCATATGTTTTGATTCTTAAATTGTTGATGAATTTCTGCGTTTCGCCTGGCGTTGTTTTTGGCAGGTAAAAAAATCGTCAAAGCCAGCCGTTTTTTTTTTTTTTTTTTTTTTTTTGAGTATGAATTGAAAATTTGGTGCAGTGAAATATGTTTAACGAGGAAACGCTTAAAACGAAGTATCGGTTCAACGGTCCCGAGAAAATGCTACGTAATTTCATGCATTTTTTCTCTTAACATGAAACAAAAATCTCGTTCAACACGAAAAGATTTCCCTTCTGGAAATGAACAACATACGAAAAACACCAACCACGCAGGCGAGATTTAAGAAGGGTGTGAAATAAAAGGGGGTGGTTTCACATGTTTCGCAGAAAGGAGGCTAACTTGGCTTTGAAATAGCCTGTGACACGAGCCAGTGTTGTTTATCTAAGCTACTTCCACCCTCTACCCCAACAAACACGCCACACAAAATTATCTCACCAGTTGGTTTTGAAATTCGGGGACGAGTACATCGCAGTGTGAGTAAAAATCAGTGAGTTTGATTTTCCTTTTTTTTTTCGATTTTAGAAGAATTTTTTTACGAGCACAATGACAAAGAGCTCAGAAGGAAAGAAAACTGCTATTTCGCTTAAAATGAAGATGGAGCTGCTTAAGGCTGATGATCAAAAAACAGAAGACGAAAATCTGCAAAGATTTTGATATTAACTATACATAAAACTCAAAATCAGTGATGCAACAGCCCATGAGGGCCAAGGCCTACTGTGCCCATCCCAGTATACATGATCATTGGGCGCTGGGATGCATGAGCAGATGTTCCGAGCAGGTGGTGAGTCACCGCCCCACCCAGTATGGTGGATATGCCACTCGGCTTGTAATCGAGTAGGTTTAGGTTGGAATCCCGAATAAGGAATGAATGTGTATGTATCTTCGGGAAAAGAAGTCGAACTTACGCCTGAAATGGATTCTCGCCTCGAATGAAAAGCAGCACACCCCTTCTGTTCTATGCTGGGATCATCGTTTGTATCATAAAAAATCTTATGTTCTTCTGTGCTTGTACTGTATGTTTCTGTTAATCTATCTCTCATCTTTCATACGTATACCAGGTTGAAATACACGACGACAACAACAACAAGGTGGTCAGTCTGAAGCGAGACCCCCAAACGACATATTGTCAACAATAATTAAAAAAGATCAAATTATGGAGCAAAAGTTGGATTGTCTATACACATCTTTATAAGTAAAATGCGCTCTAATTAACTTAATTTTGTTGAATATGTTTTTTTTTTCGTGTAATATTCTTTAACACGAAATATTTCAGTGCCCTTAGCATGATTTTTAATGATTTTTACTCTATTTTCAACTGCAATATGAGGTTTCGAATTTCTTCTGATGGTTGCCTGCAATCAGTGGCGCACACAAGGGGGGTCCTGGGGGTCCGGACCTTGATTTTTTCCGATTGATTATAATTCTATATATATAATAGTACAATTTAATTAACTATTTGTTATTAATGATTAATTTTATTAATTAATGCTAATTATTTATTCAAGAATTAGTTTTTTACTGTATTTTGTTCTCGCAAAGCGACAAAATCAAAAGGAGCATGATACAAGAATGGTGAACTTTCGACCCCGGACCCCCCTTGAAAACTTTTTGAGTGCTCTACTGCCTGCAATACTTCTGCCTTTTCAATAATAAATGTTGCTGTATTTAATTGAATGTTATGGAAAGGCTTTTTTACACATGGAGTGAGTATTTATCGACGTAGCACAATAAAATAACACGAGCGCGATTGATGGCGGACCTCGTCATTTTGAACCATGGTCAAGTGACAAGGACGACACCCGGGATGGTATCCCTTCGCCGAACATCCACACTACGCTAACTAACGGATTTTGAACTTTGAGCTATACAATGCGCATCAGCTTCTAGTGGCACTAGGGATGGAACTTGTGGCATGCCGGCTAGGAGTCCATGACCATAAGCACTAAGATACTGCGGTCATTCTTGAGTATGGATGATTTCCTCCAAAGAGGGCCTGTCTCAGATGAAAGAGCCGCTATGGAGAGAGATTTCTCTCAACGAGCATGAGAGAAGTATTTCTCTTATATCACTCTTCAAACTCCCACACCTCACCAACGTGAGAATTTTCAGCCTCTATTGATTTAACACGCATCAACTCCTTACCACGGTGGGTATTCAGCGGTTCCAAGAATTCAATCCATGACACGGCGCTGGCCACGAGTTAGTGACCATGACCATTCGGTTACCGTAACAACCCAGCAAATCAGAGGTATGTCCCTGTGGATCAAAGTACTGCACAATTTGTAGATTATTGCTTTGAAATTTTATTTTTCCGTAATAGATGTGTTCCTAGAGCCCATTGACCGAGTTGTAGCGTATCGATTTCCACTACACCACAGGTCCGGGGTTCTATCCCTGTACTGGGCAAGGTCGACTCAGCCTTTCATGCCTTCAGTGGATCGATAAATAAGTACCAAGTTTTCTTGGGGACTAAACCTTGGAGGTTTCGCGCCAGACTGGCCACTTGATCAGGACATCTGCTCTTGCACCTCAGCGCCCAAGGTCACATTTTCTGACATGGGCGCAGTAGGCTTTGACCCTCATGGGCTGTTGCGCCACTGAGTTTAATTTTTAGATGTGTTCCTAAAAAATTTTGTAAAAATAATTCCATCCAAAAAAAATTCTCTAGATAAAAAGATAAGATTAATATTAAACCTAAGATATAAGTGAAACTATGAAAATAAATAAACCTCTGTTGTTGCTGTTAATTATGCCGCCTGATAGACAGTAACATCAGATCAAGGCCCACGAAATTCATCGTGGCAAGGGACTAGTTGTACGCCTGTCGTTATGCGTAGCTTTGAGCATTATAAAGAGTGTTTTTTTTCCAGGTATAGAAGTTTAAGTTGGCATTACTTTCCAAGATGGCGACCGATTTAACAGCTGTCAAGTGATTTATTCTCAGTTTGGTTTGGCAATTCATCAAAACGATCATCAAGCAAGGCGTAGATTCGTCGAATGGGCCCAAAACGAGATTGCCGTTGTTCCCGATTTTCATAAGCGAATTTTGTTTAGCGATGAAGCGCACTTCTGGTTGAATGGCTACGTCAACAAACAAAACTGCCGCATTTGGAGTGAAGCTAATCCACAAGTGTATGTCGAAACACCGTTACATCCAGAAAAACTGACTGTTTGGTGCGCTTTATGGGCTGGTGGAATCATTGGTCCGTACTTCTTCAAAAACGATGAAGGCCACAATGTTACAGTCACTGGTGATCAGTATAGAGCCATGATTACTAACTTTTCATTCCTGAATTGAACAATCATGATGTCCAGGAGCTGTGATTCCAACAAGACGGCGCAACATGTCCCACAGCTCGTGCCACAATCGATTTATTGAAAGACACGTTTGGTGACCGCCTAATTTCACGTTTTGGACCTGTGAATTGGCATCCAAGATCTTGTGATTTAACACCGCTAGACTATTTTCTGTGGGGCTATGTAAAGTCATTGGTCTATGCGGGTAAGCCACAAACGCTTGCCCATTTGGAAGACAACATTCGCCGATATACGGCCACAAATGTTGGAAAAAGTCATCGAAAATTGGACGTCCAGATTGGACTACATCCGAGCCAGCCTTGGCAGTCATATGCCAGACATCATATTTAAAATTTAATACCACAAGATTATCTTTCGAATAAAAAAAATTCATGTCAATCGAATAATACATCGTTGTTTTATTGCAATTTAAAGTTCTATACCTCTAAAAAACACCCTTTACATGTAACAGTACGATGTTTGATCAGTTCCATCCCAATGTACAAACCTGGTGATTTTTAGCTAAAGTTAATATCATTATTATGTTGTACATAAATGATTTGTGTTTCAAAATTTTTGTGAAAATATTTTGTTAAGATCAGGCTCTGAATCACCTGTCGTCGTAACAAACACAATTAATGTTATGCAAAAATATTTTTTGAATTAAAAAAAATGTTTTCAGTCATAATTAATTGAAGTAGTGTTTTGATATAGAACATGAGTTGAATAATAACATATTAAAAATTTACAGACATGTTGTTTTATGCCCTTATAAACTTTAAATGCGTTTTTCTCGGACTCGATATTGAAGATTTAGGGGTGTTTTCTAATCCCTATAACAGGCTTTTTTTCTGTTCAAGATAGAGTCTCAAAATTTTTTTGTAGATACTCCTAAACACATGTTCTATAAAAGTTAGAATGGATTTATATATGTATATATATAGAGAGAGAGAGGTCTGGGGTCTCTAGTTATTTTTTTTAAAAAATGCTAAAGTTAATATTTTAAAAATGTTCGTGTTTTTCCAGGTTTAGCTAGAAAAATAATTATTAAAAATCAACAAGACAACAGATTTTCAAATTCATACTAACTTTTGTTTGCAATAATCTAAGAAACGTAATTCACTTAAAATGACAAAAAAAAATTTAAAAATTGAGTATTTTATTAAAAAATTTGAAAAAACTTTAAAAATTCTTAATTTTTTTAATTTGTAAAATATAATAGCTGGTTAAGCTGTCTTTTTACTGCACTATAACGGAACATGAGGCCTATTGGCATCAGAAATCGTGATATTTAACCACAGTAAAGTGACGAAGACTAAACCTGAGCTGGTACCCCTCTCCAAACTTCCACACCACATCAACGGGAGAATTTTGAGTTTCAACACATTTAACATGCAACAACCCTTCGACACGTATGTCTTCAGTGGCACCAGGGCTTGAACTCATGAAAAGCTAGCCACGAGTCCGTATTTTGATCATTCAGTTATCGTGGACACGAAATTTAATTAATATACTTCTTTTTCATATATCTTAAATACAAATCATACCTGAAATCGACAAATAATTCCTATGAAGAACATAATCAGATACGATTTTGGGGTATTTAAAAAGAAAAAGCATTTTCTCAGAGAAAAGGACAGGGCCGTGTCCAAGGTACTTCAAATTGTTACACCACCCTCACATTATTTCCAGATTAGCCCCTACTCTCCTTCAGTTTTTTTGTCGACTTACAACTTTTTGTGCTCTAGGCACGTGCCTAGGCGGAAAAATAGCCCTGGAATGGCCACATGTTAAACAAAAGATATAGACGGCTGACAACAGATGCGGTCGCTGTATTGTCCACTTGAAGAAGTCAAGCAATAAAAGTGTCTTTTCACTAGAGGAATCGGAAAACACAAAGAAGAGGTGTAGACAGTTAGCCATCAAAGAGGCTACGTTACAGGGGAGACATACAGAGCTTCACCTGTTTGCTACAGGACTGTACATTATAGTGAGTGTTCAAATTGTTGAGATTTTATAAGGTAACTTCGAATTATCACGTGTTTTAATCTGGCCAGTCTCAAATTTTACTTCGAAATATTGAGTGCACCAAATTGTATTGTTTTAGTTCAAAATATCAAGAGTTTTTCTAGGGATTGAGTATATACTTTGAATTAGCGAGAGGTTCGCATTATAGAAGGTTCGAATTCACGAGAGTAATTCATGCAAAGATCGCTAATTAAATGAAGTCTTTCTGAATCAATACTATTTTTTATTGATTCATCTGACGTCGTAAATCCAAATAGTATAAACAACAATCGCCTGATTATTACATAAAATAATACAAATATTTATAACTTGAGAAAGACACAAATCGTGAGCGTCAAAAGTCTGTGCACACTGGAAAAAATCGTTAAAGTAATGGAATGTAACTAAAAGTTAATACTTTTTAAGCTATTTCGTTCTTTATAACTCTCTCAACATATCTGGCAGGGATTTAACTAGCTTAGTTGTTTCATCTGTGGATATTTTGTTCCATTCTTCTACTATAACATATTTGAGCAATTCCTTGGATGTTATTACGTTCTCCCTGATAATTCACTCGAGTAAATCCCACAGATGCTGTATTATGCTTAGGTCTGGAGAATAGGTTGGTTTACGAAATTGGTTTGGAACATGTCAGAACAGCAATTGCTTCAAAATGGCTTCACAATGCCATTTGCTTAGGACCTTCGTGCCGCTGAAAGTAAAAATCATCACTCGCCGCAAGTTTCTTGGCATATGCCTTGATATTTTACTTCAATAAGTTCAAATAATCAATTTTGTACATTTTTGATTCAATAACCCCATATTACCAGCTTCCAGATTGGGGGGGCTTCCAATGCACCCCTAAACGTTGTGCCTCCTCCTTCATGTTTGATAGTCAAAAAAGGATTTTCTTTCGTAAGATCTGTCCATGAATTTTTGCAGACACATTTTTGTGCTTTTTGATGCTAAATTACAAAAATTACTTTCAATTGAATATATTACATTTTTCTAAAAAAATATGTGTCCTATTTAGTTGTTTTTTGGCAAAGGTCATTCTTTTAGCTCTGTTCATTTGAGAGACGAATGGCTTCTTGAGTGCAACTCGGCCGTGATAATCATCCTTTTTCAATTTTCTTCGAATTGTAATTAAAGTCACACTTTTTTGCAATATCTCAGCAACACTTTTAGCTATAGTCTTGGATTTGTTTTTATAGAGCGTATTACAAAGCAAAATTATCGAAGTAACACAGCAGACGGGTGGCTTGATCTTGGCTTGGACGTTAAAATTTTAGTTGATTGCTAGTTTATGACTACTTTTTGAATCAATGGATGTCTCCTATTAACATTTCAGCAATTTCTTTAAAAATTCCCCCCCTTTCTGAAGATCTATGATGATTTTTTTTTCAATGATAGATCGATATTTGTTCTGCTGCTTGCCATGGAACCACAAATGCTTTCAAATCTCAAATCCTAAATAAATCGTAAAAGAGGCTTATAATTGCTTAAAAACACGATTTAATGCAATTATTTTACTATAAAATGTCTTTAAAAGTTCTTTTTTGTAAATGTACGCAGACTTTTGGCGTGGATGGTTGGTGATTATTATGTGGTCATTTTTGTTTCTTCTTGTTAAGGTGAATTTTGTTGTTGATATATGAATAAGTAAATTTTAAAGAATTGCTGACTAGTATTTTGATTTTGTAAAGCGAGATTTTAATACTAATTGTAGCATGAACACGTAAGATGGTTGCCTGTACGCAGACTTTCGGATTCAAGTGTATGTTATAATTCCCTTTAATATCATTTTTAGTAACTTTTTAATTATTTGGTCCATTCCTTCAAGGCCCACGTTTAATTATTTTAACTGACCTACCCGCATGATCGGGTTTTGATTGTAATCGAATAGTAAGATTGCGTCAGAAACTATCGGGTGGTAATTTCTGACCAATCATAGCTTCTGTTAGAAAAAGTCATGCGACCTTCATCGCCTAGTATAAAAAGCGAGAGTTTTTGTTCCTTTCTGTCTGTTTGTCTTCAACATTGTTCTGGGCTAAGGTAAAGCTAAAGCAAAGCTCACTCATCAGTCACAAAGACAGGAGGTGAAGTTTCCACAGGGAAATAGGAACTTCGATAACCCGTTCTACGTACTATGAAAGCTGCGGTAGGCCAGTGTTATAGGTACCGGATCATGGTAGGCATGTCATGAGTTCGAGCCCAATACCACTAAAGACCCGCCGTGTATGGCAACGATGCACGTTAAATCTGTCGAGAGCTGAAACGTTCTCTCGTTGGTGTGGTAGTTAGGAGGGGGGTGGCAGCTCAGGTGTCGTCCACGTTACTTGGCCGTGGTTCAAAATTACGTGGTCCGTCGCCAAAAGCCCTCATGTAGCTGAACAGTGCGACGTTAATATTCACTCACTCACTCACGTACTATGTCTTCAACATGTAACCGTTTCGTTGTGTCGCTTGTGTGTTCGTTCCTTCTAAGTGTGAAATACAAACGTGGTTGTCCATTTACGTTTATATGTGTGCTACTTTTTATTAAATAGTTACAATTAATATAAATATGTATATACATATGACAGAATCACAACATTAAGTGGTAATTAATTTTAATTTTTACTAATTATCGTTAAAGTATCGTATTGTCATCCAAAAGAATCGTGTACATAAAATTTCAGTTCAACTGAATGCTTTAAAACGTGAGAAAAAAACCTTTTCAAGTTTTGACACAAGTCGCCAACGAGGCTATATTTGTAATTCCTTAAATAATTAGTTTTAATCAATTAATTTTTATTAATTATAATTAAATTATTCTATTGTCATCCAAAATAATCACGTATATAAAATTTCAGCTCAATTGAGTGCTTTTAACTGTATTTTATTAACGATTGAAAATTCCACCAAGATAAATAAATATAGAAAGAGTGTGAGTTAATAGTAGGAATTGAAAAAGAGAACATCAATTCGAAAGATGTTTCTTTATACACTATATCAACAATCCAAGTAAACCGCTACCGGCTACTGTTACAAATCGGCATAGATGTTGCCGAGAAGATAAGCGGGAAAATGTTTGCGTTTCGTAAAAGAAAATGATTAATTATTAAAAAGTGAAAATTGTTTCCAGCAAAAATTGTTACAAAACGTCTTCATTAGATTTTGAAAGAACTTCAACTGAGAGAGAGAGAGAGAGAAAGATTTTAAAAATAAAAGCGTAAATCGGCAAAATGTGTTTTCCGATGGGGATTCCCCCTTGCGATGGGAAAATTCCCTTATAAGGCTTAAGTGTTGTGCTGGATATGTGTTGTGGAATGTAAAATGTGAAATTTTTTACCAATCGTCTTCATTAGTATATGTGTTTTTCGTGATATCAAAAATGTTTATTTCGCAAGAATGAAGAAAAAAGGTTCAATATTGTCCTTGATGAATGCCAATCATCAAAAGATTGGTTACGGCTCACAAGCCATAATTTTCAATTAAAAAAAAAATTCACACGAGGAAGATAATTTAGGTGAAAGTTTCATTTTACTTTTTTCAAAATTAATATTTGCAAAAGTTTGTGCATAGTTTCACAATGATTATTTTTTAACTGGATTTTGATATTTCATGTGAGAATTTTTTAATTATAATAGTGTTTTTAAAATTCAAAAAGTTAAATTTTGTTGATAATTTTATAAGTATTTTAATTTTATTTTTCAAAATTTTCTTAAAAATTAAAGTTTATAAGGTACCGTAAAATCCGGTGCATATATATATATATATGTGTGTGTAATAATTCCCTCTAGCATTCTTTTAAGTAACTTTTAATAATATTGAAATAATCTTTTAATTATTTGGTTCTACACTAACACCCTGATTTTAATCTTAATCGAGTACTCTTATTGCATCAGACATTCCAATCCCGCCATTCTATCCAATCAGAGCTGTTATTACGTCAGAAGTACTTGTTATTCACCTTATTAACTCTTATCTGGTAAATAGAATTTATCAAGTCAGAGTCAATAACACCCTTTCGGACACGCACAACATTAATATTGGATGCCCTCAGGGTTCCCTGCTCGGCCCAATATTATTTAATTTATACATAAATGACATGCCCACCCATCCACAAACAATGTTAAATTTATATGCCGATGATACGTGTATCACGGCAACTTTCAAAAATCACAACACAATCACGATTGCACTCAACAAACATCTTTCCCTCCTGGAAGATTTCTTTAATAAATGGAAAATAAAAATTAATGTAGATAAAACTGTAACTGTGCTCTTTACCAGGAGGCGAAAAAACTGCACACCACCCATGCTATACTCCACACCACTCCAATGGTCTCAGAGTACAAAATATTTAGGAGTCATTCTTGACAGTAAACTAACATGGAAACAACATGTAATACACACGCGAAACAAATTCCGGTTCGCGCTCAGATTACTATTCCCCCTAATTAACCGGAATTATCACGTGAGTCTAGAGAACAAAGTACTTCTCTACACCGCCGTTCTGCGGCCCATTCTAACTTATGCATCTCCTGTGGGGGGCTATGCAGCTAAATCTAACATTAAAATCCTAGAGGTTTCCCAAAATTCACTCATCAGAAGGATTACAAAACCTACCTGGCGTCTTAGAAACTCCCGCATTTATAAAGAACTCGAACTTCCCCCCTTCAAAACTTTCATTCAAAGCCTAGCTAAAAAATTCTTCAACGATATACAATTCACAAATAACTTAAACCTCATTGATATTCAAAATTACCCACTAAATGATAATACTAAAAGACCCAGGAGAATTCTCCTGGATTCATACAATCCCCCTTAACGCTACGTCCTCGTCATTCACCGGTGGTGAATGACACAATTGCTAAATTCTTCTCTTTGAGAATAATTTTTGGAAACCTCTTATTTTTCTACAGATTTAACTATTGACCAATCTCGCTCTACTCCTTTTGGAGTGGAGCAGGGCGGCTAATAGCTCTTTTTCCTCTGATCACGCTTTGCCGCGTCCAGAGTTGACCCTCCAATTTAAATAACTAAAAACTTAATTTCATGCTGCACCCACCAGAAAATCCCCCCTTTTTATCAACCTCAGTTCAATCATCCAAACTTCAGGGCAGCCAATTGAGAGCCTACTCACTTACTTCCACCAACCAATCACAGTGCATTATATAAACTTGTCAGTTCCGAACTAAATCTCAGGACTTTTTCCCGCCGAAACCAGATGGAGTCTCCGCCCATGACGATGACGTCACTCTGCTACCTCACCTAGTCCACCAATCACCATGCCACTCCAGACATTAACTCAGGAAATACTTTATTCCATTCAGAACTCTCCACTTTCATCAGGCACAATACACTTCTGTTAGGGGAAGGAGGATCTTGTTAGATCCATATCCCCGAGACGTTAATCGAAATCGAAATAATCTCTTCCTCTTCTCTCTTCCTTCTTGCCATCGTCATGTAAAGCTGTACATAGCTGCTCTTTGTGTTTTTGTGTTATGCCCTCCAAGATGTTGCTATTGTTTGTCTCCTGTCCACTTTGCTTAATATCGTCGCAAGTTTGTGTGTCTCGTCAACGTGGAAATATACCGTAAATTTGTCCTAAGCTTTGATGTGTGCTTCAAAATAAAGAAGTTGTCTATTCACCAAAGATGTGTTTAATGAAAACCAACAAACACACTCCACAAAATATACCACTCGGCCAATATTTTACATATATATATATATATAATGCACACCCATACTTTTAAGCTAATTTTTTTTTAATTTTTAGGTACATTGGTCGTATAACGCGCCCCCTTGTTTTACGAAGAAACCTGAAATGTATGTGAGTGCAATGCTCTTATGTTTTTAAGATATTTGCGAGATATTATCCCAGACCTTTAAAAAAATATATAGTATACTTCTAGAACTACCCTTTAAGTTTATTAGGTAAGTCATTTGTTTTAAATAAACAGTGTTCCAATCTATACAGACACATAAATTTTTTTTTAATGCTCGTCTCCGTTTTTTATTTTTGAGGTTATCATTTTTATACCCGGCGTATAACGCGCACCCGTAAATTTCGATCCTATTTTTTGTGTTCAAAGTGCGCGTTATACGCCGGATTTTACGGTATATATATATATATGTATATATATATCGTTTTATATCATAAGGATTGAAAGATATTGGTTTTAACAAATACAAAAATATACAAAATTATATATACATAATTTATTGCTATATCTAATACACTGCTGGACAATTGCTAAGGACGGATAACGCTATCATCCATAGCAACCACAAAATGAAAGGAAGCAAAATGTGGAAAATTAGAATAAGTGCGGGATATTAGTAAGAAGAAGTATGAGTATGCAAATTTTTTTTTTTTCGTCTGTTCATCACGTGATAGCGTTCATAAGAGCTTTAAAGGTTTTGACGCGTGTGGACAGTTGTTGTTTCAAGTCAAAGTTTTACAGGAAAGATTTAATAGACGAACTTAAAATTTTTGGCATGTCTTCCCGACATCACATAGATGCTTTTATGCATGGCCGAATTATTGGAAAGATCGAAGAAGGGCGAAAAATAACAGATGTTGCCAGGGAGTTCGACATCGCTCACAGCGTTGTTTCACGGCTGTGGAAGTCATTTAAATCTATTGGAATGTGTAGTAGACGGCACGGAGGAGGTCGTGTTAGAAGTACGACGCCTGCAGAAGACAGATATATCGTCCTATCAGCAAAAAGGAACAGGCACATCACAGCTCAGCAGGTGGCAAATCAGTTTCTTGCTGCCTCAGGAAAGCAGATCTCCCGAAAAAACTGTTGCCAGACGTTTGAGGGGAGGAGGACTATACGCAAGCAGACCTGTTGTGTGTGTCCCATTGACCAGACAGCACCGTACTGTCCGTTTGCAATGGTGTCGTGAGCATCACAATTGGACTGAACAGGACCGGGCATGCGTACTATTCTCAGATGAGAGTAGGTTCAGTCTGCCATGGGATTGTAGACGCCAACTGATCTGGCGCGAGAGTGGTACTGCTTATCGTCCAGAAAATATCCAGGAAAGGACCGATATCCGACATGCAGTATCATGGTGTGGGCCGGCATCATGATAAATGGCCACACGCGCCTACATGTGGTTGCGAATGGGACTATGACGGGCCAACGATACATTGATGAAGTTCTACTTCCTCATGTTCGTCTTTTCCGTGGTGCTGTCGGTGATAAATTTGTTTTTATGGACGACAACGCAACATGTCATCGAACACTCGCTGTTCAGGATTGTCTAGACAGCGAGGGTATTCAACGTCTCGTATGACCAGCGCGTTCTCCAGATCTAAACCCCATTGAAAATGTGTGGGATGCTTTGGGGAGGCAAGTTGCTGGTCGAAACAATCCTCCGACAAACAAGAACACCCTCATCCGTGCACTCACAGAGGAATGGGATAAATTGCCTCAACAGCTGCTGGATAATGTTGTGCAAAGTATGGTACTACGTGTGGAATGTTGCATCACACTCCACGGTGGACATATCCCGTACTGATACCCTTCTTTAAGGTGCCTGCTGACTTTTAGATGCATTGTTCCATTTCTCCGTACGCAGATCAAATGAACATTTTTTTTCTTTCAGATGTTTCACAGCTTTTGTACTTTTCAGAACAATAAATATTCTTTATTCTAATGTCTGAACAGTGTGGCAACTATATTTTATCCTACTAGGCCTCATGTCTCGCTTAATGTTATGCTACATAGCAATTTGCGATCGTCCAGCAGTGTATATATTATAAATGTGAAAGTTTGTGAATATCTTTGTGGGTCTTTCACACAAAAACACCTGAATGGATTTTAATGAAACTTTACAGTAATATAGCTTTTACATCAGAATAACACATAGGCTATAATTTATACCATAGGCTATAATTTATAAAAATTTGTAAAAAGTGTCCAAAATATAACGATATTTGTCAAGTAAGAAGGAAAAAATTCTGCCATCTGCAAGCAAAAAAGCCCACGTCAGCATATAGCTATCTTTTCTTTGTGAAAGACTCTTTGTTTTGGCTACGCAAGGGGCTCGCTTCTAATTAATTCCTTTGATCAGAATAATGCCTATTTTTTTTATTTCAGAATAAAACTAAGTTTTGAAGGGAGAGGTTGTTATAAACTCTCTTTATTTTAATGTTTTTTTATGATTTTATTATGCACATTTGGTAGTAAGAAGTTGATCTATTTTCAAAATAACTACTTTTATCGCTTCTGGTACTTAAAGTAAATAAACTTTCTCTTTCACACTACATCATTTGGACAAACTTTCATAATTTTTTGTGGTTAGTAGTTAATTATAACGCTGTAATTTTAATTGAATATACAGATATTGCATTTTTAAGTATAAAACTAATTATAACTACTGCACTGTATTTTTTGCAGTGAATGAGTGAGTGAATATTAACGTCGCACTGTTCAGCTACACGAGGGCTTTTGGAGACGGACCACGTAATTTTGATCAATGGTCAAGTGACGGGAACGACACTTGAGCTGGCACCCCCTTCTCCTAACTACCACACCACACCAACTTAGCAGGAATATTCTACCAATACTTAGCTGTAATATTCTTTGAAATCCACTCTTCCAAGATATATGGCAGCACGGGTTCCATGATGAGTATTTTAGTGGGGAAGGCGAACAGTTTTGTAGCAGATATTGCGTTTTCAGCGGATTGCAAAGATTATTATTTTTGTCGCAAAAAAATAGTTAATGTCAAAATTTAAGTGTCTTATGGTTTTGTCTGTCAATGAAGACCTTGGAAAATGATTTGACTACTTATTTTAAGTGAACGGTGTACATAATTAATTTTACAGTGGTATATCTTTAATTAATTTATTAGCTCTAACGGATTAAATTTTCCAAAGTGGAGTATTTTGTTTATGTATATCCCTTAATTTGTACATGTAGTGATCTAAAAAAATATTGTATGAAAAAAACTGCAGTAAATCATAATGTGGTTGGATAAAGTATTAACGTGCATCGCCCCCCTACACGGCGGGTCTTACAAAGCTCTAATAAAGCTCGAGCTACGAAAGTAGCTAGGCATTTGCCAACTTAACTCTATCGTTAACATTTCGCAATGTTTTTCATTGAATCGCCATTATAATTTAAAAATCAGCGTTGCTTGCGAATATTAAAATTTTAAAATAAAATAAATACAACAGAAAGTAATATTAATGTATTACACTTTCAGATATAAATTATTTACACTACTTTAAGCGTTCATTACGCAAAACTTTTAAGAATGTGTTACTTTTGCTGAGCAGAGATCAGCTTAGGGAGGTAGTTTGAAAAATCGACCCTCAAGAGTGTTACGATGAATTATAAATTAAAAAAAATCCTTTTTATCGTCTATTAGATCTACATAGTTAAAATTTAACAAAGGTGGTTTTTTTTTTCTTTTTTTGTTTAGCTGAGATATGCAAAAAGCTTTTTTTGTTTAATTTTCAATTCACATAAAATTAACTCATTAAAAACTTCTTTTTCCTTCAATCTGTGTTGTTTAATTTTTCTGTTCACCCTTGCGAAGAACGGGTATACCAGCTAGTATATAATATATAGCAACTTAAAATCCTAAAAGATAAAAACATCTCAATAGATTTTGCATTCGTTCGCAGACACACGAGCGTTCTTGGAAATGAGTGGGCCGATTGGCTTGCAAATGATGCAACCAAGTGCAAAATTAGCATTACCGTTAACATTCTTACATCATTTTACAAGATGATTATGAAAGAAAGAATGGTGAAGTCTTGGAACTCAGAATATCTCATCTCAAATAAAGGGAGCTCAACAAAGAAATTTTTTAAAAACATTAATGAGAGACTAGCTTGCCATCATTTTATACTAATTACAAAACAACTCAATTTCTAACTGGTCATGGCAATTTTAAAAGCAACTTAAACAAGTTTAATTTAGTTCCGTCATCTTCTTGTGATTGTGATATTGGTGGCGAGGAAAATGTAGAACATGTGTGCTCCTTCTGTGCTCCAAGTTTGAAGAAGAACGAAACATCCTAGGACTGGCTTTCAAGTGACTTGATATAAATTGGCCTCCGAATCTCCATCAACTTATATCCACCAGAAGTGCTTTTGAAACGTTCTGTAAATTTATTGTAAATATTTATAATCTTTTATGACTTCTTTCCCTTACCTTTGTAATATGTGTTTATACTTTTGTACCCGTGTGATACTTTGTGGTGCACGGGGATTTTGTAGTTGTTTAAAAAAATGCAAGGTAATGTCAGACTTCATACAGTTCATCTTTGGGAGAACTTTCTTGAAGCTAGAACAATACAGCGTAAGGAGTGGATAACATACTCTTCTGATCTTAATCCGATAGAGCGCGTTTGGAACAAACCCGAACGACGCGTTGTTATTAGACCAAGGCCTTCTGTTACTTGGAGAACAGGACGATCGGACTTCCACCAAAAGTGAAACAGTATTCCCTAACCTCATTGCATCCATGTAAAACAGGTTTGTGGCAGTATTCAGAGGGACTTCACACCATATTAAAAATCTCGTATCATTTCTAAGCTATAAGTTTGTTGTCATTTTTTAACATGCAACCGAATTGTTGTCCTGAAACATCATTTAATGTTCTTTGTATGATTCCAGAGAGTTAAATTTCTCATACAATTGTTTTTTCTTCTATATTACATTTTGTTACACCTGTACTCTCCGTTTTATGCCCATGCATGGCTTTCGCGCAAATATTTGTTCACTTTTTGACTTACTCCCCTAATGAGCAGTGTATATATGTGGGAGTCCGAATAAATCTTCGAATAAAAATCAGACTCTTCAGAAGGCGGGATTTTAGATTGGCGTAGGTGGTTTGTCTAGGGGTAAGTATTTAAGGGTGAGTGATGAATTAAATGAATCTAAGTCATTAAAACATGAATACTTCTTTTAAGTAAAAGAGAGAATTTATTTAAAGTTAAAGGAAAATATTTACAAAAAAAGATAATTACAAATAGAAAGAAATGCAGGAATTAAGTTAATTAAAAGTTGAGTAATACCTTTAGAAGACGGGGAAATAAACCTTTCTCATTATTGGACGTTAGGACTGGCGGTGCCGCGCTGGGCGCGGAAATGCGGTAAAAGACGCGACGTGTTGAACAAACAGTGGTTAGTTGGCCTCTGCCGAAAAATTATTCAAGCCGGAGCTACGAAAGCTCACTAGATGGCGCTGCTTCGGAATGCAGTAATAAATAAAATTGAGATTTATAGTCCTCTGAAAAGGATATGACTCATCCTTTTTACAAATGTTTTAAAGGGAAAATCCTACAGAATCACCCTCTCCTGACAGAGCTGGTCTCTCAGCTCTTACAAAATGTTGAGAGCTTAAGTACTTTAAATACAAACTAATTTTAGTTAGAACTATAAATTTGATGATTATTAGAATGTGGACGCAATAAAGACAAATATGATTCTTAAAGATAAAATAAAATATTACAGATGAAAAGATGTATACCTAATATTCACAATTCCGGACCTAAAATAAAGCATATATAAAAACAAAATATTCTATGTTGTGATCTACAATTAACTAAACCATAAAAAAATCCTTCGCATCAATAGAAAGATAAAGAATAATACGAATATATAATAAATATTACAAGTGAATATAAAATGATTTATGGAAACGAGTGTTACCATAGAACATCTATTAATTTCTCAAGAGGGATATGAGAAAAATTAAAAATAATAACAAATATAAAAAATTCAATTAAGCATAAAAATGTGTTTCATCAAATCAGCTGAGGTCGTGGTTGAGTTCGGTCCATCGTGCTGACCAACCTTTTCCACTTCATACCTATCCTTGGAATTAACTTTTGTTACTTTGTAAGGGCCTAAGAACTTAGGTCTTAGTTTCAGTCCAGCTCCAAATTGGGTTCTTTGGATGGCTACTAAATCATCTTCTTTGTATAACGAAGCTTTCTTTCTTCTTCTGTTATACGTCTTTCTATTTTCAGACTGCAGGGTTTCGATGTTCTTTTTTGCATCGTTTCTTAAAAATTCGCGTTGTTCTAGTAATTCTTTCGCTATTTCTTCTAGAAGTAAGTCTTTGATTAGGATGTCTTCCTTGTTACGCATTTTGATTCCCACTAATAGTTCGAATGGTGTCCATTTTGTACTGCGACTTATAGTACTATTTAGTATTCTCTGTAATCTGTCGACGTATTTGTACCATTTCGTTGAGTCGTCTAATGATAGTTTGGTGAGAACTGGAATCAAAGTTCGATGAATTCGTTCAACTTGTCCGTTTCCTCGAGGAACACCTGTTGCTATTTGTAGATGTTGAATGTTCTCTTCATCACAGTAGTCGTTGAATAATTTTGAAGTGAACGCTGAACCTCTATCAGAGATAATTCTGATGGGATTACCAAAGGTCTTCTGCTGTTGTTTTAATTTTTCGAGGGCACTTTCAGCAGATACAGTTTTGACGGGATATAGCCAAGTAAATTTGGTAAATGCGTCTACTACGGTGAAAATGTGTTGATAGCTTTTGTTTGTGGAGGGTAAAGGACCAATGAAGTCAACATGGTATGTACTTAAAGGAATGCTTTCCTTAGAAATAGGATTCAAAAACCCTTCCTTTTTGCCAGTTTTCTTATTAGCTAAGATACATGGAACACAATTAATTATTACTTTTTTAACGACGTTGGATAAATTTGGGATAAAAAATTCCTGTTTCACAATTTCTTCTGTTTTTCCTACTGAGAAATGACCATTTTCGTGAATTAATTTAATTAGTTCAGCTTGCATTGCTTTAGGTGTTACAATTAATTCTCGACCATTTAAGTACTTGTAGAGTATACCATTTCGCTCAAAAAATTCTTCTGATTCTTGCTTCTCTAGAAGTGATTTCAATGTTTGGATGTTGTCATCTTCCTCTTGTGCATTTTTAAGCTTTGAAGTTAATGTATCATTGCATACCATCATTACGGGATATCGGCTAAGAGCATCGACGTGCTTCATACGACTTCCAGTTCTGTGCTCTATTTCATAATCGAATTCTTCTAATTGAAGCGCCCATCTGGCTATGCGAGTAATTAGATCCTTTTTTGCATAGTCTTCTGAAATGCTGAACAGTCAGTTACTATTTTAAAGTGTTGTCCTAAAAGATAAACACGAAATTTCTTTAATGCGTTGATAATTGCTAGTACCTCTAATTCGTAGCTGTCATACTTTTCTTCTGCTGTATTGTTTTTTTCGACATGTAGTAAACGGGATGTAACTTTCCATCTTCTGCTTCTTGTAACAAAATTGCGCCGTACCCTTGTTTACAGGCGTCTGTATGCAGTTCTGTTTTTCTTCCATACTTGTAGAAGTGCAAGATTGGGCCTTCCGACATGATTTTCTTCAATTTTTCAAATGCTTCTTTTTGTTGAATCCCGAAAACAAAGAGGTTTTCTTTTCTTGTTAAATCGCTAAGTGGTTTAGCTATCTTTGAATAATCCTTGATGTACTTGCGGAAATATCCAGTTAAACCAAGAAAACTTTGTACTTGTTTTATTGTTGTTGGTTCTGGAAATTTTCGGACAGCTAGTGTCTTCGTGGGAGATGGTTTAATAGTTCCGCTTTCTACAATGTGACCTAGAAATTCAATTTTCTTTTTTAAGAATTGGCACTTCTTGAACTTAATTTCTAATCCGTATTTCTTTGCGACTTCAAAAATAATTTTAAGTTTTTCGAGACCTTCCTGTTCGTTTTTCGCTGGAATGACGAGATCATCTAAATAACTGATTACAATTCCTTTCCGAGTAAGATCTCTAAATATACTTGATACGTAGCGTTGGAAAACTCCTGGACTTGTGCTTAGTCCGAAAGGAACTTTGTTGAATTCAAATTGTCCATCTGGGACGATAAAGGATGTATACTTTCTGCAATCTTCGTCAACATCGACGTGAAAGAAACCATTGCGTAAATCTAATGTAGAATATACCTTTGCTTCTTGCAAAGTGTCTAAAACATCTTCGATGATAGGTAACGGAAATTTATCTTTCACAAGCTTCTGATTCAATTTTCTGTAGTCAATGCACATTCTCGAAGATCCATCTTTCTTTTTTTTACCATTACGATTGGACTTGCATATTCCGCAGAACTCGGACGTATAATGCCTTCGTTGAGCCATTCTTCTATCTGTTTGTTTACTTCTTGTCTTTCTGTGAAAGCTAGTCGACGAGGAGGTTGACAGACTGGTTCTTCGTCTTTTAAAATAATTCTCATTGTGACGTCAGTAGATGCTGTTTTTCTGGCTTGTAGTCTTGAATTAACTTTTCAAGTTCCTTCTTGATTTGACGATTTTCAACATGACGTAGGTCTAGTTCTTCTCGAAGATTTTCAGCAGATATTTGCATAAGCTGTGCATGATTCTCATATTTGTTGAATTTAACTCCTTCTTTAGTAAAACTTATCGATGCTTGTTCCAAAAGATCTGATCCAATAACTGCTTCGAATTTTATCAGTCGGTACAACATGCCAAGTTAACGAGCAATTTCCATCATCTATTTTGAACTCATGTTCAAAGGAACCGATAGTTGTCACTTGTGCTTCACCAATACCTGTGAGAAGCATCTTGTTCTTCGATAATTTCGTTGGATCCATTATTCTTCTGCTTGTGTTTTCTCGAAGCAAACTTACGGTACTACCACTGTCTATGAGCGCCGTGATTTTCACCTTTCCAAAAAATATCTCTTTAGTACGTAAACCTTCCTTAACGATGAGTGTGCAAGTTTCTTTTGGAGGTTCTTTGAATTTCTGTGATTTTGAATAGTTCGTCTGAGCATATATATGCTTGGAAGAATTGTGATTTGAGTGTTTCTCGTAATTTTTGTTGTAATACCCTTTCTGAGCGCTGTCTTGATATCTTTGAACAGATTCGTACTTGGTAACAGGGGCTTCGTAATGTTTGTTGTAATTCGTTGACGCTGGAAACTTCTTATCTTTCTTGTTATACTCGAATTTTCCTGGTGATTCATATCTGCGATTCTTTTCTGTGAATCTGAATTCTTGTTTCTTCACGTTTGGACCACTCGATTTTTGTTTCAGAGTCCTTTTAAAGTCTTCAAATTCTTCTAGTTTTTCTGCTAATTGAACAGGGGAGTTCATATTTGCCCATTCATCAAGATAATATTCTTTAAATTCAAAAGGAGTTTTCGTTTGAGTTGATCTGTTATGATTAGATCCGATAACTTGTTGAAAGTATCTATCTTCAATCCATCTATCCATCCGTTGAAGTAAGTGTTTAACTCATGGTAAAAATCAATCCATGTTCTTTCAGATGCTTTTTGGTGAGTGACAAATAGTTGTCGAAACTTTTCTGGAGTTAGTTTAAAGCGTTTCAGCAGTAAATCTTTAACGTGTTCGTAAGAGTTAGCTTTATCGTCAGGCTCTCTCGCTATGATGTGAGATACTTCCGTCGGTAACAAGCCTAACAGATGAGAAACCCAGTTTTCTTGATCAATATTCAATCTCTGCGCTTGACGTTCAAATAATTTTAGATAAAGACTGATGTCTTCTTTCAAATCAAAACGATGTATAAACTTTGAAATTTCTTTGACGAGAAATTTAGTATCACTTTCTTTGGATGTATCAGCGCCTAATTTGGATTCTTAACTTTTCCAACTCAAACTCATCTTTGCGTTTTTGCTCATCTAACCTCAATTGTTCGAAGCGTAATTTTTCTTCTCGTTCTTCAATGCGTAATTTTTCTTTTTGCTCTTCAATGCGTAAATTTTCTTCTCTGGCTTTGCGATCCTCAACAATCGTTGAATGTATGTTTTTGGTCAGTTCTTCGTCATAATCTTCACTACCAATAATTAGATCTTTTAGTGTGGCGATGGTCATCGATTTATCGAATTTTAAATTTAATTCCGTGGCTAAGACAAATAAATCTTCGCGTCGACCTTTGCCAAGATACGCCATTTTAAAATTTAAATATGTTTAGATAGTAACCAAAGGAATAAACAAAATTGTTACGCGTTCAAACAAAAACAATGATGTTGCTATTGGCAATTCTCGTTTGCATTTACAAAAATTCTCAAGTTAAAATGATATTGCATCAAAATACACTAAATATACATTGAAATATTCAAATTCTATTCATTTAGAAATATTTTAAACCAGTAACGTATAAAGACAACAGTGCGAGCTAAAATACGTAATGCTTAATTTAAAATAGTCAAATCATTAATTTCAACTAAAAACAAAACCCTTTTTTTTAAACCATTTAATATATCAGTTATCTCATTTCGTTATAACAAATGCAAAAAGAATTTGAAAGAAAAAATAAATATAAATCTTGTTTAGAAACAGTGATTAAATTTATTGTGATATGAAAAAGAATTAAGGAATATAAAGTTCTTTGCTGAAAAAAGCAAACAATTAGAAGTTAGTCAATTAAGAAAAATCTCATATCTATATTTTGTTACACTAATAAAAATAAAATCTTTTTAGGATCTCTTCAGAACATTCTAAGGATAAACACGTTTCAATTGATAGCATAATAATTCTGTCAAAAATGAACTCCAAATACTTATATATTGAATGATATTATGCATCATTTAAAATAAGATTATACACGATCCTTCATCAATTTTAAAAAACATAGCATATTCCTTTCAAAATATATTTCTCGAATACTCGTAAAAAATAATTAATTACTAAACATCTGCAAGAGAAATGTTAAACTATATGAGTCATTGAAATTAGGATTGCAACGAAACGGAAAAATGTTTAAGAATGTAAGACATTAATCTCTTAGTTCAAGGTTAATGACGCACTTTTCGTACACATGAAATGCAATTCGTTAATAAATGGCATACAAATAAAACACTTGAATATTACGTACGACTTTCTTAATATTTTAAAAGATATACTTGTAGCAAATTTTAATTGATACAATTTCTATACACAAATAGAAAAGTAGTATTTCAGAAAAACACACATATTTAAAAATATAAATTATTCCATGAAATCGACTACAACAATTTTTTCATAGTCAAATTAACGGTGACTCACGTATTCTTTTAGATTTTTTTCCTTTTGAAGAACAATTTAAAAAGTACCTGATACAGTTGACGACGTGTGATTAATTACTTGAAAACAAACTTCAAAGGCTCCTGGATGTGTTCACTGGACTTGTGAAACTCTTGTAGTTGTTGTACACGGCTGAAAATAACTTGAAGCACCTAAATGTTAGTATGTTATGAGACGCAATCCGCATTTTCGATTCAGTCCGTTTATAAATTAGGCGTGCAGCCAAAAATGGGTTTTTTTTATCAGACTCTTCAGAAGGCGGGATTTTAGATTGGCGTAGGTGGTTTGTCTAGGGGTAAGTATTTAAGGGTGAGTGATGAATTAAATGAATCTAATTCATTAAAACATGAATACTTCTTTTAAGTAAAAGAGAGAATTTATTTAAAGTTAAAGGAAAATATTTACAAAAAAAGATAATTACAAATAGAAAGAAATGCAGGAATTAAGTTAATTAAAAGTTGAGTAATACCTTTAGAAGACGGGAAATAAACCTTTCTCATTATTAGACGTTAGGACTGGCGGTGCCGCGCTGGGCGCGGAAATGCGGTAAAAGACGCGACGTGTTGAACAAACAGTGGTTAGTTGGCCTCTGCCGAAAAATTATTCAAGCCGGAGCTACGAAAGCTCACTAGATGGCGCTGCTTCGGAATGCAGTAATAAATAAAATTGAGATTTATAGTCCTCTGAAAAGGATATGACTCATCCTTTTTACAAATGTTTTAAAGGGAAAATCCTACAGAATCACCCTCTCCTGACAGAGCTGGTCTCTCAGCTCTTACAAAATGTTGAGAGCTTAAGTACTTTAAATACAAACTAATTTTAGTTAGAACTATAAATTTGATGATTATTAGAATGTGGACGCAATAAAGACAAATATGATTCTTAAAGATAAAATAAAATATTACAGATGAAAAGATGTATACCTAATATTCACAATTCCGGACCTAAAATAAAGCATATATAAAAACAAAATATTCTATGTTGTGATCTACAATTAACTAAACCATAAAAAATCCTTCGCATCAATAGAAAGATAAAGAATAATACGAATATATAATAAATATTACAAGTGAATATAAAATGATTTATGGAAACGAGTGTTACCATAGAACATCTATTAATTTCTCAAGAGGGATATGAGAAAAATTAAAAATAATAACAAATATAAAAAAATTCAATTAAGCATAAAAATGTGTTTCATCAAATCAGCTGAGGTCGTGGTTGAGTTCGGTCCATCGTGCTGACCAACCTTTTCCACTTCATACCTATCCTTGGAATTAACTTTTGTTACTTTGTAAGGGCCTAAGAACTTAGGTCTTAGTTTCAGTCCAGCTCCAAATTGGGTTCTTTTGGATGGCTACTAAATCATCTTCTTTGTATAACGAAGCTTTCTTTCTTCTTCTGTTATACGTCTTTCTATTTTCAGACTGCAGGGTTTCGATGTTCTTTTTGCATCGTTTCTTAAAAATTCGCGTTGTTCTAATAATTCTTTCGCTATTTCTTCTAGAAGTAAGTCTTTGATTAGGATGTCTTCCTTGTTACGCATTTTGATTCCCACTAATAGTTCGAATGGTGTCCATTTTGTACTGCGACTTATAGTACTATTTAGTATTCTCTGTAATCTGTCGACGTATATGTACCATTTCGTTGAGTCGTCTAATGATAGTTTGGTGAGAACTGGAATCAAAGTTCGATGAATTCGTTCAACTTGTCCGTTTCCTCGAGGAACACCTGTTGCTATTTGTAGATGTTGAATGTTCTCTTCATCACAGTAGTCGTTGAATAATTTTGAAGTGAACGCTGAACCTCTATCAGAGATAATTCTGATGGGATTACCAAAGGTCTTCTGCTGTTGTTTTAATTTTTCGAGGGCACTTTCAGCAGATACAGTTTTGACGGGATATAGCCAAGTAAATTTGGTAAATGCGTCTACTACGGTGAAAATGTGTTGATAGCTTTTGTTTGTGGAGGGTAAAGGACCAATGAAGTCAACATGGTATGTACTTAAAGGAATGCTTTCCTTAGAAATAGGATTCAAAAACCCTTCCTTTTTGCCAGTTTTCTTATTAGCTAAGATACATGGAACACAATTAATTATTACTTTTTTAACGACGTTGGATAAATTTGGGATAAAAATTCCTGTTTCACAATTTCTTCTGTTTTTCCTACTGAGAAATGACCATTTTCGTGAATTAATTTAATTAGTTCAGCTTGCATTGCTTTAGGTGTTGCAATTAATTCTCGACCATTTAAGTACTTGTAGAGTATACCATTTCGCTCAAAATATTCTTCTGATTCTTGCTTCTCTAGAAGTGATTTCAATGTTTGGATGTTGTCATCTTCCTCTTGTGCATTTTTAAGCTTTGAAGTTAATGTATCATTGCATACCATCATTACGGGATATCGGCTAAGAGCATCGACGTGCTTCATACGACTTCCAGCTCTGTGCTCTATTTCATAATCGAATTCTTCTAATTGAAGCGCCCATCTGGCTATGCGAGTAATTAGATCCTTTTTTGCATAGTCTTCTGAAATGCTGAACAGTCAGTTACTATTTTAAAGTGTTGTCCTAAAAGATAAACACGAAATTTCTTTAATGCGTTGATAATTGCTAGTACCTCTAATTCGTAGCTGTCATACTTTTCTTCTGCTGTATTTGTTTTTTCGACATGTAGTAAACGGGATGTAACTTTCCATCTTCTGCTTCTTGTAACAAAATTGCGCCGTACCCTTGTTTACAGGCGTCTGTATGCAGTTCTGTTTTTCTTCCATACTTGTAGAAGTGCAAGATTGGGCCTTCCGACATGATTTTCTTCAATTTTTCAAATGCTTCTTTTTTGTTGAATCCCGAAAACAAAGAGGTTTTCTTTTCTTGTTAAATCGCTAAGTGGTTTAGCTATCTTTGAATAATCCTTGATGTACTTGCGGAAATATCCAGTTAAACCAAGAAAACTTTGTACTTGTTTTATTGTTGTTGGTTCTGGAAATTTTCGGACAGCTAGTGTCTTCGTGGGAGATGGTTTAATAGTTCCGCTTTCTACAATGTGACCTAGAAATTCAATTTTCTTTTTAAGAATTGGCACTTCTTGAACTTAATTTCTAATCCGTATTTCTTTGCGACTTCAAAAATAATTTTAAGTTTTTCGAGACCTTCCTGTTCGTTTTTCGCTGGAATGACGAGATCATCTAAATAACTGATTACAATTCCTTTCCGAGTAAGATCTCTAAATATACTTGATACGTAGCGTTGGAAAACTCCTGGACTTGTGCTTAGTCCGAAAGGAACTTTGTTGAATTCAAATTGTCCATCTGGGACGATAAAGGATGTATACTTTCTGCAATCTTCGTCAACATCGACGTGAAAGAAACCATTGCGTAAATCTAATGTAGAATATACCTTTGCTTCTTGCAAAGTGTCTAAAACATCTTCGATGATAGGTAACGGAAATTTATCTTTCACAAGCTTCTGATTCAATTTTCTGTAGTCAATGCACATTCTCGAAGATCCATCTTTCTTTTTACCATTACGATTGGACTTGCATATTCCGCAGAACTCGGACGTATAATGCCTTCGTTGAGCCATTCTTCTATCTGTTTGTTTACTTCTTGTCTTTCTGTGAAAGCTAGTCGACGAGGAGGTTGACAGACTGGTTCTTCGTCTTTTAAAATAATTCTCATTGTGACGTCAGTAGATGCTGTTTTTTCTGGCTTGTAGTCTTGAATTAACTTTTCAAGTTCCTTCTTGATTTGACGATTTTCAACATGACGTAGGTCTAGTTCTTCTCGAAGATTTTCAGCAGATATTTGCATAAGCTGTGCATGATTCTCATATTTGTTGAATTTAACTCCTTCTTTAGTAAAACTTATCGATGCTTGTTCCAAAAGATCTGATCCAATAACTGCTTCGAATTTTATCAGTCGGTACAACATGCCAAGTTAACGAGCAATTTCCATCATCTATTTTGAACTCATGTTCAAAGGAACCGATAGTTGTCACTTGTGCTTCACCAATACCTGTGAGAAGCATCTTGTTCTTCGATAATTTCGTTGGATCCATTATTCTTCTGCTTGTGTTTTCTCGAAGCAAACTTACGGTACTACCACTGTCTATGAGCGCCGTGATTTTCACCTTTCCAAAAAATATCTCTTTAGTACGTAAACCTTCCTTAACGATGAGTGTGCAAGTTTCTTTTGGAGGTTCTTTGAATTTCTGTGATTTTGAATAGTTCGTCTGAGCATATATATGCTTGGAAGAATTGTGATTTGAGTGTTTCTCGTAATTTTTGTTGTAATACCCTTTCTGAGCGCTGTCTTGATATCTTTGAACAGATTCGTACTTGGTAACAGGGGCTTCGTAATGTTTGTTGTAATTCGTTGACGCTGGAAACTTCTTATCTTTCTTGTTATACTCGAATTTTCCTGGTGATTCATATCTGCGATTCTTTTCTGTGAATCTGAATTCTTGTTTCTTCACGTTTGGACCACTCGATTTTTGTTTCAGAGTCCTTTTAAAGTCTTCAAATTCTTCTAGTTTTTCTGCTAATTGAACAGGGGAGTTCATATTTGCCCATTCATCAAGATAATATTCTTTAAATTCAAAAGGAGTTTTTCGTTTGAGTTGATCTGTTATGATTAGATCTGATAACTTGTTGAAAGTATCTATCTTCAATCCATCTATCCATCCGTTGAAGTAAGTGTTTAACTCATGGTAAAAATCAATCCATGTTCTTTCAGATGCTTTTTGGTGAGTGACAAATAGTTGTCGAAACTTTTCTGGAGTTAGTTTAAAGCGTTTCAGCAGTAAATCTTTAACGTGTTCGTAAGAGTTAGCTTTATCGTCAGGCTCTCTCGCTATGATGTGAGATACTTCCGTCGGTAACAAGCCTAACAGATGAGAAACCCAGTTTTCTTGATCAATATTCAATCTCTGCGCTTGACGTTCAAATAATTTTAGATAAAGACTGATGTCTTCTTTCAAATCAAAACGATGTATAAACTTTGAAATTTCTTTGACGAGAAATTTAGTATCACTTTCTTTGGATGTATCAGCGCCTAATTTGGATTCTTAACTTTTCCAACTCAAACTCATCTTTGCGTTTTTGCTCATCTAACCTCAATTGTTCGAAGCGTAATTTTTCTTCTCGTTCTTCAATGCGTAATTTTTCTTTTTGCTCTTCAATGCGTAAATTTTCTTCTCTGGCTTTGCGATCCTCAACAATCGTTGAATGTATGTTTTTGGTCAGTTCTTCGTCATAATCTTCACTACCAATAATTAGATCTTTTAGTGTGGCGATGGTCATCGATTTATCGAATTTTAAATTTAATTCCGTGGCTAAGACAAATAAATCTTCGCGTCGACCTTTGCCAAGATACGCCATTTTAAAATTTAAATATGTTTAGATAGTAACCAAAGAAATAAACAAAATTGTTACGCGTTCAAACAAAAACAATGATGTTGCTATTGGCAATTCTCGTTTGCATTTACAAAAATTCTCAAGTTAAAATGATATTGCATCAAAATACACTAAATATACATTGAAATATTCAAATTCTATTCATTTAGAAATATTTTAAACCAGTAACGTATAAAGACAACAGTGCGAGCTAAAATACGTAATGCTTAATTTAAAATAGTCAAATCATTAATTTCAACTAAAAACAAAACCCTTTTTTTTAAACCATTTAATATATCAGTTATCTCATTTCGTTATAACAAATGCAAAAAGAATTTGAAAGAAAAAAATGAATATAAATCTTGTTTAGAAACAGTGATTAAATTTATTGTGATATGAAAAAATTAAGGAATATAAAGTTTTTTGCTGAAAAAAGCAAACAATTAGAAGTTAGTCACTTAAAGAAAAATCTCATATATATATTTTGTTACACCAATAAAAATAAAATCTTTTTAGGATCTCTTCAGAACATTCTAAGGATAAACACATGTTTCAATTGATAGCATAATAATTCTGTCAAAAATGAACTCCA
Source organism: Trichonephila clavipes (assembly GCA_019973935.1). Classification (NCBI taxonomy): domain Eukaryota; kingdom Metazoa; phylum Arthropoda; class Arachnida; order Araneae; family Nephilidae; genus Trichonephila; species Trichonephila clavipes. The sequence continues at coordinate 204,240 of BMAU01010243.1, read as the reverse complement.
AATACTTATATATTGAATGATATTATGCATCATTTAAAATAAGATTATACACGATCCTTCATCAATTTTAAAAAACATAGCATATTCCTTTCAAAATATATTTCTCGAATACTCGTGAAAAATAATTAATTACTAAACATCTGCAAGAGAAATGTTAAACTATATGAGTCATTGAAATTACGATTGCAACGAAACGGAAAAATGTTTAAGAATGTAAGACATTAATCTCTTAGTTCAAGGTTAATGACGCACTTTTCGTACACACATGAAATGCAATTCGTTAATAAATGGCATACAAATAAAACACTTGAATATTACGTACGACTTTCTTAATATTTTAAAAGATATACTTGTAGCAAATTTTAATTGATACAATTTCTATACACAAATAGAAAAGTAGTATTTCAGAAAAACACACATATTTAAAAATATAAATTACTTCATGAAATCGACTACAACAATTTTTTCATAGTCAAATTAACGGTGACTCACGTATTCTTTTAGATTTTTTTCCTTTTGAAGAACAACATAAAAAGTACCTGATACAGTTGACGACGTGTGATTAATTACTTGAAAACAAACTTCAAAGGCTCCTGGATGTGTTCACTGGACTTGTGAAACTCTTGTAGTTGTTGTACACGGCTGAAAATAACTTGAAGCACCTAAATGTTAGTAAGTTATGAGAGGCAACCCGCATTTTCGATTCAGTCCGTTTATAAATTAGGCGTGCAGCCAAAAATGGGTTTTTTATCAGACTCTTCAGAAGGCGGGATTTTAGATTGGCGTAGGTGGTTTGTCTAGGGGTAAGTATTTAAGGGTGAGTGATGAATTAAATGAATCTAAGTCATTAAAACATGAATACTTCTTTTAAGTAAAAGAGAGAATTTATTTAAAGTTAAAGGAAAATATTTACAAAAAAAAAAGATAATTACAAATAGAAAGAAATGCAGGAATTAAGTTAATTAAAAGTTGAGTAATACCTTTAGAAGACGGGGAAATAAACCTTTCTCATTATTAGACGTTAGGACTGGCGGTGCCGCGCTGGGCGCGGAAATGCGGTAAAAGACGCGACGTGTTGAACAAACAGTGGTTAGTTGGCCTCTGCCGAAAAATTATTCAAGCCGGAGCTACGAAAGCTCACTAGATGGCGCTGCTTCGGAATGCAGTAATAAATAAAATTGAGATTTATAGTCCTCTGAAAAGGATATGACTCATCCTTTTTACAAATGTTTTAAAGGGAAAATCCTACATATATATATATATATATAAAGGAAGATTAAAGACCTTACATACTGCAATTTTGGCAGGCATGTTTCTTTTGTTGAGTAAATATCCTCAAAGAACGGGTTTTCTAGAAATTCGACTACCAAGGAGAGAGGGGGGTTGCGGAAGCGTAAAAGATTAAAAATACTTAAGTCTTAGGAATTCAAGTTTTGTCCTTTTTAAATCAATAGGTGAGGACCATAAGAATGTTTTTTTTTAATACAATTGAATGTTTTATGATGAAACTTGGATATAAGAAAACTTAAAAAACAAGCAATATAAAAAAAATTAAGTCAATTCCTACTTCGTTAGAAAAACGTACTGGCGCCATCTGTTGCAGCTAGTTGTAACTTTGACAGAAATAACGCAGAATAATTTAAAAATTAAGGAACAAATTTAATTAATGAATTCGTATTTGAAAGACTGCATTAACATCAAGTGTCATCCACTACAAGTTTAAAAAATGTATTTGAACTTGAATGGGTGAAGAGAAAGTATTTTATCAACGATTGAAAATTTGTACAAGATATATATATATATATATATATATATATATTTAAAAATAGTTCTTAATGTAAGAATAAAATGATTAACGAAAAAGTTAATGTCATTGAGGTAAAAGCGAGCAGGCTGCTTTGTACTACATTTTTACACTAACTCTGCTTTTCGGAATAGGGGTTGACGGTGTTTTCGTCCATTGTTTCACACGTAAAAGGAAAACTTGTCAAAGCGATAGTTGATTCGTTCTGCGTCTTTTTGTAAGGCTAATAACTAATTTTGTACTACTGAAATCCAAAAGAGAACTACTATGGCTAATAGATGTCTTAGTGGAATACGAAAATATATGAAATCAAATTTAATCAAAAGAAAAACAAAACAAAAAAAAAGGTTTTATTGTACAAAAGTCTTTTAAGATCAGTATTAACTTATGCATGTGAAACTTGGCCCATGTCTCGATCAGATGAGAACATGATAAGTATCTACGAAAGGAAGATTTTAAGATTCATTTTTTGAGGAATTCAGGAAAATGGAACATGGCGAAGAAGATCAAATTTAGAGCTCTATCGATCATATAAAGAATCTGACATTGTCAACTTCATCAAAATACAACGAATTAAAAGGGCAGATCACGTTATCAGAATGAACGAAGACCGTACCACTCTCAAAAAGTCTTCAATGCTCAACCAATTGGCACACGAAGAAAGGGTAGGCCAAATCTCAGATGGATTAATGACCTAGAAAAAGATCTCTTAGCTTTAAGAACTAGGCATTGGGGAGAACACTGGCAGGAAGAAGGCTGGCCTGGAAAAGGCTTCTTGAGAAGGCCAAGGCCCACCCTGGGCTGTCATGCCACTGAGGAAGGAAGGAAGTAATAACTAATTGCTTCAGCTTTCTTAATGAACTTTGAGCCAACATTACAACATAGTTAATAAGATTTATAATTCATATTTGTTTTGCAGTCCACTTAAAAAAATTCTCGGTTTTTTTTTCAATTTTACCGTCGATCGATTTCGCCAAACTAAAAGACATCACCGAGTCAAAAAAAAAAAACACTCCCCGATTGCTGTTATCGTTTCTGCATACACGGAAAACAAAGTACCTAGTACACAGACAAATAAATTGGCGAATATTTAGAATTTAACAGTATATTTTTTTAAAAAAGATATACATTTATAATATCGAAATATCAATCTAAAATTACGACAGTGGTCTTCAAAATTTTCGACTCACGGAACCCTTATAACAAAAGGTGTTTTCTAAAAACCCTTTTCCTCCCTTAGAAGAACATATCTTATTGTGACTCGTGGAACCCTTGAGTATGCCTCGTGGAGCCTCAGGGCTCCGAAGTTTGAAGATCACTGAACCATCATTGTCGGTCATTGAACGTACATAAACAAATAAACCCATTAAACAACGTTACGTCGTTCAGTAGAAATCTGTTTGTTATAGTATTTGATAGCAAATGAGTTTGATAAACAAAATTAAAATTTCTCTACAAGTAGAAAAAGTATTAAAGCAAATTACAATAAGGAAATATTAAAAAGGGTTTCTCTCTCTCTCAAAAATGCATACATTTTTCATTTTAACGATTAAATTTAGCAGTGAATAAATAAAATATTCACTATAAAATATTTTTCATTTTTGTTGCATACATTCAATGCCTTTAAACCAGCGTTTCTCAAACTGTAGGGTGCACCTCCCCGGGGGGGATAACTAAGAGGGGGGCGAGTATATTGAAAAGTCGAAAACAAAAGTTTATTTGAAAATTTATTAATTTATTAAAAGTAAACAAACAAAATACATTTTGCCATAATAAAAAATAAAGCACACATTTACACTAATATACGAGTAATACACTCATTAAATATATCATTACTGCACAATGTATTTTACGATTAATTTAGCGCTACTAAGTTAAGAAGAAGTTTAATAATTACCAGTGACACCATGGGCTTGTCATCTATAAAATTACGTACACGGGGAACATATTCTTTAGTAGAGCACCAGCACGGAAAGACGTGCTTTTTCTCTGTATCTTAACACTTATCTTTCTCTTAACACTTATCTTGGTTTATAATTAATACTTTTACTGTCAATTAAAAGTTACGCGATTCGCTCTTCAATGCCACTGTTTGTCGCCTATCCTGTAAAGTAGTTAGTGACGCTGACTACAGTGCCGTAGGGTCAGGGTTCGAATCCCGGGTAAGACATGGGTGTTTGTGTTGTAATCCTTCTCTTCTTTGTGATGTGTGCTTCATGCTTACTTCTGTGTAAGCCCCTATGTGATACTTTGTGGTGCACGGGGTTACAAATGCTCTCAGTAAAAAAAAATGCCACCGTTTTGCACGTAGGCACGCGCATGTGATGTATTGAGGGTGGGGTAAGAAAAAGAACAAATAAGCAAATCCTCTGAAATATAAGTAAATCCTTCGCAAACACTCTCAATGTCCTCGTATTGGATTCGGAATAAATTTATGGATAGCAGTGTGCAGAAAAGATCGTACTTCGGAAAGATATACATATACGTCCGGGGCAATTAACGCTTTGCTGGAACGAGACGTATGGTGGCACATAAAAGGTTAAAGTCGGTTTTTTTTGTAGCTTTAGCATGAAAGTATAGTTTTATTGAATTCAATACATTGTTATTGTATGGAGCGGAGTGTGATGAAAATTATGATTGAATATTGGGTCGCAAATATATTGAAAGTTTGAGAAGCACTGCTTTTAACAATTGTGAGTTCGCCTCTACATTTTTATGTTGAATGTGAATTTATGTTGAATCTAGCTCAACATCCTAGCTATAGTACAAAAAAAAAACGTTAAGAAATTTTACAAACTTATCACAGTGTGCAAATGCAAAAATGATAAATAATTTAATCAAATAAGCGTAAGTTTTCTTTGGGGTAGATATGTATGAACGACTGAAAATAAAAATTAAATAATCGAAACGAAGTTCCTGAAATAACAAAAATTTAATTATTTATCTGTAATATTATAAATGTATTAGCAAACGTTGATTTTTCTTTAATCCTAATTACGTTAAGGTGTCTTGATTAAGTTTGGAACAGTAATTTTGGAAACGCATGCAAAAGAATAATTTTTTTTATATTTAATCTCACTTGAATATTAATATATACATATAAATTGTTTTAAGAATATTAAAAACAAGAAAAAATTATTCAAGTGCAATGTTTTGTCCAAAAAAAAAATGAAGAAAGTATGATATAATTTACAATGAATGATTTTTCATAAAAGGAGAATGTTTTCAACACATTCTCCTTTTATAAAAAATACTTCTGTAATAATAATATTTCGCCTATATATAGCTAAGACTTTTGCACAGAGCTGAACTAGGAATTTTTAAATTTATTATTTAGGAGTGGATTTATTCGCATTTTAATATATCAGAGTAGAGAAATTTTAACAAAAAATGCCTGTTGCTATTTCCATTGATCGTAACTCTGAAAATAACGTGATAACGTGTGATTTTTTTCGAAAATCCTAGTTCAGAATTCCTAATTCTGTATACAAGTTCTAGCTATATGAGTACATAGGGGCAAAATATTATTATAGAAGCATTTTTTATAAAAGGGGAATGCTTTGAAAATATGTCATTCTTTCATCATTTTTGACTAAGTTGCATTAAAATATTTTTTTCTTGTAATAATGTATTCTTAAAACAATTTTATATCTATATTCCAATTCAACTGACACTAAATATCAAGAAATGTATTTAGTCATTCGCTTTTTCTCAAAATCAATTATGAAGGATCATTGAAATCTGAGTTAACTGAGAACTTATTTTGCTGGATAAATCCTGGTTCGTGTTTATTCAGTGCTCTTAAAAAATTGCAATCGATACAATTTTTTGGAGAGCAGCATATTAAATTTCGAATACATGGATTATTTAAACAAACACTATATTTTGTAATTCATTACATTTATACGCTAGACGCTACCTGAAGTATAAACATTTTAATATCCATGTCTCTCAAAGTAATAAACTTAAAATGACGTTGTCGCTATGGTAACGATGATGACGAAAGCGAATAAAAGCATGGCTTACCTTTTCACCGAAATATCGCTGTAAAACGTGGAGGTATTTATGCACAGGCACATCTACTGCAAGAGAAACATTCGAATATTCTAAAAATAGAATGCTTCTCTGCTCTCTCACTCTTCCCTGTGTCGGAACTTTCTGTAGGCGTTCGCCTGCGTCACAAGTTGATTGTTGAAAATCATCTGGTCTTTTTTCTTTCTTTTAAATATGAAGAAATGAGGACTAAAGAAAACGTTCGAGTGTTTTAACTTTCAAGTGAAAATAATGGTGGTATACTTTCCTTTTTTTTTCTTCGCCGCATGAAGAATTCTCAAAAGAGCATTGAAGAAAAGTGCTTTATATATTTTATTCTCAACAAGCTATAAATCGTTCCATCGTTCTTGATTTTCAAAGTGGAAATTTTCGAAATGGAAACTTACGTTTTAGCTTCTTGCAAAAAAGTAACTACCGTATTTACTCGAATCTAAGCCCCACTATTTTTGCCGTTTTATTGCTAGTGGAAATCAAGTACGGCTTAGAACCGAAGGCAAAACATTTACCCCTTTAAAAGGAAAAATGTGATCCTCCATTCTGGCCACCTTCATCGATGACTTATACCCCCCTCAATACGAATTCATATGACGCAAGTATGAAAAGGGAGGTAATTTTATGTGCAGAAAAATAACGGAAAAAGAGCAGCGGCCACTGAAAATTTGACACGGATGAAACAAACATGCGTCGTTGGCGTAAGCCAAATGATTCAATTTGTGCTTGTAATTGTTCAAGAGAGTCTTTAATAATTCGTTTACATTCTTCTATAAAACATTCTTTAAAAAAAAAGGTTGCATAACAAATGGATTGGATGGCACTGAAGACGGTACCGTGTGTGAAAATGATGACGCCAGCACCAATTCCAAAGTCAGCTGTGACAATGGAAGTGACGAATCACTTTCGAAACATGATACTGACGGTCAGAATAATTATACGTTCATGTATATATTTGAAAGTTTTAAATATTGGTTCAGCGAGACAAACTGTTGACTTTGGCAGAGGTTTGGTTTACTTGATCCATCGACTACCGGTCTACAGCTACGCCGTGCATGCCTTATACCAGTGGCTCCGCAACCTTTTTATCGCCACGGACCGGTCAACATGTGTTAATTTTAACGCGACCTGCTGAGGGGGAGGATGTTCATTGTTTATATTTTAGACTGTTTTGATTTAATAATTTTAAGTTCATTGTATATAATCGTGACTTCTGAATGAAACATAGCTACACCAAAAATGAATATAAAGTGATTTAATAAGGAGTATTAAGTGATTTTCATAAAAAATAGCCAAAACCTAAGAAAAATGTACCACAGTAAATAAAAGAGAAATAATTTAATGTTTCTTGTGCGGACCGGTAGTATTTGATCCAGACAGGTACCGGTCCACGGACCGGGGGTTGCGGAACACTGTCTTATACGACCGAGACCACTTCGGCGACAAGCTGACCTTGGCAGAGGTGTTTATTTGATCCACCGACCTACCGATCCGCAGCTACGCCGTGCATGCCTTAGACGACTGAGACGAAAGGAATTCCTATTTGGGCCAGTCATTAAGGGGGATTTCATTCCTCTTCTTTGTTGCTTGCGACTTGTTGATAAAATAAATTAGTTCTTAACTTCTTATTATTTCTCACTAAAATTTTTTCTAAAAATTTCTCAGGTATCTGATTTTGATGAACCTTTTATACAATTTTTTATTTTTTCTCAAAAACGTGTAGAGAATTGGGTGGGTATGCGGTTTAGAATCGATGACAATATATTTTCACTTGAAAATTTGGGGTGCGGTTTAGAATTGATGGGGGTTAAGATTCGAATAAATACTATAATTTACTACACTGCGAAAAACCGGTATTCAGAACGGAGTACAAAATACTCACTTTTGAATACGTCACATACTCAAAATAGCTCCGATGCAAACATACTCAAATTTGAGAAAAGCCCATTCTCATCTTTGGCATCGGCTACGTACTCAAAATTGTAAACATCGCATACTCATTTTTGAACCTGTTACTGGATCAAATTTGAGAATATAACAGCTAGATGAGTGTGTAATGCACTTATTTATGGGTCAAATATGAGTTTGTATGTTATTTATTTTCGATACTGTTGTATCCAATACGAATTTTTAACATAAAAATATACATCAAATCAAATTTAAAGGGATCTAAATATGCGATACTTAAGTTGGTAAATTTCATTTTTTTCCATCTTATATATTATTTAATTTACATTTTATGAAGTTTTTACCACTTAACTTCGAAAATCTAAATTCCTTTTCCATTTATTGTGTTACAAAAAGATACTTTAGTATCATCGCAAAAATTCCAACGTTCAAGATAATTCGCCATGTCTCGTACGCGTTGAATTAGCAACCATGTACTTAATTTTATATGCTGTCGCCAATACAACAAAAATTTTACTTTAAGAAAAAAAATACAACTATTATTTGATCAAAAACTTTGTCTTCAAACTTATACATCAGATTTAAATCTTTGAAAATAACAAAAATAGATTCGATGAAATAGTTAAACAAATTTGTAAGCATTTGAACTAGTTCCAGAAGCAATTTGGTTTATTACAAGTTATATTTATGTTTCTAAAAGAATTATATTGTTTCTTTTTAAAATCCTATACAAGCAGAAAATTAACTTTTTATTTAAATTCAGTCTTTCAATAATAAGTTATTAGAAATATCTTGGAAACGTTAGCATGAATAACAGACTTTATATAGTAAAAATTTCAAAACAAAGTAAGAAAGAAATAGTTCTTTACATATTATGTAATGAAGAAAAAGCCTTTTGACTAAAAATAACACTCATTAGACCCAGGTGTGTAAGTACTTTTTATGAATTGTTTTGTTTAAATAGAAACACATTCATCTAGATGGAAATATAGAAAAATCCATTGCAATATATATTACTAATTAAGCTAGTTTTTTATTCATATCAACTGATTTTATACTCTCCTATCACCAAAAAAAACAAATATTATAGTTTTTAAGTTAATGTTTTTATAATCAAAAATTAAAAAACTTAAAAATTTCAGTCCTTAGAAGAATGTAAAAACAACTAAAACAGTAGAACCATAATCCAATATACAGCATTTTATTTTCAATGCCTCTTTTTTCAATGATTCGCTGTAAACAAGAAAAAAATAAAACAAACCAAAATCATATTTTTGAAATATTTATTCTGGAAATTGGACATATACATATCATACATTCAAAAAATAAACAAAAATATAAGTGAGATTTTTGAAACAACATACCTTCATCCATAAGTTATTTTTTATAAACACTATACAATCGATACTATAGTCAACTCCATTGTTTTAATGTAATATATATTGAATTATTTGCTTACTAATAGAAATGAAATTAATGCAAATTAAGAATAAAGCATTCATCATCTAAAAACACGATAACAGGTTTAAAAAGTATGATTTTCTAAATATTACACATGAAGGCATGTATTTTTTTGAAGTTCACATGTATAAAAACTACTGTTCAAAAATACCACACATTGGAACAATATACATATCAGTACACTACACACCGAATATCTTTTAGGCATGGTTTTGAAATTGCTGCAAATAAGATTTTGGTATCCAATAGTTTTCAATCTAAGATGATGGTCTCGCAATAAGAACTCAACATGAAAATAGTTTAAAAGAATAGATTATTCCTGACAAAAGAGGAATTACATTATGAAGCAAAAATGTAAGTACTCTTTTGTAGAAAACCAATTAGAAAAATATGGGTGCCAGGATTTAAAAAAACAGAACACAAGGTATTTAGAAATGCCAGGAAAAACTATGGAAATTGGAATGTGGGGAAAATGGAAAAATAATAACTGCATTTAAAAGCGTGGGGTGCTTGATATCAATTGCTATAATTTCTTAATAGTTCTATTCTGTAATACAAAGTTAGTGTAAAAATGTAGTACAAGGGTCCCCCACCCTTTTACCACAATGACATTAATTTTCTCGTTAATCATTTTGTTCTAAGAAAATAAGTGCTTTTTTTTTCATCTTAAATACGTTTGATTAATTTTTGTATTGTTGGTTCAGTCCTAGGAGAGCCCACACCCTTGGCAACAAACCAAAAAAGCGCCAAGCCAGAGTGAGATGGCGGCAAGTGAATATAGCGGGACAAGGTGGATCGTAATGAAAATATATGTTAACAATACAAAAATTAATCAAACGTATTTAAGATGAAAAAAAAACAGCACTTACTTTCTTACTGCTGATCTTTTCCGAGTGGAGGCTACAGCATGACAGCGGATTTTAACAAAAAGCCTTGAAGGCCTCATTGTTAAGAAAATCATGGGAGTGCAGCCATAAATATTCTGCGAGGTAATGGTCGAACATACCCATTCAAAATCTCCATCCAAAACAGCACTCTTTCGTTCGTATAATCCCATTCGCTCATTACATTTAGAACATTCATAATTCAAAGCAATCAATCCTTCCTTCATACACCATTCAATCAATTTTTTCTTACACTTCGCATTCAACAAAGTACAAAATTCAAAGGTATATCCACTCACATACGTACCATACTTCCAGCCCGGGGCCCAACAACAAAATGACACAATTCGATGTGCCCGCTGACCAATTACAAAAATTCCAGAAATAGTTAGGTTTACCATACATAATGTATCAAAAAGTAGAGTTACCAAGATGGTGCAATTATCACCAACCAAAATAATTTGCTCCAAGGGTGTGGGCTCTCCTAGGACTGAACCCATTCTTATATTAAGATTTACTTTTTAGTACGATTAACTATAAAAGCATTTTTTTTAAAACTGGTGTTTCATGTATGTCAGACTGAACAGATTTCAGTACTTCCGTATTATCAAAACAATCGCCAACTCTATTAATAATTCACTGAATTGACAACTCCAATTGGTACTTACGTCTTATTGGCGACATTATATGAAATGAAGCACCTAGTTGCCAATTTTCAGTGTGTCATCGGGGTTGCCAACTTGGTGAGTTATTAATAGAGTTGGCAATATTGATGCGATATTTCATAAGTACCCCCCAATTTCCTGTGTTGTACATGCTGAATTGGCAACCAGGTGCTTCGTTTCATATAACGTTGCCAATAGGTTGAAATAATATATAAGTAGGGGAAACCTGTGTACCTAGGGCCATATTTTTTCAATGCACAAAAACAGAGCCCCTGGCCTGTTTAAAAATGTGAAACTAATATGCACTCATCATTATACTAACTATCATTCAATTGTAAATATAAGAACTTAAAATATTAAATTCTGTGAAATAAAAGGTTTTAAAAAAATTCACAAATGGCCCTAGGTACAATATCATTGTACGTAGGGCCTTTCCCTGAAAGTTAGGTTTCACTCTGCAATCAATAGAAAACAAACATACACACATGAATTTAATAAAAGAAACAATATCAGCTAATACATTGATTTATCATGTAACCATTTAAATTGCAATGTGCCAAATTATTAATGAATTGCACGTATTTTGATCCAACATTTAATTTTAAAAACTGGTTCCAAAAGTGAGCTGCATACATTGTCGTTCTGAAGCATCAACAGATTATGGTTTAGACAGTTTGAACAGAATATTTCTGTTGCCAGTTTTATAAGTTTCTTCTTTATCATAAAGAAACTTATTTGAACGTGCAATATTCTTCAGAAACTTAACACTCTTGTGTTCTTTTTTAACATCTATTACTTCTGCCATATAAAAATGATTAGTTTTTTTGCCTTGTATTTTTGTTAAACAAAAGTCCCCCCTTTTCAATACTATCAGTTACTGTAGAATTTGCATCATCAGTGGAATGTGAGAATCTTCAATATCTGATAATTCTTATATTATCTGCATTAGGTTTTGACCATTTTATTCAGTCAGGATTTCTAGGTATCTAAAAAAGTTACGAATTTATAATTGCTCATTAAGAGAAAAATTTAATTGAAATATCATAAAAATCTGATTTAGAATTATATTATTTTTATAACTATAAAAAATTGGGGTTTTTTTTGTTAATTAAATGCATTCTTAAGTTTGTATAAATAAAATAATCCTGAAAAATAACAATAATGGTAGCTAAGATATTTTTTTTATAAATCAAGCATGTTGAAAGTTTCAGAACAAAATATACACTCCTCTCATTTTAATAACATCCAATAATAATAAAAAACTTGACTAAATCAAAATGGTTCAGATAATTAAGACCATTTTCCTCTTTTTATCATGAAAACTTTTTCAATAAAATAATAACATAAAGAATATTAATTGCAATTGTACCTAGGTACAAGGCAACTATGTGGCCCCAGGTACAAGACTAGATAATTTTATACAAAATGTCTTCTGCAGAAAATCCACATGGAGAGAGGATTTATTTAAAATCTTATTTAGTACTTAATGCTACAAACAAAATTATGTACAAGAAAAAAAAATTCAAAGAAAATTTTTGACTTACTTTGTACAACAATAAAAAGAGATGAGCTACAGAACTTTACTTCGGACTATGTAAGCAAGTTTTACTTTTATAACTAACCACAACTTTCTTTTGAAAAATTTCAAAATGAATGCCAAAGTAGGAATTGGTGTTCCAACTCACCCAACTGAGTAATAAAACTTAGAACTAGGTATTATTCAAATAAAATGGGGTGGCCCTAGGTACACAGGTCTTCCTTACTCAGATTTCTTATGTTTTTTACTTGTATGTAACTTGCTTTCATACAAGAGTTTTTGTACCAAAGGTGTATTAATTTTTGGTACTTACATATTATCGCAACTTTATTGTCCAGATTATATGAAATTAAATACGTGGTTGTGTCAATTAAGCATGTGCAACACGTGGAAGATCAGGGTCGCTAACTTGATGAAGTATTCTGAACGTTGGCATTGTTGCGATAATATGCAAGTACCTAAATTTTCTCTACCTTCCTTTAGGACCAGTTGATTTTCTCTGTTAAGCCTAGTCCATTTCAAAATTCATGTAAAATCCTTGCTCTAATAAAATATCCCAAAAAATTTATGGTTCATAATCATTCCAAATTCCATAAGTTCTAGATCACACAGGCATGATCATGGGACTTAGAAAAGGGAAGATTTTCAGATGAAGAAATTCTCTTCACGGTTATGAGAAAGAATGAAATGTATAACAGCAAGTATGATTCCTCTACTGAAATCGATTCTAATTTAGAAGAGGGAGACACTGTTGAAAATAAATGCTTTATATAGAGAGAAACAAAAGCATTTGGGAAGAACGTAATTTTAAAGGAGACAACTGGTACACATCTTATCCACTTTCAGATGAACTTTTGAAGAAAAAAAATATTGCTGGAACAATAAGAGAAAATTAAAAGAAATTCCAAATTTTTTTTAAATTTAAAAAAACAAAGTTTACTCCTATATGTTTAGTTTTTTAATAAGATAAAGGTTTTTTTAAAAAATTAAGATCCCGTGAAAACATCGCACTCACTCACGACTAGATTAAAGGAGTGTATAAACAATGTGCTGAATGCCCTTATAAAAAGAATAGAAAAACTAAATTTAAGAGTGAAAAATGTAATAAACATAATGTATTTCCTACTTTTCTTTCTTTTTTATACAAATTTTATGGTATAATCAGAACGTAAACATCCTTGGGGGTGTGAGATACCCTGCGCAAGAACTTTAGGTCATTTTTTTGCATGAGTGATGCAGGGTTATAAGATAAATCAGTACTTACATACATGGCAATAATTGTTGGCAATACCAATTTCGCATGTGTCATATGCGCTGAATTGCCAATCATATGCTTCATTTCATATAATGTCGCCAAAAAGTTGTCATAATATGTAAGTACTGATAAATCCAATTTAAACAATGTCGAGAGATCAATTATTAATAAAACAAAATAGTCGTTAAATATTATTAATCAAGAACATTTAATATTTATATGTAATGTCTAAAAATAAAAAGCATTCTTGAAATATAGATTACATTCAATTTTACTAACTAATTTTGCTCATTCTGTAATTTCTGTTCAGTAAATTTTGATTCTTTCAATATTCGAAAATGAGAGTGAAAGGAATCATAAAGTATATTGAAATTGTTGAAGCTCTTTAAATAATTTTTTATGAGAACTTTTAACGCATTTTCCATAAATTTACTAATAAGCTAAAAAGGTTCTTTAAAACTTACAAGAAATTAAACTCCTAAAAATTATAGTTTAAAAAAAATAAAAAAAAAAAAACACTTTTATAGTTAATCGAACTAAAAGGAAAAAATAATTCTTAATATAAGAATAAAATGATTAGCGAGACAATGTCGTGATAAAAATGTGGGGTGCTCAATATCAATTGTTATAATTTCTTACTAGTTCTATTCTGAAATGCCGAGTTAGTGTAAAAATGTAGAACAAAAGCACCCCACGCTTTTACCACAATGACATTAATATATATTTTCTCGTTAATCATTTTATTCTTACATTATGCATTATTTTTTACTTTTTAGTTTAACTATAAAAGTGTTTTTTGGTTTTTTTAAACTATGAATTATTTTTCATTTTTTAGTTTGATCTACAATAAAAGCATGCTTTTTTAATTTTCTAAACTATCATTTATTTATTTCCATTTTCAAAGAAAGTGGGCAATTGTTTATATTATAATAAGAAATTACTGACATGAGTGTTTTCGCTTTAGAGTTGTAACAATCTTTCAGTCACCAAATCTGGAAATGGGAAATTGTTAATCGTCATCATCCTTATCAGGACAATGGAACAAAATTATTCTATTGTCATCAGTCCTTCAAAAGTGTGCAAAATTTCGAATTAATCAGACCTTTTGGAGTGGGTAAAAATATAGTTCAAAGATTCCGTTACATACAGGTGAAGCTTATAAAAGAGTCTAAAAAGATTACTAATTGAAAACGAAAATTTATTTTGTAAACTTGCCTCTTTCAAACCATGCAAGGCATTTTCGAGTTCAATATGAAAGTAAAGTTAAAATTATTAAGATGATGAACCATTCTCCTTTTATAGATCCTGTCCTTCCTCGAAAAGTGTCCTCCTTTTTTCAATATTTTAAAACAGATCTGTTAATCTCTGTATTCAGAGATGAACCAAACATGTTTCCAATATGTCGAGGAATAGTCTGAAACAAATATCACAGGAAATAACAGTTTTCAATGGTGTTTTAGGACTTTATCACAAGTAAATTGGGCAGATATAGAAAACTGTGTTGATTTTTTTATCAAAAGAAATGCCTGATATTAAAATCATTGACAATGGTCAGTTTGCAGACTGAATGTATATTTAAATTATAATAAAACTGAAACAATTGGAAAATCAACATGCTGAAATTGATAAGATGGATTGAAATACTTAACCATTTCAAAAATAAGCACATCACATAAGAAAATTTAGTTATTCTTTTTTAATTTACATTGTGCTGCCCTTGAACTAATGCACCAGTTGAGTCTTTTCAGTTCGTAATTTATGGACAAGTCAGAAATCAAGATTGAATGTTGATATTTTTTAGTTGCAGTACTTATAGTAAAGATGAAAGGTAATTTTTGCTCCGAAATTTCCGATAAATTATAAAATATATTGAGAAACGAAGCAATGCATTTTTGTTTGAATTAATAAAATGTTTCAAAAATTTTTACGTTGAAACTTTTTCTTAAATTTTTCGTTCTCCTTTTCATTTTAAAAATCTGGTCACCTTAAAAGTATTCCAAAGTAACACAATTATTTGCCTGAATAATTTAAACAAAATGACTTATTATGAATCAAGTAAATTATATTACATTTATAACGGTAATCCGCCAAAATAAGGTGAATATTTATTCCAGTAAATTTTTCGTTCAAAGGCAGTTACTTAAGAAATACAAATGAGTACATTTAACTCAAAAATCAAAACAATCTTGTACTCATGTGTTCTTCCGCGGGTAGCGTGGTAGATACAAAAAATAGTTCGGAAGATTTATGAGAATTAAATTTGTTGTTAAGCCCCAATTATCAAAATATGTAGCCGATATATTAAAAAGAGTTTCTGCAATCTGAATATCTTTTTTAATTTTTTCCGAAAGCATTAATTCGCATTTTTGGGGATTTTGAGTACATATAAGGAATCAAATTCAATCAAGGCATGCGGTCAAATCTGATGCAAACATTCTCATTTCAAAATGAGTATGTTTACGTACTCATTTTTGAGTAAGTCTTTTTTCTCCGTGTAATGTAATAAAAAAATCTTGTAATTAGTGTGTTTTATGATGAACAAGCACTTTTTAACATCTTGAAGTCTAGAAAATGCTCACGAATAAATACACAAATCTCTGTCTTAAGCTTTCAATTGCATTATAAAACATTCTTACAGTCCTTATCTTTTGATTTAAAAATGTCATGTTTTGAATTTCTAAATCGAAAGTATTTCTCTCTTAACCGCCGCCTCAGAAATCGATTTTCACGAAAACCGTTCCTAGCGGATCTCTACTCAACTAAAGAAACATGTCTGCCGGATTTTAGCAGTTCTAAAATGAGAATGTTTATGCCTAACACCTCCACAAACCCCTTGGGAATCGATTTCTGCATGACCCGTTCTTAACGGATCTCTACTCCACAGAGTGAGTGAGTAAATGTATATTAACGTTGCATTGTGAAACAACAGAAGGGCTTTTGGAGACGGATCTCGTAATTTTGAACCATAGTCAAGTGACGAGGATGACACATGATCTGCACCCCCTCTTCGAACTTCCACATTTAGCTCTCTACTCTACAGAAGAAATATGATTGCCAAATTTAAAGTTTGTATGTCTAATACTTTCAGTGATCTCATGATGAGTGTGATTGAGTAGCTTTTTTCCAATATATGTAGTAGGATTCAAAAGTTCATGGACTGAGTCTATAACTTAAAAAATATTTGCAATTAAACTGCTGAAACACATCCTTTCTCGAAATAAGACCCTTGATAATACCACACTTTTGCCATAGCTTGTAAAGTTCATCGAAACCTTTCTGGAATCCATTTTTAGCCATGTCCTTTAATTCAGCCTGCACAATGCACTTTAAACTTCATCTGCAGAATGAAATTGACGACCCTCCAAGTGACGTTCCAGCACAAGAAATATTCTGAAGTTTCAGGGAGTGAAATCAGGGGGAGTAAGAAGGATGTGGCAAAACAGTTTTTTTTCACTCCGTCGTTGTTTAAAGCAATACTCCTCAACCTTTTTATAGCTGTGGACCGGTAAACGTTAGATAATTTTACCGCGGCCCGCTGAGGGTGGGACACGTTGATTGTTTATATTTTATAATGCTTTGATTTAACAATCTTAATTTAGTTACTTTTAAATATGCCTTCGGAATAAAATATAGTTACACCAAAAATGAATAAAAGTGATTTAACGTGGAATATAAAGTGATTTCCGTGGAAACTTGCGCAAATCGAGAGAAAAATACAACTTTAAATAATATGGCAATAGTTTAATGTTCTTTAGACGGCCCGGAATCATTTGATCCACGGACCGGTACCGGTCCGTGGATCACTGGTTGCGGATCACTGGTTTAAAGCCTGTTCTTCCGTACCGCCACACTGTGCGGGAAGTCTATGAACGTCCAGAGCCTTTGTCGTCTTTGACACTTTCCCTGACATCTGAAATGTCGATGCCACTCAAAATCGCGTTCGCGATAATGTAACATTGCCTTAAACATGCTTCAACACTTCTTAAATCTTTGTAGCACTCTTTTCCAAGCCAACACAAAATATGATATTATACTCTGCTCAACAAACGCAATTTCTTTCAATTGCCGACGACTAAATGCATCCACCTACAAGATACAGCGCCGTGGCAAGCCACCACCCACGTGATTTTGGGGATAGGCCTCTTTTGAATTTCTCACAGTTTTTATGTTTTATTAACTATTAAACAACACCATTTAAGGTATCCGACTACGTTCGGAACCATGATTTTAAAAAAGCGCTTAAATGGATAATTTTCATGATATTTAGGGTCAAGATTAGAATACATGTATGAAATTGTTTTAAGGAAATTTTGACAAAAAATTTATTTAAGTATAATATTTTGGCAAAAAATTAACTTAGAATAACCTTTTTTTCAATATGTTCTCCTCTTATAAGAAAATTCTTCTAAAATAATAATATTTTGCTTATATAAAGGAAAGACTTCTCCATAGAGTCTGAACTATTTCTTTTCTTTGTGTTTTGAAAAATTCACACATTATTTTCAGAGTTACAACCCATTGAAATAATGATCGGTGTTTTTTTCTTAAAATTTCTCCCCTCTGTTGTCGTAAAACATGGATAAACCCACTTCTAAGTTATATATTTCAAAAATTCTAATTGAGCCTCTGTACAGAGGTCTGAGCTATACACAAGCAAAATATTATTATAATCGAAGCATTTTTCACAAAGGAGAATATTTTGAAAATGGGTCATTCTATGTTCATTTTTGTCAAAATATTGTACTTAAAAATTTTTTTATTGTAATAATATTCTTAAAACAGTTTTATAAACATTTTCTAATCTAAGTGACTTTAAATATCATAAATATTATTCATTTATACGTTTTTGCAAAATCACGGTTCCGAACGTAGTCGGATACCTTAATGTAAAAACAAATATCCCACATTACACACATAATCATTACGCGTAGTTAATCTGGAAAATAACATAGTAGTCTTGCAATGTATAACAGCGTTAATCCCTGTCTATGTCTTGTAATAAATTTTTTTAACAAAAACCTCTTTTTAACACTTTATAGCTCTTTAATTGCCTATGAAGGAGAAAAAAAATGTTTGGTTTCTCTATTATTATTATTAAGTTTCTTAAAACATTTTTTGTAAACAGTAATAATATTTAGTTGGTCGTAAATCCTAAAAGTCAAAATGATCATAATGGAATTATCTTAAGACTTTTTGGAAGTATTTAGGCAGCGAGAGAGAGAAAAACGTTAGCTAATATAGAGTGTGATTGAGGATTGTAAACACAAAGGTAGCAACCAATAGATTCAGATGTGAAAATAAATAAATAAATGAAATGAAATAACCAATATACAGAGCCCTGATAAGTGAATATTTAGTTATTAAGAAATATATAATTTTCAATCGTGGAATATTCATTAACAATTAATTCATTTAATTACAATATTATTGTATATATTTTCCAAAAAAATGTATATTAAAAATAAAAATCCTTACTCGAAGTGACGTTGAAAAAAATCTAATATTACTATTATTTTAAAACAAATGAAAAAATGAATACATTTTATTTAAGGTGCTTAAAATATAGTTTTTGATAAAATTTCTCAAAGTGAAATTTTTAGAAATTACATTCGATTCGATTAAATATTTGCATAACTTTTAAAGTGCAGTTATATTATACTTTAATTTGTGTGTGACTTAAAATTAATAAATATCCCATCTAAATTTCTCTGAAACCTTTTTTATAGCATTTCCAGAGCTAAATTATAATATAGTACACGCATACGCTATATCCAGTCAGACTACATATTTTAGTGGTATCAAAATGACTACATTTATATAGATCGGATGGCGAACCAAGGGCACGCGTGCCATTGATGGCACGTGACACAATATTTTGGCATGCCACCGATCAAAACGGTTTGCATTTTAGTTCAAAATAACAAAGTATTACGAAAAAACGAGAGTGGTCGGTCGCGGTGCGTGGGGCGGAGAGAAGCACGCTCGTTTGTTGTCTTACAAGTTATGTTATTTGTCATCTAATCCGTAACAAATGAAATCACACTAATGTTACTTTAATTTGAATTACACGTATAATAACGAAAACATTTACTACAATACAGTGAAAAAATGTATTTTTTCGTAGTAATTTTTCGTTTTGAGTAGTTAGTACTTAGTTTTATTACTTCACGAATAATCACGTAAAAATTATTTGATGGCACGTCAATACCTCATTAAACATTTCTGCAGAAAAAATGGCACGTGGATTCATAAAGGTTCGCCCCCTGATATAGATTAACATCACTCAAAAATTAAATAAAAATACTAGCCTTGAGAGAATAAATTGAAATGCTAAATACAAGGATGTTCAGTAGATTAAAAGCTGATACACGATTTCAAATAACAGAAATTTGTTTTTAGTACTAATTGAAAACTGTACACAATTTCATTTAATCTCACTCTTTCATTATAAAAATTGAAGGGAATTCACACGCATACAAACAAAAGAGAATAAAAATAATTATTTTGATACGTATATATACATATTTCCAAAATTAGCTAATGAACTGTTTTATAATTGTGTGTATTTTCTTCTGCAAAAATTAATTTAAATCTTTTATGTGATAAAGATATTTTTTAATTGTGCAGATGATTTTTCTCCTTCGAGTCAATAATGAAAAAGTTGTGTTTTTCTTTTACGGATAAAAATGTAATATAATTCGTTTATCAGAGTAGAATTATTATAATGGTGTCATAAGATTAAACCGTTAATTGAATTTTTTTATCTTGCAATCTAAATTATATTATCGGTTGATAATTTTTTAACAATGGTCACGTGTTTATCGTTCAGTTTCATTCGATCTGGATCTCTTACAAATGAAATAAATTTCGTTCCCTTCCTATTTTTTTCAGTGGAAAAGATGTGTCGTCTAAAAATGTAATTGTATCAAAATCTTCTGTTAAAATCATCTATGTATTCTTATAAAACCGTTAATATTTTTTCTCTCTCAGCTGACGAAAAACTAACAACTATGAATTTTTTTTAAATAAAATACTACTTCATACACTGAGTACAAATAATGGAAGAGCGAACAGTTTTTTTTAAGAAATTCTAAATGGATTTACAAGTATAGTTAAAAAAAAGTGCAAAAAGATGCATTTTAAAAAAGAGAAGCGAACACTTCGGACATCTGTTCAGTAAAAACATGGCGCGCAAGTGGCATGTAATTTACGGAGTACCTGTCCCTAAATGAGGAACGTACCTCCTCATCAGAATTTTAAAATTAAGAGCCGAATTAATGGGGTTACATAAGATAATTTTTAATAAAAGATAAAATTAAATGTGCAGAACAATTCTGCTGAAACGGCGACAGACGAAGTCTGTCCGCCGGAGGGACGATTGCCCTGCTTTCTGCGATCTGATTGGCCGAGGCCAGTCGCTCGCAGAAAGTGGGCGTGGAAATGGATTGGGTCGATCCGAAAATAAACGAACCGAGACAAGGAGAACTTGAATAAGATTCGAAGATCTCATGCAAAAAGAGGGGGAGAAAATAAATTTTGAATAAAAATTTAAAATGTGTGAACCAACTTGCACATTGCCGGTGAAAAGGGGGGTGGGGTAGGACTAAAAAGGTGAATATAGAACTTACGGTATACGAATTTTCGAATGACGCAATGAAGTCATATATGTGATACAATCATGATAAATAATTGATAGAAGTAGTTGAGGAATATCCAGTTCTCAAAAATAAGAGCGATCGTTCAAAAGAACAATTTAATTAATGATTGCTGGATGTGAAACGAACACGGCACGCTTAACAACCCTTATCGAGGCACTTAAAAACTCTTAAAAAAAGTTTCTGATACAGTAGTAGGAAAAGTGAAAGGAACTTTTACTGTGTGTTAATAAGAATACGCTTACTGTGTAAAGTTAGGGAATAAAAATTTATTTCAGCGGAGAGAAACACACTAATTCACAAATGAGATTCTCTAGTTTTATAAGCCGTGATTGTTATTGAAAACTTATGGAATCTTTCATGGCGAAACCTTTTACATAAAAGTATGAAGCTTGGGATCAATATTCATACACTGCATAGAGAAAATTTCAAATAAGGTAGTAAATGAATATTCACACATTCTATTTTAAACGATACTCGTGGTTTACTGAAACTTTAATGGACAAGACACTTTTTTTTACCAATTCAAAAACTTTCTTTCATGGGCCTTGGGAAGATTACTTCCCATCTACATGATCTTGCAAAATACACCTTTGTGGGGGATCCGCAAAACCCATTATAATATATTGGCCTTGTTATTATAACGCTGTGAAAACTAATTCCAATACTCATCTTATTTTCTAATTCACCTTGCCATCATAAATAGTTACATACTGTGGTAAGCAAGCAAAAGAAACAGAAGTTTAAACAAGCTAACGTTCCGTATAGCATTAGCTCGTCAGATAATAGACAGATACTTCTCTAGAAAAAGGAAAAGGACGTCCTGCTTGCTTCCAAGCAAAGAAGTGTGTAGTTCCGGATGATGTGCGCTTAGCCAGTGAGGGAAATCGTATGCCAAAGATGGTTTCCAACTATACACGATGTAGGAATTCTAGCAGAAAGAGACAAAAAAAGAGAGAACCCCCTACATGTGTGCAGGATGTGATGTGCAACATACATCTAGTCTTTTCATGACAAATAATCACCATTAAATTTAACTTTCTTTATAACGGTGAATGTTTCCTTCGGATGTATTCTTACCCCTAAAATTTAAATGTAAACATAAAATTCGGCAAAATAACGCATATTTCCTTAAGGTATCCGACTACGTTCGGAATCGTAATTTTGCAAAAGCGTATAAATGGGTAATATTTATGATGTTTAGTGTCACTTACATTAGAAAATGTACATAAAAGTGTTTTAAGAATAGTAGTACAATAAAAAATTATTTCAGTATAATATTTTGACAAAAAATGAACATAGAAGGACCCATTTTCAAAATATTCTCCTTTTGGGAAAAATGCTTCTATTTTAATAATATTTTGCCTGTATATAGCTCAAACTTCTGTACAGAGGATCAACTAGAATTTTTGAAATATATAACTTAGAAGTGGGTTTATCCATGTTTTACGACAACAGAGGGGGAGAAATTTTAAGAAAAAAACGCTGATAATTATTTCAATGGGTTGTAACTCAGAAAATAATGTGAAATTTTTTAAAAAAATAGTTCAGACTCTCTGGAGAAGTCTTTATTTTAAATAAGCAAAATATTTTTTTTTATTATTTTAGAAGCATTTTTTATAAAAGGAGAACATTTTGAAAAAAGGTTATTCGAAGTTAATTTTTTGCCAAAATATTATATTTAAATACTTTTTTTTTTTTTGTCAAAATGTCCTTAAAACCATTTTATACATGTATTCTAATCTAAGTGACACTAAATATCATGAAAATTATCCATTTAAGCGCTTTTTTAAAATCATGGTTCCGAACGTAGTCGGATACCTTAAATGGTGTGGTTTAATAGTTAATAAAACATTAAAACTGTGAGAAATTCAAAAGAGGCCTATAAAATATGGCCTATGAAAAAATTAAGACATATATCATTTTTGCAAAATTTCAGCTTATCTAAAAAAAAGTCCTGTATTTCAAAGAGCAAGGAAACACTTTGTTTTAAATAACTCCCTATTAAAAAATCGATACATTTTATATTCTATACACTGCGAAAAACCGGTATTCAGGACGGAGTACAAAATACTCACTTTTGAACGTCACATACTGAAAATAGCTCCGATGCAAACATACTCAAATTTTAGAAAAGCCCATTCTCATCTTTGGCAACGACTACGTACTCAAAATGCGTAACGTTAAATAAAGAGCACTTTTTGAGTTCCTCACACCTCGGGCATTTCTCTTCGGCAAGGTCAAGCGGCCGCGGTAGCCGAGTGGTATAGGTATCGGATCGTGGCTTGCCTGGTCACGAGTTCGATCCCAGTACCACTAAAGACCCGCCGCGTAGGGCAGCGATGCACGTTACATCTGTCGAGAGCTGAAACGTCCTCCCGTTGGTGTGGTGTGGTAGTTAGGAGAGGGGGGTGCCAGCTCAGGTGTCGTCCACGTCACTTGACCATGGTTCAAAATTACGTGGTCCGTCGCCAAAAGCCCTCGTGTAGCTGAACAGTGCGATGTTAATATTAAATCAATCAATCAATCAATCGGCAAGGTCAAAGGAAAAGAGGTTGCTTGTCATTGGTAGATGTACAATGACGTCATTATTCTGGGCTGCCTGGTTTGGCGTTATAGCATTTTTCTATGCCCTAGTGGTTCATTGAAACATAGAAGTTTTGTCCCCATTTGGGAGATTGTTTTTTATGCAGTTTTTTCTTCCGTGTCTTGAGTATAATAGTTAAATTCCCTTGCGTATGAAATTTTCATTGTAAAAATTACAATCTGTTCTGTTTTTTCATTCACGTAAATCAAAATATTTTTAATGGATTCAATTTTGTAGAAGAAATATATATTTGAGCTTAGTAAATGAGGAACTCAATTACAAATAAAAAAATTGTTATATAAGTTTTTAATAATCCATTTACAGTGATTAATAATACTTTAAAAATGAATTACATGTTTCGAGTTTTATCCTTATGTAAGAAAAAAGAAGTCACTTATAAATAAAGAAAATGTATGTTTTTTTATAATATATATTTATTGTTAATATTAATGTACATTTTAAAGGTAAATGAATTCGTTCTTATATCAGAATGAATTTGTACAGGCAAGTGATATTTTAAATTATTAGCTTAATTTAATTTTTGTAATTAGTGATTTTTTTTGTGTATATTAGTGATTTGTTTTTGTGTGTGTGTGTATATGTGTGTGTGTGTGTGTGTGTGTGTGTGTGTGTGTGTGTGTGTGTGTGTGTGTGTGTGTGTGTGTGTGTGTGTGTGTGTGTGTGTGTGTGTGTGTGTGTGTGTGTGTGTGTGTGTGTGTGTGTGTGTGTGTGTGTGTGTGTGTGTGTGTGTGTGTGTGTGTGTGTGTGTGTGTGTGTGTGTGTGTGTGTGTGTGTGTGTGTGTGTGTGTGTGTGTGTGTGTGTGTGTGTGTGTGTGTGTGTGTGTGAAAGACTCATTTATTCACATTTATAAAAAAATTCATCTAATACTCTGTTTCCTTTTAAATTTTAAAATTAAATTTACTGCAAAAGTTTTAGCTATTATAAACTTAACTATATAAATAAAATTTTTATTTTCTATCTTTAGTAAAATACTATAAATAAAGAGATTCGTGGCTATTGTGTAAGAAACACCTCACTGTTCTAACTTCCACATCACATCCATATTATTCGTTCAAGTTATCATCGACACATTTATTCACATAATTCTCAATTTTTGCAGTTATTTTAGAGGTTTTCTCTTCTAACATGCTCGCACATATAAATCTTCATTCAGGGTTTAAATCAAAAGTCCTGAAATTAAGTGCCACTTGAATCCCTTCATCAGTGGTTTATTATAGAGAATAGTTTGTTTTTATAACAGGAAAGTATGATGAAGAAATGGTCATTATTGGAATTTGGATTCATCTTAAGAAGTATTTACTGATCTGCAGTAGCGCACACAGGAATTTTTCAAGGGGGGTCCGGGGTCGAAAGTTCACCATTCTTGTATCATGCTCCTTTTGATTTTGTCGATTTTCGGGGGGAAAAACACAGTAAAAAACTAATTTTTGAATAAATAATTAGCATTAATTAATAAAATTAATCATTAATAACAAGTAATTAAATTTTACGTACTATATACTTATAATTATAATCAATCGGAAAAAATTCGGAAAAATCAATCAGAGGGGGGGTCCGGACCCTCCCCCTCCCCCTCCCCCTTGTGTGCGCCACTACTGATCGGGGTTGTGTCACTCGAAGCACATCAATTTTCTCCTTTCCTAAAGTATGTTTCCTCCTGTAAAGCTACTGCTCGAAAATTAATACGAAAATATGACATAAAATTATACGTTTTCGAGCAAAAATAAAAATTAGCCATTAAATTATAATTTCCAAAAACTTATTTAGATTTTGCATACGGCAGATACCTGTGGAGGTCTTTTACACGTTTTAAGTGTAAATTATTGGGAGAGGGGATTGATCTTACATTGATTTTCAAATGTAATGGTTTTTATTGCTATGTTAATAAAGAATATTCGATTATTGTGAAGTTTTCGATTTATTTTTGGACTGGGGCTAATTTTTTTTCTGAGCTGCACATTTGGAAACTATTGTATTACCATACGTCCTAAAAGGGAAGATTGTGTTTAGAATTAGAATGACGCGTGCATTATATTTCTTAAAATATTTTTGAAGTTTATTTATTTTTATCACACAGAGATCCGAGCATTTATCTTAGAATTTCAGCAATGTTATAAAAACTGATACATCAAAAGAATTATAATTTATTGTAACTTAACTTCTGTAGGAGTGGAAAGGTCCATTAACACCTGCTAAAGGGAATGGGTAGTTCCCCTCCCCCTTGGAATGTGGAATGTGAAGTTGCATTGATTCGGTCTTTGGGTACGACGGAGTGAAGTCATGTCCAAACGTTGCTAACTGTACAATAATTGTTTTCCTTAAATGTTTTTTTTAATAAACCTTAATTTTTAAAATTTAGATGCCAGGTTCTTAATTTGTTTCCGTGTCCATTGATTAGAATCAAACTTTAGTACTTCTATCCATAAAACTAATAAAATAACCTTTTTATATGAAAGATGAAAAAGTAAGAAATAAATGTATTGTAATTAGTCATAAAAGAACAATTAAATACGAATAAGAATAGTTTTTTCCTTATATAAATAAGTTTACCAAGATACATGAATAATTTGCTCCTTGCTGACATAAAGATATGTGTAGTCATTATTTTGTCTTATGTCAACTAATTGTTTGCGTTTTACTAATCAAGAATTTTTCTAAAAATTCAAAGGATTTGATTTTTTATGCTAACAAAAGCAGTATTATTACAGTTGGAAAAAATATAAATTTTACATTTATTGATTTGTGTATTTAAAGGATTTATTTTTAAGAACATGCAAGTAATTCGGTAGTTTATTAATGTCTCATTCAGAGGAAACATGAGGGATATCGCAATGAGACGGACCTCATTATTTGAATAACAATCAAGTAACGAGGATGATATCCGACCTGGAACCCAGTCGATTATGTTATGACGGCAATGAAAGTACTTTAAGCCTTTAGAAAGTTAACGTGTATTAGAGCCGTGCTAGATGATGGAATCCTCAATTGTGATCACTCGGCTACCACAGCTGTAAAAACATGTGGAATCTACAATGTGATACTGTTTAACAAGTGACATTTATTTATGATTTTGAGATATAGTATTAAGTTAACGCCACATTCCTGCCATTTATCACATTTAACTGTCATTGTTAATCGATTGTCATAATTTTCAGCATACATAGGAACAATTAATTCAAAGATGAACATTATCATATAATTTTAATCCTTGAAAAATGCTTGGTGTAAAAATCTAAACTTAATCTTAAGATTCAATAATTATGAAATCTAATGCATCAAAACAGAATGAATTATCGAGGCAATAAAAAAATGACATTTATCAATGTTTTATTCTTTTAAGAAAGAAAGTATACAAAAATTCTTAACAGAGTGTTATATAAATAACTAATTAATTCTCAGAGAAGCAATATTATAAATTGATTAACCACAATATAGCTTAGTTGAATATTTACATGTCTATTGGTACACAGATGTTCAATAGTTATAAGATTTTTTAAACTCACATATAGTTAATGTAATTTTGTTCTTTGTTAAAGAATTATGCATGTGTCTTAAAGAAAATATTTTCCATTATAAAAAGATAGAGATCTTCAGAGTACTATATGATTATAAAATAGCCCATTATCGATTTGAGATTTTACATTGACATAGAGAGACAGGTAGAAATTTTGCTTTTTCTTTCCATTTTTTAAATTCATTGTATGTATCTAAATGTTCAAATAATTATATTATTGTTTGTTTTTCAAAATTAATTAATTTAAGAGTTAACACGATAACTTGAGTTTGTATGTACGAAATTACTGCGTTTAACAGAATAAAAATAAATCTATAACATTTTCAACATTTTAAAACATTTACTGAAAATCAAAACATAAATAAATTTTACCCTGATAAATTAATTTAAATTTGCTTTAGGTTATTATACCTTTGACTGAAATGAAATAAGCGTTTCCTTTTTTGTGTGCAATAGTTTACATTGTGATTAGTGTTTTATATAATAATCAATGTTTTATACTATTTCATTCAATGCCTTTAATATTACTGAAAAAGAAATTTTGGTGGAATGTGGTTTAAATTCGTAGGAAATGTCTCCTTTAAAAGGAAAAGAAATTTTTTGAACTGAAATCAGTAGTAATTATCACACGCGATTTCCAAACACAAGTTTGTCTAAGAAAAGGAAAATGGGGACTTTCAAACTTAGAAAGCTCTACAGTATTGGATAATTTTTTTATAAAAAAATTATCCAATCCAAAATATCTGAAAAAATAAATATAATCAGAACATAGAGTCTAACAGATATAGTTACATCTAAATTAAAATAATATGTTCGTTCTCTTTTTTTTCCGCCTATTTATTCGTGAGTCACGCATTTTATGTACAATAGTATAAAGAAAGGAGTGTTCGGGGGCACTCTAAGGCTATTGAACGTTTGAAACTCTGAATACAGAATAAGATGGTTCTTGTAAATAAATATGGAAAGCAAGTCGTAAAATCTTTTATATCAACAAAAAATGCTTCTCCCGGTTGATTCTTCAGTGTTTGGTCATTGTTGATTATCACATGCCTATTTGGTGTAAGAAAACCTAGAAATGCACATCTGCCTTCTTGTAAATCTTCTAAGGTTACTTTCAAATAGCCGGAAAACTATTCTTCCTCTTATTGCCGTAATGAATCTTTGGAAAGGGCATTTCCTTTTCTGTTAAATTGTCGGACATAGGATAATGCCGACAAAGCCCTCCAAAAAAGCCCCTCTTCTACTTACCCGGTCACTTTAAGGACCTGTTCAAACGAAGAGGAGGGGGGGGTGATATTTGAACCTAAAGTCTTTCTTCGTTTTGAAAAAAATTAAGAAAAATTGTTGTCACAGTTATCTGCAACTCGATTGAGGAGTCAGTGCGTTGAGAAGGAAATGTTTTTGTAAATGTTTTGAATGCTGATCGAAGGAGTTGTCTTCGTAGGAATGTTTTGGCTCTACCTTACGCACAAAATCAGTTCATCATCGCGCAAAAATCAGAGCAGTAATCTTAGAATTTAGGCATTATGCAATTCTTTTGAAATTTTAAATAAAAAGTAAGGATTATCCAAAGGCTAAAAATATAACTCTTTTTGTACAAAAGTCGAAAAAAATTAAGAATCCCAGTATTTTGTACTCGCAAAAGAAGCAATTTAGTACAAAGAATAATAATATAATCCTTTTATGTAAACAAGTTTACCGAGATACATGAAGCTCCTTTGCAAATTAAACATGCTTGTAGTCATAATATTTTGTCTTTGATACCAGCTTATTGTTTGTACTTTACTATCAAGTATTCTAACATTCAAAAGCATTTCCTCTTTTTTACAAATGAAAACAATTTATTACTGTTGAAAAAAAATATAATCTTAAATTTCTTATGTGTATTTAAAGAATTTATTTTTAGGAACACGTAGGTAAATTGATAAATCTAATATATATTATAAATGTGAAAATTTGTGAGGATGTTTGTGGGTCTTTCACGCAAAAACAACTGAATGGATTTTAATGAAACTTTACAGTAATATAGCTTATACATCAGAATAACACATAGGCTATAATTTATAAAAATTTGTAAAAAGTGTCCAAAATATAACGATATTTGTCAAGTAAGTAGGAAAAAATTCTGGCATCTGCAAGCAAATCTGGCTTGCGCTGCAAAAAAGCCCACCACAGCATATATCTATTGTGACATCGTCGATGGTTGTGAATTCCCATCTTCCGATTCACGATAGGTTTTATGGTTTCACCAGCTGTTCAAGGACAAGTACGACGTCATCGATTGTCTCTGCATTTTTACGATCCACCAGCTGTGGAATGACCAGTGCACGTGACCATGGGGTCATTGTTTATTGTATGAACTCAGGGAGTGAAGACAGACAGACGGGTAGCCATAATGGTGAAGTAGAGCCGGCGCCCCATTGACAATAGGCGAAGCCTATCTTAAAATAATCATGTCGTCTTTTCTGGTGTTGAGTGAAGGGGACTAGAAACAGGTGGCGTGAGGGACAAGTGTGTCCAGATGTTGGACAAGGAACTATGGCGCCTTGGGCAAGACGGCTCGGGTGTATTTTGGCGTGTTATGCGCAAATAGGACGAGGGAGGTCAAGAGAGACTTTGTGACCTGCCAATAAGAAGGAACGAGGGGTGTGTTGTGAACATACCCCTGGTGTTTAAAAGGGGTTCTTTTTCAGGAAGAGGGAAAAAAAGGACGAAAAAAGTCGGGAGAGAACGGACGGAAGGAGAAGAAAAAGACGGGAGAGAGAGAGGAGACGGAAAAAGATAAGAAAAAGAGTCGGGGAGAGAGACGAGAGGAGCCCGCCTTGTATGGAGAAAAGGGCTGAGTCCGGGATTGGAGTGAAAAGACGATGAACGTCGGTGGCGTTGAGAACGGGAATATGAACTGACTACACCGGCTTGGCATATAGACCAGTGCTTCTCAAACTTTCAATACTGGCGCCCCCTTTTCGATCACAATTTTTTCGCGCCCCCTTATACATTAATAATGTACTGAATGCAATAATAATGCACTTTGATGCTAAAGCTACAATAGGCAATCTTAATTATTAATCATACAAATTAGTAACATAAGTATTAAATTTTGTATACTACTTTTAAGCAAAGTAAATAAATAAAATAGGTTAATCATTATGTTATTTTTTCCTTTCTCTAATTTTTAAATTGGACATATTGCAAAAATGCAGTAGCTGCTTAGAAGACAAAATATAGATATCTGCTAAATATAGAAAAAGAACTCAGGGGGTCAATTTCTAATCATAAGCATTCCTTATAAAAACTTTGCTTTCTAAGACAAGTTCATGGACATCATTAATACTTATTACACTTGTTCTTAATTTAGTATTAATTAATTAGTTATAAAATATTCTGTGCAGCACTGATAAATTACAAGTATACTGGCTGAAGTGCCCGCTCTTTGCACGAGTTCATTTATAAGAAAATAAAACATTATTGATATAATAGCTGAATTGTAAGGGAAGCAAAGCCAAGTGCTCGACAATGTTTACAAAAACGTAAAATGATTTTTTTTAAATGGTTGCTCAAATTATAATTAGTTTTAAGCGAATTGTAATTTTAAGCCTCACAGAATTAGCATTTATAATTGATGTTAAACAGTAGCGCACACAGGAATTTTCAAGGGGGGTCCGGGGCCGAAAGTTCACTAATCTTATATCAGGTTCCTTTTGATTTTGTCGATTTTCGGGAACAAAACACAGTAAAAAGCTAATTCTTGAATAGATAATTAGCCTTAATTAATAAAATTAATCATTAATAACAAATATTTAATTAAATTTTGCGTACTATAAACTTAGAATTATAATCAATCGGAAAAAATCAAGGGCTTTGAGGGGGTCCGGACCCCCTTGTGTGCGCCACTGATGTTAAATAATGATCAATAATATAAAATATCGATGAAGAATAATTGAATTATTTTTAATATTTAAAGCGAAAAGACTTCAACATGTTTTAACCCAAGAGCAGGCACGCACTCGATACGGTCGGGGTTATTGAGTCCCCCCAATCCTTTTTTATAATTATTTTATTGTACACGATACAAATCATGATTCCAGTGAATAATTTAATTAAGAGAAAGTTTACTTACCTACTTTCAAGGACTTTTCAATTTTTCTTTGGTAATAAATAAACAGTTTTGCCAGAATTAACGATTTCGTAATCTGTGTGTCCCGCGCGACCACTTCCGGGTAAAAGTATATTCATTATGATAATATGTATGTTACTGCTAAAAAAATTGTGTGAAACGTGTTTCGTTATGCTTTATATGTTGAGAATATTTATAAAAATATGTCTTGGCCAAGTAATCCTTCATGGGCTTGTGTGTGTGTGCTCTCCGTGGTTTTCCAAATATCATAAAACTCTTTTGCATTGAAAAAAGCGCAACAGAGAACACATAAGAGAGGGGTCATAACTAACTGTACCAATAACTTAGAAGGTCAAACCGATTACAGCTATAATGAGCAGTATTTCAAAAATAATGACAGTGATGAATTTTTTATGTTCCTAAATATTTTCGATTTTGGGTCTGGGATCTGTTTTTTCTCTGAAAGAGTAGTATGTTAGGTTAAAAAAAAGCGTAATAAAAAAATCTCTCATCATGGGATTACAGCAAATCAAATAAAAGTTTTTTTATTTGGTTATAGGATCAAAGATAGCTAATTAGGTATTAAAGAAGTTTTTATTTTTGTTGACTTAATATCGCGCGCGTGCGCCTATAAATTGTATCAGAGTAAAAGTGCATTTTTTATTATGTCTGAAAGTATTTTTTTTAATTCATTCCAGTAAACTAATTATTTTTTAAATCTTTTATTTTCGATATGCTCGCGCCCCCCTCGTAAGGTCATCGCGCCCCCAGGGGGCGCGCCCCACAGTTTGAGAAACACTGATATAGACTGAATAATATTACTTCATTAAGAATTGTTTATCAAATAAACAATGTTTTTATTTCTATATGAAGCTGTAAAGAATTTTTTATTGATGGATAGCTACACACGACGTTACACTATCTTTTGTTTGTGAAAAACTCTTTGTTTTGGCTACGCAAGGGGCTCGCTTCTAATTAATTCCTGTGATCAGAATAATGCCTATTTTTTTTATTTCAGAATAAAACTAAGTTTTGAAGGGAGAGATTGTTATAAATCTCTCTTTATTTTAATGTTGTTGTTCTTTTATGATTTTATTATGCACATTTAGTAGTAAGAAATTGATCTTTTTTCAAAATAAATGCTTTTATCGGTTCTGGTACTTAAAGTAAATAAACTTTCTCTTTCCCACTGCATCATTTGGACAAATTTTCAAAATTTGTTTGTGGTTAGTAGTTAATTATAACGCTATAATTTTAATTGAATGGGCAGATATTGCGTTTTTAAGTATAAAAATAATTATAACTAATGTACTGTATTTTTTGGAGTGTGTGAGTGAGTGAATATTAACATCGCACTGTTCAGCTACACAAGGGCTTTTGGCAACGTATCACGTAATTTTGAACCATGGTCAAGTGACGTGGACAACACCTGAGCTGGCACCCCCTTCTCCTAACTACCACACCACACCAACTTATAAGAAACATTTTACCAATACTTAGCAGGAGTATTCTTTGAAATCCACTCTTCCAAGATATATGGCAGCACGGGTTCTATGATGAGTATTTTAGCGGGGAAGCTGAATAGTTTTGTAGCAGATATTGCGTTTTCAGTTGACGGCGTTTTCAGCGGATTGCAAAGATTATTATTTTTGTCCTGAAAAAATAGTTTATGTCAAAATTTAAGTGTCTTATGTTTTTGTATGTTAGTGAAGACCTTGGAAAATGATTTGACTACTTATTTTAAGTGAACGGTGTATATAATTAATTTTACAGTCGAATTTCTTTAATTAATTTATTAGCTCTAACGGATTAAATTTTCCGAAGTGGAGTATTTTGTTTATGTATATCCCTTAATTTTAACTGTAGTGATCAAAAAAAATTGTATGAAAAAACTGCAGTAAATCATAATGCGGTTGGATAAAGTATTAAAGTGCATCACGCCCCTACACGGCGGGTCTTACAAAGCTCTAATAAAGCTCGAGCTACGAAAGTAGCTAGGCATTTGCCAACTTAACTCTATCGTTAACATTTCGCAATGTTTTTCATTGAATCGCCATTATAATTTAAAAATTGTCGTTGCTTGCGAATAGTACAATTTTAAAATAAAATAAATACAACAGAAAGTTATATTGATGTATTACACTTTCAAATATAAATTATTTACACTACTTTAAGCGTTCATTACGCAAAACTTTTAACAATGTGTTACTTTTGCTGAGCAGAGATCAACTTAGAGAGGTATTTTGAAAAATCGACCCTTAAGAGTGTTACGAGGAATAATAAATAAAAAAATCCTTTTTATCAGCTATTAGATCTACATACTTAAAATTTAACAAAGGTGTTTTTTTTTCTTTCTTTTTTTTTTCTTTAGCTGAGATATGCAAAAAGCCTTTTTTTGTTTAATTTACAATTCACATAAAATTAACTCATTAAAAACTTCTTTTTCCTTCAATCTGTGTTGTTTAATTTTTCAATTCACCCGTGCGAAGAACGGGTACATCAGCTAGTTATTAATATTTCATTTACGAGTTCCATTAGGAACAAAGTAATAAGACGGACCTCGTAATTTAAATGACGATCAAGTAACGAGAACGATAGCCGAGCTGGAGCCCCCACTTCTAATTTCCACACCATGACAACGTAAGGATTTTGACTTAATGCGTATCAGCTCTGTTACATGATGGAGCCCCTAATCGTGATTATTAATGCGACGCTTACTTAATTTAAACTATATATTTAACTATTTAATTTATTCCCATTAAATTCATTTTAAATAAAACCCGGTTCTACTCTTCTATTGGGGTCACATTATAGCTTAAGTTTAAACATTAGATCTTTTAAAGACAAATAAACTGTACGCTAAATCAAAAGACATTCTTTAAATAATCATTAATTTATTTTAAAACAATAAGATTGAAATTAAGTAAAGCATATAGAGACACATAACAGGATTTCACTTTGCGATAAGATTGAAATTAAGTTAAAGCATATAGAGACACATAACAGTATTTCACTTAACTGATAGAGGGTCGAGGGAGAGGAGTCATGGCGCTGCCTGGAGTCCACTAATTCGAAGGGACGTGTCAGACCAAGAGGGTGTGAGAAAGTGCGTCAGAGAGAGCGACAATTCGGGGTGCATCCGCTTTTATTCCGAGGCGGCTTGCTCCTGTATTCTGGAGCGGATTCTTTACAGTAACTCAATCATTATGTCTGATTGGTCTAGAGTCTTTGCGGAAGGATATCCTCTCACGGTCAATGACATCCCCAAGCGCGGGAAATTCTAAAGACACCCCGATACCATGATATATTTATGGGTGCGGTGCCCTTTTCCAGGCGTGGGAACGCGTCACCATTTTCGGTGGGGTAAAAAGAGACGCATTCACCAAATTCCTTCCGTTGTAAACAACAACAGGGCAGATGTAAAAATTACAGTTGCAACCTTAGGGACCGGCGACCTCCCATCATTATTTTTCAATAAAAAAACATGAAGGGACTACAATGTGGCACTATTTAACACACATGTGCCAACATTTATAGCCTTAGAATATTCACATTTTATAGCATAATGCGAAACACCTACCTACTGTTCATCTCATTTATTTGCCACAGTAAATGTTTTATCATAATTTTCAGTATATATAGGAAGAATTAGGTGAAAGGAAAATGTAATTTTAATTTTTGAAAAATATTTGTAAATAAAATTTAGACTTATTCTAAGGATTCGTTAAGTATTAGGAATTCTAATATATCAAAACAGAATGGATTAAGAGTACCATGTATTCTGCAAATATATATTCTAAAAGAAAAAAACAATTATAAAATCATTAACAGTGCAGTTTCCTAAGAATCATAGTTGATTTTTGACGATGTCTATTGGAATTCATATGTTGCAAATACGTCAGTGTTTCTCAAAGTGTGGGGCGCGCCCCTGGGGGCACGATGACCCTACAAGGGGGCGCGAGCGTATCGAAAATTTAAAGATTTTCTTTTAAAAAAATAACCGGAAAGAGAAGTAAAAAAAAATGCTTTCTTCCATAATAAAAAAAAATACACACAACAACACTGACATAATTTATGTTTATTATCTGGCTTTTTTCCGTCATCAAATAGCTATCTTTGATCCCAAAACCAAATTAAAGAAGAAAAAAACATTTTGTTTTATTTGCTGTATTTCCTCAATGAGAGATTTTTTTATTACCTTTTAACATAAAATATTACTCGTTAAAAGAAAAAACGAAACCCAGACCCTGAGAAAAATTCTAAGATAAACAATTCACCACTGTAATTATTATTGAAATACTGTACATTAGTTGTAGAAAAAGAAAAGGAAGTCATGATTCACTTTTCAGCCAGGCTGCATAGTACGTTTGCTAATCATTTGATTGACCTTCAATCTTATGGTATGGTTATTATCAATATTAGTTCCCTCCCATCTTTTATGCGTTTGCTTTTCGCTTAGGGAAATTGTAAATAATTGAGTTTTGCGATATTTGGAAAATAATTGATTGGTTTAACATTTCTGTAGGATAATTGAAAAGTGTCTGATTTGCGAACTTTATAATGGTCTCGTACTTTTGAATCATTTTAGTTCAGTTTTATTGGATTTTTTCTCAAATCATCAAAGAATTTAATAGTCCTTGAAAGAAGGTAAGTATACTTTCTATAAATTAAAATATTCACTAGAATTCCGATTTGTATCGTGTACAGTAAAAATAATTCTAAACAAATGATTGAGGTGACTGAGTCCCCCCGCACTACCATTAATGTTAGTATCGAGTACGCGCCTGCTCCCGGGTTAAAACATTTTGAAGTCTTCTCGCTTTAAATATGTTAAAAAGTAACACAATTATTCTTCATCGGAATTTTATATTCTTTTTCATAATTTAACATTAATTCTAAATGCTAATTGTGTGAGGTTTAAAATTACAGTTCTTTTAAACAGTTATTTACAATTATAGCATTTATCTAAAAAAATCATTTTACATTTTTGTATACAATGTCGTGTGCACACAGTTTTACTCTCCTTACAGTTCAGCTATTATATCAAGAATAATGTTTTATTTTTTTTAAAAAATGAACTCGTGCGAAGAGTCGGTGTTTCAGCCAGTATACGTTTGATGTATCAGTACTGAAGAAGGTATTTTATAAATAATTTCTTATTACTGAATTCGGCCGCGGTAGCCGAATGGTATAGGTATCGGATCGTGGCTTGCCTTGTCATGAGTTCGAGCCTAGTACCACTAAAGACCCGCCGTGTAGGGCAGCGATGCACGTTAAATCTGTAGAGAGTTGAAACGTTTTCCCGTTGGTGTGGTGTGGTAGTTAGGAGAGAGGGGTGCCAGCTCAGGTGTCATCCACGTCACTTGACCATGGTTCAAAATTACGTGGTCCGTCGTCAAAAGCCCTCGTGCAGCTGAACAGTGCGACGTTAATATTCAATCAATCAATCTTATTACTAAATTAAGAACAAGTTTAATAATTATTAGGGACTTCCACGGGCTTGTCTTGTAGAGGAAAGTTTTTCAAAGGAAGGTTTAATATCAGAAATTGACACTTAAAGAGTTATTTTTCTATATTTAGCTGAGATCTATATTTTGTCTTCAAGGCATCCACTACAGAAAATCCGGTTTGAAAAAGGTAGGATGTTGAAAATGGTAATAGTATACGAAGTGCTTTTGTTTTCAGTACAGATAATTCCTCATCCACCTCTACCCCAAATTCAAAGAGCGATTTATTACAAAATTGCCTTTTAATTTTTCATTGGATGTGAAATCTATGAAGATTTCTTCTTCGGAAGTTGAGTGCCCTTTTGGAGTATCTTGAAATAAATCCCTAATCCACTCGTAACTTGCTACCAAGCTGTCCTCATCCAGAAAATACTTTTTAAAATTCTTTGCCAACATAGCTAAATGATTTTACATGTTTTAAAAACAACTTTCACATGTTGTTCTACAGATTTGTAAGTTTTAACACATATCGAGCTGGGGCTTTTTTTCCATCATTTACTTCAGTAGTGGTAAATCCAAAATTTAAGTATTTTTGAGAAGATCGCCTTGATTTAATTTTCGGAACCATGCTCGTTCGTCTGTGTACTTGTTGATTCTTTATTATGGTCGAATGTTTGCTTACGACTTAAAAATGTATGTATGATATTGTTTTAATCTACTGCCGTAAATACTTAATTACCGTGAATTACAATTAACGTGGAAATTAAAAAAATGTACATTCAAGCTAGATTCGGTAGCTATAGGAGTATCGAGTCGACCAAAACTGACTGGAATTGTACGAGGAAAAGCATTTTTACATGTTTTGCGCAGACGTCCGATAGGTTGCCCAGACTCATGCAAACGTACCCTATAATGCCAGATGTGATGGATATGATAGAGAGCGACATTGACTAGACTATTTTTCTAATGACATTTGTACTTTGAGAAATGAATGCTGAAGGAAATAAATCTTTAATTAAATACATCATTTTGCGATCTGTTCCAATTTAAAAATTAGAGAAAGAAAAATAGCATAATTCTAAGTAATATATATATTTTAAGTAATTTTCTTAAAATATATATATTACTTAAAAGTTACATATACACAAAATTTAATATGCTTATCGTATTAATTTGTACGGTTTATAATTAAGATCGTATTGTAATTTTAGCGTCTCTCTCTCAAAGTGCATTTTTATTGCAGTAAATACATTATTGTTGTACAGGGGGGCGAGACAAATATTATGATTGAAAATTGGGTCGCCAGTATTGAAAGTTTGAGAAACACTGCTTTTAATGTATGAGTGGTGCACAGAGTATTTTATGACTAAGTAAT
This sequence comes from Trichonephila clavipes, assembly GCA_019973935.1. Classification (NCBI taxonomy): domain Eukaryota; kingdom Metazoa; phylum Arthropoda; class Arachnida; order Araneae; family Nephilidae; genus Trichonephila; species Trichonephila clavipes. The sequence continues at coordinate 165,965 of BMAU01010243.1, read as the reverse complement.
TAATACTAAATTAAGAACAAGTTTAATAATTATTAGCTACTTCCATGGGCTTGTCTTACAGAGCAAAGTTTTTGAAAGGAGTTTTAAGATAAGAAATTGACCCTCTGAGTTCATTTTCTATATTTAGCTGATATCTATATTTTGTCTTCTAAACAACCACCGCATTTTGTAATATGTTCCAATTTAAAAATCAGAGCAAGGAAAAATAACTTAGTAATTATCCTATTACTTAACTTTTTTTTTGCTTAAAAGTAACATATACAAAATTTACTTATGTCATGAATTTGTACGGTTTATAATAAATATTGTTGCTTTATCGTAAAAGTGCATTATTATTGCATTCAGTAAATTATTATGTATAAGGGGGGGCGCGATAAAAATTGTGATTGAAAAGGGGGGCGCCAGTATTGAAAGTTTGAGAAGCACTGAAATACGTACAACAACTTTTAAACAAAACACATATTCCACGTAATTTTCTTCTTGATTGAAAAAAGCCGTATGCAAGTGTCTCAAAGTAGATATTTTCATTTAAAAAAACGATAGAGCTTCAAAGTTTTAAACTATTTTAGAATAATTCTTTAACTATCTAAGAAAATCTAAATTTTACATTATGACATAAAGCAAGCACATATTCTCCATTTTCTTTTATTTTATATTATTGATTATACATTATTATAATTAATTAAAAATAACATTATTTTTGACACCTACGTAAATCAAGTTTGTGTAACAAATTCCTTCATTTAATAGAATGAAAAATGAATTTATAATAATTTACATATTTTAATGCATTTACTGAAAATCAAAATATAAATAAGTTTTACAAAACAAAATTTAATTAATTTTATCTAAGTTTATTGTACCTTTAATTAAAATGAAATAAGTGCTTCTTTTTTTTTTACCCAATTACACCAATTTTTTAGAATTTAAATGGATAGGCTGGTTAAAGAAATGTATAGAACAAAATACTCAAAGACTATTACATTTTTGAAAACCTTTTTTTTTCTTAAATAATGAATAATTTTGTATTTGTGTCAGAAAGTATTTAAAAAAAAAGATTTATCGTGTAATTATGAAAAGATTTAAAAATTAATTACTGAATCTAATTGTAAAGATGGAACTATATTTATTGAAAATTCGGTAGAGAGCTTTCTCAACCGGTATAGAAACTAAATGTGATTATAGTTGGAAATAGATTCCAAAAGTAAAAGAATATTCAATATTTATCATCTAGTTATTAGCCGTCATGTAGAAGTATTGATACACGTTAAATCTATTGAGGCTCAAACGTCTTTTCATTAGTGTGGTGTGGAAGTTAAGACAGTGGTGCCAGCTCAAGTGTCGTCTTCGTCACTTGATCATGGTTCAAAATTACGAGGTCCGTCGCCAAAAGTCCTCGTGTAGCTGAACAAAGCGACATTACTTGTCCCTCTCTCTCTCTCTATCGGTTATTGAGATTTTCATCGATTTGCAATTCTATAAACGATTTTAGAATATCTCTATGTAAAGCTAATAATTTATTATATAATAATGGTATCTCTTTGCATTATAATCATTTTCTCATATTAAAGGGGGATGTTTATTCCTTAATATGTGTTCTTTGTACATTAAATTCTGTACTTTCAACTGCTTTTTCTAATTTGATCATTTATATTTTGTTATCAAATATTACTCCTTAACTCAGTAGCGCAACAGCCCATGAGAGCCAAGATCTGCTGTGCCCATCTCAGTATACGTGACCTTGGGCGCTGAGTTACGTGAGCAGATGCTTCGGTCATGTGGTCAATATGACGCGAAACTCCCAGTGTTTAGTTCCCAAGCAAGCATGGCACTTATTTATCGACCCACAGAAAGGATGAAAGGTTGAGTCAACCATACCCAGCCCGGGTTTGAAACTCGCACCTGTGGTGTGGAAGCGTGATGCACTACTACTCAGCTTCAATATTGTTCCTAAAATAATATATTTTCTGTGTGTATGTGTGATCAGCTTATTCTTTTTATCAACATTTAACATCTTTAAAATGTTTTAACTTTGAGTGAGATTCAATGAGTTTGAAAACTAACATTTTATTCAAAATCTGTATGTCATCTATAAAACTTATAAAGTTTTGACTACATTTTATAGCATCAAAATCAATGTTAATACTTATATAAAAAATTTCTCTTAATATTACCTTTTTCTATTACAAAGTGGTAAATGTTTACACAGTCTTTAAAATCTTAAGAATAAATAAAGTGCTTATTATCAGTTATAATTTCTTTTTTTTTTTTGTCATATAAAGAAATTTTCGCATCTTTAAACGAATTTTAATTTTTAAAAGCATGGAACTCAATGTCAGCATCTCTTTTGTTTTCCAATTAGGTTGTATTAAGATGACTTAATGCCAAGAAATAACTTTCGCATTTGAAATAATCCAAGCAAAAAAGCAGGCGTTATTGCATATTAGAAATCATTAATTCCGTACAAACTCACCCGCCCCTCCAAAAAAATTTATTACTACAGTTAATAAAACTTAATGTACATTCCATGATCATACTATAATTTCAAATATTTTTCCTCAGTTCATTATGTATATAAAAATAAGCTAATTTTTAAAAAATAGCGCTTAAAATCCCATTCACGCGTGAGCAAGGAAATTATCTGAAAAGAGAAAAATACAAGTGCAGCTCTGTAAAAGAACCGCGGTTAATTGCCCCCACAGGAGGGGGAAGGGAGAGCCACCCTCTGAAGAGGGGAGATGCTTGAACTCGTTTTCGATTTTCGACCACGTTTCAAACGAATGACCTTGAACTGAGTGGGGAAGAAGCAAAGCGAAACAGATGTCTCTTCTTTTATGGCCCCTAAATTTCTATGAAAAATCAGAGGGAGGGAGGTCTTAGGTTATTCGTAGTGTTATTGAATATACGTCACACAGGCTATAGAGAAAGTCAAGGCTATAAAGATTTGTTTTTACTTTTTTTTTCTTATAAAGTTTGAACTGATCAAGTTTTCCCGATGAGAATTTATTTTATTATGAGTCAACACCTTGATATACCCCTTACAATTATAACTAATTAAATGGGGATCCAGGTTTATCGTCGTCATGCTTTATCAAATACATTCTCTATACATTTGAAACAAATTTTGTTACATAATGGTGTATTTTTTCTTTAACTAAATTATCACAAAAATAAATCTCAGCCAATAATACAGCTGCTTGCAGATATAATCCAACATTAAAATACAGAGAATAGAATTATATGAAAGTTGAAATAAAAGCAAAATAAACTTCGGTTTTTTCGGTCAAATTATTGAAAATGGTGTTTTACCAGATTTAATGCAGACGCATACTATTGAAATTGAGGCACCACAAATCTAATGTTTCCGGACTCAGAAGAGGAATCAGGTTCAAGGTTGAGACTTTTAGAGAGACGGCCTGTGACACGTTAGCGTCCGGACGTACTTTTGAACGCTCCGCATACGAATTCCGGTGCACAGTGCCAGCGTGCTGATTGCGCCACTTCAGTATCGCTTTGAGCTCTTTTAGAGCCTCACGCTTTATCCTGCTTATTTGATTTATCTAAATCAAAGTTATCATGGCTGAAATTATGGAAACGACCCCGGAAATGGACTTAGACATTGAACTGATTAACGGATTGGACAACCACGACGACCGACACCCGACACCCGTGAATGAACAACCTCTACCTATAGATGACTCCCGACCCGGAACTCCACACCTCACCAACTGTGAGCAGAGGAAAATACTCGCCAGAAATATGAAGTTCTACACCATCACCATAGAGAATATCAAGGCCAATATAAGATCCCTCAAACTACACGGACTTACTGATGAAGACTGCCACATCATGAAGGAACACGTTCAAAGATTGGATAACTACACCGCACTCAACGAGCTAACGGTAAGTGAGTTTTCCTCTCTTCCAAGCTGTGATACCCCGGTTGTGCAGAACACCACACTCCATTAAGTACTCCCACCAAAGTTAACGATAATGATTTTCCAACTTTACCGAAATCAGCCTCACTTAAAAGAAAAGATAACGAATCCGAATTTATTTCCCCACCTAACCGCAAATTATCTAAAAATCAAAATACTCAACCGAATACTGAACAAAACTTTAGGCTAAATCTTTCCAACAAATTCAACGCTCTTGAAATTAACGACTCCGAAATCGATCCCGTTGAAGGAACCTCGACCGGAACTATAGTTAAAAATGTTAACACAGTAAGTAACCAGAAAAAACCCGCGACTAATACCGCCGTAAATAAATCAGCCGACCTGACGAAAATCTCCCCCACCAGTCATGTTAAAAATAACTCTTGATTTCCGAGAACAAATGAAAGTGATTAACAATTTCATGCCTAAAATACGTAGCAAAATGACCGGTGAGTATTTCAAGTTATATTGTGATACTCACGACCAATACCACGAACTGCTTACTTTCCTTGAAAAAATACAATATCAATTCTATTCAATTAAACTAAAATCCGAACGACCCATCAAGGTAGTGATTAAAGGACTACCTAAAAAAGCTAAACTCGAAGATATCCATAATGACTTGATCGATCTGGGATTCATCGTTGATCGGGTCTCCCAACTAACTGGTAAAATTACAAACCAATTACTCCCCGTATTCTTGGTATCTTTACCAAGAAACATGACTAACGCCACCATTTTTAAATTAGACAAACTTTCATATTTAAATGTATCAGTAGAGGGCTACGATAGCAAAGGGGTGACCCAATGCTATAAATGCCAACAATTTAATCACACGGCAAGCAATTGCCACATAAAACCTAAATGCCTCAAATGCGGGGAACCCCATCAAACGACTGATTGTAAGATCGATAAAGTCGAAACAATGTACTGCGTTAATTGCGAAGCCTATGGCCACATGGCCAATTATTCAAAATGCCCGTTGTACCCCAAACCACGTAAAGGCGCGTCAATAAAACCAAACTATACTACAATAGTTAACAGTCTAATCTGTCCAAACGTTTCCTTTGCGCAAGCAGCAGCCCAACAGGAACGAAGTAAGATTACCGCTCCCACCCCCCAACAGATGGCACCACGAAACGGTCAGGTTCCTTCTACGATACCAACACAAACTCAGGCCGCAACAACTCACATCACTAAGCAAACAAATACCAATAATGCTAAAAGCGAATGCATGGGTCTCATAACCCAAACACTTTCTCAAACCATTCAAGCTCTTTCATTATTAGTTCAACAAATCAATAGTATTGATTTTTCATCAAACACCCCTCAACCATCCAGTACTAATAAACATAAAACCCAACGCAAGAAGGAAATACGCGCCTTAGTAGAGGCTCTTTTAGACGATTATGATGAATAGACACCAAATAAGCGGCCTGAGTTTGTGTTCCTGGAACGCAAACGGCAAATTCCTGGAACGCAAAATCTCCGAATTCAAAATTTTCATAGAGAAGTACGACCCTGACATCTTACTAATCTAAGAAACACGTTTGAGACCCACCCTCAACATAAACATTTCAAATTACACATGTTACAGGAACGACCGCATCTCGAACGGGACTACTCCTACTCTCGGTGGTACTATTATTTTTATTAAAAAATCTATTCCGCATTTCTCCCCCCCCCTCCCCCACTCTGCATCATATTGAAGCTGCCACCGTAACTATTACTCCCCCGAATATCAGAAACTTCTCAATAACCTGTATTTATATTCCCCCTAGATCTGATAAAAACTTATTTACTGTAGATATTGAGGCTCTCATTCAGGCCAACAGTAACTGTGTGATTTTTGGCGATTTTAACGCCACACACAGTGCATGGAATTGCTCCAAAAACTCTCCCAGAGGCATTCGATTAAAAGACTTTACTGACGACAATAACCTAGAAATTGCATTTCCCAAATCTCAACCAGATATGGATACAACTCCTCGAATACTCTAGATTTCGCAATAATTAGTAACTTCAACTACCCCTACAATATTGTATCCATAAATGACCTCTCGTCAGATCATAATCCTGTCATGTTAAACGTTAATATCACTACTCCCATCCATAAAGATAATCCAAGAGCAATTACCACCTGTTGGTCTGCTTTCAGAAAAATCTTAAAAACGAAATTAAACTTTTTGACTACGCTAAAATCAATAATGAATCTACGCTCGAAGAAAAAGTAGCGAAGTTCGCAGATGCGGTTAGCTCCGCCCACAACTTAGCTTCTAAACCTATTAAAAACACCCGACACAACTACACGCCACAACACATCAATTACTTAATAACTTGTAAAAACAGGGCCAGGAAATTATATCAACAGACTCTAAATCCAATACACAAAACTGAAGCCAACAGACTTCAAAAATTAATTAAAAAAGAAATCAGGATACACGCACAAAACACTTGGAACGCCAAACTAGAATCACTCGAAACTCAAGATAACAGTGTCTGGCATATGCAAAAATACTTTCGCAAAAAACGCTCAGACATTCCAAATTTAACCGGACCCAATGGCATCGCTAGCAACGATGAACAGAAGGCCAACTTAATTGCAAACACGCTCATAGACAATTACACAGAAAATAAAAGACCAGGGAAACACACTACCAACATCGACTCTGACGTCACTAATACCCTAACAAGATTCTTTTCTACTCCACTTTCATCTCCTATCTCTCCTACAGACCCAGACGAGATCTGTGAATATATGAAAAAACTAAAGAATTCCAAAGCACCTGGAATAGATAATATTACCAACAAAATGATAAAAAATTTTCCTTTCAAAATCATTCTAATTTTTACCTACATCATAAATAAAATTCTACTCTATTCACTTTCCAAATGAATGGAAAGTTGCAATCGTTTTTCCAATACACAAGCCTGGAAAAAGTAAAAATTCTCCTGATACCTACCGGCCAATCTCTTTATTATCTTCGCTCAGCAAAATTGCTGAGCACATTATTAAATCGAATTAAAAATCATATCTATAGCACTAACATTTTAAACCCTAATCAGTTTGGATTCACCAAACAACTTTCTACCTACCACCCGCTACTCAGATTAACGGAAAAAATATCCTCAGGATTTCAGAGAGGCAGGACCACTGGTGCTGTCTTCCTGGATATCCAAAAGGCATTTGACCGTGTCTGGATAGACGGACTCATTTATAAACTTATTACTTATAATTTTCCACCTGCCATCATTCATATTCTATACTCCTACCTTACTAACAGGAAATACAAAGTCAGAGTGAACGACACGCTCTCAATTACACACCGCGTCAACATTGGGGTAACACAGGGTTCCTTATTGGGCCCTGTGTTATTCAACATCTACGTTAATGATATACCCTCACACCCACGCACCATGATTAATCTATATGCTGATGACACTGCGATCTCAGCCACTTACAAAAATACAAAATCAGTTACAATAGCACTAAACAAACACCTGGCCCAACTCGAAAAATACTTCAACGACTGGAAGATCAAAATCAACGTGGATAAAACCGTTGCGGTGTTATTCACTAAAACTCGTAAACCAATTGCACCACCCACTCTATATTCCACACCACTACGCTGGTCTCAAACAACTAAGTACCTTGGAATTACTTTTGATAAAACTCTCACATGGAAGCCTCATATTCTTTATGCGCGAGATAAATTCCGGATCGCATTAAAGAAACTCTACCCCTTAATTTGCCGGAATTCCAATATGTATTTATACAATAAAGTACTTCTCTATACGGCCGTCTTGCGACCAATTCTGAGCTACGGATGTCCCATCTGGGGCTACGCAGCTAATACAAATATCAAAATTCTTGAAATAGCTCAAAATTCCATCATTCGGTGTATTGTAAGAGCATGTAGATACAACTCCAACAAAAACATTTATAGAGCAATCAAAATACCTCCTTTTAAAAAACATATTCAAGACTTAGCCAAAAATTTCTATGATAATCTCCCCAACATCAATAATTCTAACATCATCAATCTCGAAAATTACACCCCTCTGGACACTCAAAAAAAGACCTAGGTCTGGAATATATATTTGTCCTCAGTTCCAGCCTGGCGGATGCCAAGCTTCTACTTCAGTTCTGATGTGCTCCTAAAAGAAGGGAGAAAAAACGAAAAACGCCTCAGTCGTTGAGCCGACCTTGGCAGAGAGAAACTGGTTGGGGGGAAAGAAACGCGAAGCGTTTCGGGTTTGGAAAGAGAATTTCTCGAACTGGATTGGGGGGAAAGAAACGTTTCGTTGAATCGTTTTGAAGAACCATAGGGTGAATTTTTCTGCTGATGAATCATGCTGTTTGGAAGAGATGTTACTCTGCAGTGATGGATATTTTTTTTTTTCTTAAAACGAAGGTGAAATGTTCGCTGAACTGTGAGGCATACGGTGGGTGGATGGGGGAGATTTCGAAAATAATTTTGCGAGTTGATAGTGGGGTTGTTGTGATATGGAATGGAGGAATGAAAATTTGACGACAAATTAGCTATGAGGGTGTGGATGGGTTCAACACGAAGTTCTTCATGGAGTACGGATCTTGGAATGAATCTGGGAGCTCTTGCTATGATGCGTAAAACTTTATTTTGCAATCTTTGGAGGTCTTCAAGATGGTTATTTCCTGCTGCGCCCCAGATGGCACAGCCGTAAGTTAGAATGGGTCTTAGATAAGTTTTAAAAATGAAAATTCTATTTTTAACGACAGTTTTGATTTTTTTCCAAGCAGCTCGATGAGGGAGAAGTGTTTGGACCAGAATTTTTCTTGATTTCATTGAAGTGCGGTCGGTAGGTGAGATTATGGTTTAAAATTAATCCAAGATATGATGTTTCGTAAGTCCAGTCTATTGTTTCGTCGAAAAGTTTAAGTTGAATAGGCATAGTTTGGGTTTTTTTTTTTCCTAAATAAAATTGCGTTTGTTTTTCAGTATTAATTGAAATTCTCCACTTGGTAAGCCAGATTTCAAGTTGGGAGAGGTATGCTTGAAGTGTTCGAACTGCTTGATCGGGGTGATGCTATTGCAGAGTATGGTGGCATCGTCGGCAAAGAGGCAGACGGAGACTGATGGAGTGGTGGGGAAGTCGCTAGTGTAGATATTGTAAAGTGCGGGCGACAAGATGGATCCTTGTGGCGTTCCCGCTGCAATGTTGCGTATGCTTGATGAGGTACTATTAATTTTAACGTTAAAAGTCCTATTGTCCAGGTAATTATGTACAATTTTAATGAGGTAGGTTGGAAATTTCAATTTTATCAGCTTGTAAATCAGCCCGTCATGCCACATTCGATCGAATGCTTTCTTTACGTCCAAAAAATGCCGACGGTGTAGGACTTCGTGTTGAACCCGTTGATGATGTTATTAGTCACTCTTAGAAGTTGATGTTGGGTGGACGTCTCTTTACGGAAGCCGTGCTGAAAGTCCGGTATTAAGTTATTCCTATCACAGTGATCAATGATGCGTGTGAGGATGATTTTTTCAAATATTTTTCCAAGGCAGCTTAGGAGGGAGATAGGTCTGTAATTTTCTGCAAATTTTGAATCTTTTTTTTTTAGGCTTCGGCAAAACAGTTATTTGGGCGTGTTTCCATTCCTTGGGGGAAGTAGTTAAATTGGAGCTTCTATTGAAAATCTTGGTAATGTATGTTATGGCATTTAAAGGGAGGGACTTGAGAGCAATGTTCTTGATTCCGTCATGGCCCGGAGCTTTCTTGTTATTGAGTTTAAGTATAATTTCCATGACTTCTTCAGGTGAGGTTAGTGGAGCGGTGTGGCGTCTGGCATTACGGTCCATATAATTTTCGATTTTCTCTTCCACATGGTCGATGAAATCGTCATCATATGGCTCCGGATTTTCTTGAAATGAGCTCTCGAGAGAATCAGCAAACAAATTAACTTTGTCCTCAGTACTATAATGGAGGCCCATGGGGCCTACTATAGGAGGGATATGGAAAGATTTATTTTTATTAGAATGAGTTTTTAACAATTTTATACAGAGAGTCGTCATCAGGGGTGGCTTCAGCAAGAAGTTTATCCCATTTAAAATTATGGTAGTTTTGAAGCTCTTTTTTGATTTCTTTTGAAGCTTATTTAGTTGAGTTTTATAAGGAGGGTATTTAGTGTCCTGCCAATCTTTACGAATTCTATTTTTTAATTTAATTTTTTTCCCTGATGACAGAGGGATAGTGTTAAGGGGTTTATTAATACTTTTAAAGATACTACTATTATTATAAGCATTTTTAAGAGAGAAATTAAAGTTATTGATAGCCGTTTCAATATCGTTAGTACTATTAATTATTGGGTTACCTGGAAGGGAGTTTGTTAGAATTTCTTGAAATTTCTTCCAGTTGGGAAGCGTAGTACTGAGGGCAGGTGCGGTAAAGTTATCCAAACACACCTCAAAGAGAACAGGGTTGTGATCACTAGAGAGCTCGGGAATAGATGTAACATCGGTGATTGTCATACCTTTGCATATGCTAGGTCGATCACCGTGTTTCTGAATTGATTCTTGTGGAAGTGAGTTGGTTCCAACGGAGCATTAAGGGAGTATCCGGTGCTGTCGCAAAATCTTCTAATTGTATGTCCTGCGACATTCTGCTGGGCTATTGGACTCCAGGAAGCATGTTTTGCGTTCAGGTCGCCGGCAACGAGGACGTAATCCTGGTTCCTGAAGAGCTGATGAAGATCTTGGATTAGGATTGGTTTTCTGGGTGAGCGGTAGGCTGAGATCACTGTGATAGGTTGCAAATTTGTTCTTTCTATTTTTATTGCTGTTGTTTCAAAGCTTGGATTATTGATTACAATTTCGTGATGAGGAATACTTCTTTTGATTAAAATTGCAGTTCCGCCGCCACGGCAGGTGCGGTCAGTCCTGTAGATATTGTAGTTAGGAAAGGCAAGGTGGTGACAGGGTTGGAGGTGTGTTTCTTGAAGGTTAATGATGTCTGGATTCCATTCAGAGATAAATTCCCTGAATTCATCCACACGCGTTCTGATGCCGTTGGCGTTCCAAGACACCAACGTTAGGTTGGAATTATTTCTGTTGACAGGATTAAATGTTAATTTCGTTTTTGCAGAGTTGATGAATGGCCCTGAGGCGTCCGAATCTGGTGGGGATAGTGGTGGCTATTTTAATGAATTCTTCCAATAACTCGAATGTCTCTTGAACGGCGGGGTTCTTGAGTTCTTCAAATATATCAGAGATGGTTTCCGGGTTATTGCTTTGTTTCGATGGGGAGGTAGTAGTTGTAGGGGTTTCTGTTGGTTGGTAGAGGTGGACTGTTGGCGCTGTGCGGCTGTTTTGGCGCGCTGCTCCCAAAAGTTCACTTTAGGCGTTCGGGTGTGATGTAGGTATTTTTTTCTCGTTTTTCTTCCTCTCCTTCTCTTCGGCAATTCGATGTCGGGGTTCTTTGGGCAGTCGAGGTAGTTCGCAGGGTGTTCTCCCTCGCAGAGACAACATTTCGGCTTCTCATCGATTGGTTTTTACAATCCTTCGCCAGATGGTTTTTTGGCGCACTTGACACACCTGGGTGTTCGGGTGCAATATTTGCTGGAGTGAAAAAATCCCTGGCATCTGAAGCATTGGGGTGGTCCATATTTTTTCTTAGAGCTTCGACTTGGCATTTGACAAATCCGATGCTCGTGACAGCTGTGAATATTTTCTTATGCGCCTCGTTTCTTTCCATAGAGAGCATGAATAGGGGCATCGGTTGGCCAGTTTTTTACTTTGCATATTATGACAGTCCTTTATGTGGAATCCCTTGATTTTCCAGGTCGGCTATTATTTGGGTGGGGGACATGTCGGTAGGAAGGCCTCGGATGACTGCTCTGAGCAGTTTGTCTTCAGGCAGCATATATGTGTGACTTTCCAGGGAATTTTCTTCGATGTATCTCCTTATCTGATGGTAGGCGTAAGGAGTCTTAGGGTAAATTCTGAACTTGGTGCCGATGAGCTTGGCTTCCAGTTTCTGTTTAGTGATGGTTTTGTAGGTGCTGGAGCAGGGCCGCCTGATTCTGCACGTTGTCAATATTTATAGGAGGGACGTGAGGTTTTTTCTGGGGTGCCGTGACACCGGGATGGCTAGTGGCTGAAGAGGTTCCTTCTTGGGGGTCAACCACATCCATAGTATCCTCGTTGTTGTTGAGAAGTCCAGAGAATTGGTTCTGGGTTTCTATTATGTCCGATGTTTTGGCTTTTTTAGAGTCCAGGCCGTTGTCTCGAATTTCTTCTGGGAGAATTCTCCTAGACTCCTACAATCCGCCATAATTCACTTAAACGTTCATTCACCGATCGGCGAATGAACCCCTTTATTGCTAAATTTTTAAATTACTTTTCATTAAACTTTAAATTTCATTCAACTCCCCAACAATTCTACATTCAATGCATCTAACAGGAAATTATTCAAAATTTTTCCCCCACTACTTTCTGCACAACCTACGGCACGGCCAATAGAGAGGATTCTCACTTGCTGCAACATCCAATAGAAGTGCCCTATCTCACACAACAGGACCGACAATCAACAGAAAGAAGACAATTCAAGACTGACAGCCCACTCCTCTACGAGATGACGTCACTCCTCCTGACAAGCGCTTCACCCCAGATGCCACCCCATCAATCACCATGCTGCGACGACACACTGCTAAAGAAAGCACGGCTCCTTGCGAGCTACAACGAACTGCCAAGTCTCCACATTAATCACCTAAGACAGCAAAAGAACTCTTGAATCAACATAAAGGACATTTTGGACAGTACAATTTTAAGAACTCAAGTGAACTATAATTACTATTAAGTGCATTTTTAATTTCCAATTACCACATTTAATGATTCAAATACTTCAGATATGGGACGGCGGATTTCATAAAATCCAGTTTCCCAAAGACCCCCCCCAACTTCTAATGTTTCCGTGTTATTTAGCAACCAATATCACAATTAGTCAACAATGTATTATATTCTAATTTTAAACTATGTTTTAGATTGTCTCATTTCAAAACTATTTATCAAAATAACAAATGTACTCGTGTATGTGATCAGTTGTATTAAAAGTGTTTTAAAAAAATAATGTAGTTTTTGCATTGAATTTACCAAATTTGTTAAAAGTCACACATGTGTTTTACCAGTCCCAATTTCATTAAGGTTATCCTCTTTTTGTATGATATTTGGTTATTTACACGCTTCTTTAAAAAGTTTAAACATATATATGTAATGCAATTATTTATATAATCAAATGGCCTTTTATTTCAGCAAAAAGTGCTACAGTTGCAATTTGATAAAAATTATCTGTGTCATCACCCATTTTGCGCGATATTCAATGCTTCACCATAATCTCACTCACTTTGCGTGATTAAATATTCATGCATCATGAGCTAGGATTGGCACAATTTACGGTATTTAACATTAAATGAAAAGTAATTGATTTACACTAGAGGACTGAATATTATCTTTGACTCAAAAGTAATTTTTTTCCAACTTCAGAATTTATGAAAAAGAACACGGAAGAGAGAATAACAAATAGAAGTAATACTATTATATGGTTGAATAAATAAACTATTTTCAGAGTATATGCTTATTTTGAAGATTTAAGAAGCAGAAAAAATAAGATTATCACCCTTATCCCCCACACACTAATCAATAAGAATCACGCTTTTATGACTGTCTAAAAAGTTTGGGAGGAGGGTTGGAACTCAATAATTAAATTAAACAGGAATTTAAGTATGATGTCCATTATATATGTAAACGTGTCTTAAAATTTTAGGGACATTCTCTTGGAAATAAAATTTTACTTTTATAATTAGATACATTTTTATGGATAAACTCTATTTAAAATTAGCAAGGATATAAAATTATGGCCAGAAAATCTCGTAAAAAATTCTAATCACTTTTTCTTAAAAAAAATTAAATCATGCTTTGTATACTTAAATTAATACAAATTTAGAAGTGCTCTTAGTAATTTGTAAATAATTGACCGTATGATTTTTAACATAGTAGAGAAATGCATCTCTTGTTTAAAATAATTTACTGTAAAGAAACAATTGTGTGAAATTGTGGTTTCTATTGTTGCTAAGGTAAAAATATTTCAATAAACCTTTTCATTCATTTTGTAGGCATTTAAATAAGGGAATTTATTTTTAATTCGGCATTTAATATAGTTATTTTAGAAGAAACCATAAGAGAGAGAGAGTATCCTATGTTTTCTTATGGAACGAGAATTCTTGCATTTTAAATCTGCAAATTTTTAACTTTCTCTTTATAAGACAACTTATTGCGTGTAAATTACGCATACCATGTATAAATTCGCCTTTTCATTCCATTTAATTAAAAAGGAAGTATGTAATTCAATTTTTGTCTTGTTCGAACTCGAGTTTCATTAGGTACAAAAAAAAATTACTTGCACAAATATGTATTTATATATGAATAATTACTTTCATTATTTTATTTGGCATAAATTTAGTAACAAATTGAGTCGAGTTCACACATTATATGTGTAGATATATGATTATACTATGGAAGGATATATGCTAATTTCCGTTTGAAAATGAGTTTAATTTATAATCTGATCTAGCTTTCAAAAGTATGAGAAAAAAATTGTTTCTAGTTAATTTCGGAAGTCTGCATTTTATTTTTACAGAGGGAAAGTTTGTTATAAAGTGATAAAATATTAAGCTTTTAAAAAATTTTCGTTTATATTAAACAAAAATATCAGAGAAACTCGATTCATTGTCAGAGTGAAAACCATAGCTTCCGGTCAATCCGTAATTCGACTTGTATCATTATGAATATATATACATATTGAACTGTTATTAGTAAAACAAGTATTTACGATTACGTAACGATTAAAATGTAATTTGATGACCCACAGAATGAGCAAATCAAATAACCAATTTAATAAAAATCTATCAATGAATATTCAGTGCACAAGCTATCTAAAATTATAAATAAACATTGTATTGGTAGAATAGAAAATTAAATACGAAAATAAGCATTTCAAATCACTTTAGCAAACGCTTTTTATTCTGTATCAAAAAACTTACCCTTTCGATTTATAGTAATAACAATTTTGAAAGAGCCGACTAAATTACTTATTGGTTATATTTAAAATACTTATTCGTAACATCTATAAAATGTACAATAGAGGAGCTGCTTCTTTTTTGAATTTCCGTGTCATGAGTAATCGTATTATTTAAATTAATCCAGTATCATTTCGTTAAAAACCCTGAGCTTCAAAAAACAATCAAACAATAATGTAAGCGCTTTCTGCTCGTATTACTTACCACCGCAATTACATAATTCAACTTTTTATTCAAAAAATAATGAAGAAATAAATTATTTAATTTCATAAAATAAATTTGTTCCATGTATTTAAACTTGCTATTTCGAAAGATGGTTATATATTTTTTTTATGCTTTCGATAAGAATACAGCTTTCACTGTGTGAACAGGTCCACGTCTAATGCGAAAATGAATGATTGGCATCGTATTCAAAGCAAGCGCCAAAATTGGCGAGAAATTTGCTAAGCTCTGTAACCCTACAGACTGTCATCCCCCTGTTTCCTTCCCCTCTCCTCTTCTAAAAAAGTGCACTTTATTTAACGACTTCCCTCAAAATTGTAAAAATCGCATACTCATTTTTGAACCTGTTACTGGATCAAATTTGAGAAAATAACAGCTAGATGAGTGTGTAATGCACTTATTTATGGGTCAAATATGAGTTTGTATGTTATTTATTTTCGATACTGTTGTATCCAATACAAATTTTTAACATAAAAATATACATCAAATCAAAATTAAAGGGATCTAAATATGCGATACTTAAGTTGGTAAATTTCATTTTTTTCCATCTTATATATTATTTAATTTACATTTTATGAAGTTTTTACCACTTAACTTCGAAAATCTAAATTCCTTTTGCATTTGTGTTACAAAAAGGTACTTTAGTATCATCGCAAAAATTCCAACGTTCCAAGATAATTCGCCATGTCTGGTACGCGTTGAATTAGCAACCATGTACTTAATTTTATATGCTGTCGCCAATACAACAAAAATTTTACTTTAAGAAAAAAATACAACTATTATTTGATCAAAAACTTTGTCTCTTCGAACTTATACATCAGATTTAAATCTTTGAAAATAACAAAAATAGATTCGATGAAATAGTTAAACAAATTTGTAAGCATTTGAACTAGTTCCAGAAGCAATTTGGTTTATTACAAGTTATATTTATGTTTCTAAAAGAATTATATTGTTTCTTTAAAATCCTATACAAGCAGAAAATTAACTTTTATTTAAATTCAGTCTTTCAATAATAAGTTATTAGAAATATCTTGGAAACGTTAGGATGAATAACAGACTTTATATAGTAAAAATTTCAAAACAAAGTAAGAAAGAAATAGTTCTTTACATATTATGTAATGAAGAAAAAGCCTTTTGACTAAAATAACACTCATTAGACCCAGGTGTGTAAGTACTTTTTTATGAATTGTTTTGTTTAAATAGAAAACACATTCATCTAGATGGAAATATAGAAAAAATCCATTGCAATATATATTACAAATTAAGCTAGTTTTTTATTCATATCAACTGATTTTATACTCTCCTATCACCAAAGAAAACAAATATTATAGTTTTTAAGTTAATGTTTTTATAATCAAAAATTAAAATACTTAAATATTTATTCTGGAAATTGGACATATACATATCATACATTCAAAAAATAAACAAAAATATATGAGTGAGATTTTTGAAACAACATACCTTCATCTATAAGTTATTTTTTATAAACACTATACAATCAATACTATAGTCAACTCCATTGTTTTAATGTAATATATATTGAATTATTTGCTTACTAATAGAAATGAAATTAATGCAAATTAAGAATAAAGCATTCATCATCTAAAAACACGATAACAGGTTTAAAAAGTATGATTTTCTAAATATTACACATGAAGGCATGTATTTTTTTGAAGTTCACATGTATAAAAACTACTGTTCAAAAATACCACACATTGGAATATATATATCAGTACACTACACACCGAATATCTTTTAGGCATGGTTTTGAAATTGCTGCAAATAAGATTTTGGTATCCAATAGTTTTCAATCTAAGATGATGGTCTCGCAATAAGAACTCAACATGAAAATAGTTTAAAAGAATGGCTTATTCCTGACAAAAGAGGAATTACATTATGAAGCAAAAATGTAAGTACTTTTTTGTAGAAAACCAATTAGAAAAATATGGGTGCCAGGATTTAAAAAAAACAGAACACAAGGTATTTAGAAATGCCAGGAAAAACTATGGAAATTGGAATGTGGGGAAAATGGAAAAATAATAACTGCATTTAAAAGCGTGGGGTGCTTGATATCAATTGTTATAATTTCTTAATAGTTCTATTCTGTAATACAAAGTTAGTGTAAAAATGTAGTACAAGGGTTCCCCACCCTTTTACCACAATGACATTAATTTTCTCATTAATCATTTTGTTCTAAGAAAGTAAGTGCTGTTTTTTTTTTCTTCTTAAATACGTTTGATTAATTTTTGTATTGTTTACATATATTTTCATTACGATCCACCTTGTCCCACTATATTCACTTGCCGCCATCTCATTCTGGCTTGGCACTTTTTTGGTTTGTTGCCAAGGGTGTGGGCTCTCCTAGGACTGAACCCATTCTTATATTAAGATTTACTTTTTAGTACGATTAACTATAAAAGCATTTTTTTTAAAAACTATGGTGTTTCATGTACGTCAGACTGAACAGATTTCAGTACTTACGTATTATCAAAACAATCGCCAACTCTATTAATAATTCACTGAATTGACAACTCCAATTGGTACTTACGTCTTATTGGCGACATTATATGAAATGAAGCACCTAATTGCCAATTTTCAGTGTGTCATCGGGGTTGCCAACTTGGTGAGTTATTAATAGAGTTGGCAATTGATGCGATACTTCATAAGTACCCTCCAATTTCCTGTGTTGTACATGCTGAATTGGCAACCAGGTGCTTTGTTTCATATAACGTTGCCAATAGGTTGCAATAATATATAAGTAGGGGAAACCTGTGTACCTAGAGCCATATTTTTTCCATAAACAAAAACAGAGCCCCTGGCGTGTTTAAAAATGTGAAACTAATATGCACTCATCATTATACTAACTATCATCCAATTGTAAATATAAGAACTTAAAATATTAAATTCTGTGAAATAAAAGGTTTTAAAAAAATTCATAAATGGCCCTAGGTACAATATCATTGTACGTAGGGTCTTTCCCTGAAAGTTAGGTTTCACTCTGCAATCAATAGAAAACAAACATACACACATGAATTTAATAAAAGAAACAATATCAGCTAATACATTGAAACTTGACTAAATCAAAATAGTTCAGATAATTAAGACGATTTTCCTTTTTTTATCATGAAAACTTTTTCAATAAAATAATAACATAAAGAATATTAATTGCAATTGTACCTAGGTACAAGGCAACTATGTGGCCCCAGGTACAAGACTAGATAATTTTATACAAAATGTCTACTGCAGAAAATCCACATGGAGAGAGGATTTATTTAAAATCTTATTTAGTACTTAATGCTACAAACAAAATCGTGTACAAGAAAAAAAATTCAAAGAAAATGTTTGACTTTGTACAACAATAAAAAGAGATGAGCTACAGAACTTTATTTCGGACTATGTAAACATGTTTTACATTTATAACTAACCACAACTTTCTTTTGAAAAATTTCAAAATGAATGCCAAAGTAGGAATTGGTGTTCCAACTCACCCAACTGAGTAATAAAACTTAGAACTAGGTATTATTCAAATAAAATGGGGTGGCCCTAGGTACACAGGTCTTCCTTACTCAGATTTCTTATGTTTTTTACTTGTATGTAACATGCTTTCATACAAGAGTTTTTGTACCAAAGGTGTATTAATTTTGGTACTTACATATTATCGCAACTTTATTGTCCAGATTATATGAAATTAAATACGTGGTTGTGTCAATTAAGCATGTGCAACACGTGGAAGATCAGTGTCGCTAACTTGATGAAGTATTCTGAACGTTGGCATTGTTGCGATAATATGCAAGTACCTAAATTTTCTCTACCTTCCTTTATAGGACCAGTTGATTTTCTCTGTTAAGCCTAAGTCCATTTCAAAATTCATGTAAAATCCTTGCTCTAATAAAATATCCCAAAAAATTTATGGTTCATAATCATTCCAAATTCCATAAGTTCTAGATCACACAGGCATGATCACGGGACTTAGAAAAGGGAAGATTTTCAGATGAAGAAATTCTCTTCACGGTTATGAGAAAGAATGAAATGTATAACAGCAAGTATGATTCCTCTACTGAAATCGATTCTAATTTAGAAGAGGGAGACACTGTTGAAAATAAATGCTTTATATAGAGAGAAACAAAAGCATTTGGGAAGAACGTAATTTTAAAGGAGACAACTGGTACACATCTTATCCACTTTCAGATGAACTTTTTAAGAAAAAATATTGCTGGAACAATAAGAGAAAATTAAAAGAAATTCCAAATTTTTTTTAAATTTAAAAAACAAAGTTTACTCCTATATGTTTAGTTTTAATAAGATAAAGGTTTTTTAAAAATTAAGATCCCGTGAAAACATCGCACTCACTCACGACTAGATTAAAGGGGTGTATAAACAATGTGCTGAATGCCCTTATAAAAAAGAATAGAAAAACTAAATTTAAGAGTGAAAAATGTAATAAACATAATGTATTTCCTACTTTTCTTTCTTTTTTATACAAATTTTATGGTATAATCAGAACGTAAACATCCTTGGGGGTGTGAGATACCCTGCGCAAGAACTTTAGGTTATTTGTTTTGCATGAGTGATGCAGGGTTATAAGATAAATCAGTACTTACATACATGGCAATAATTGTTGGCAATACCAATTTCGCATGTGTCATATGCGCTGAATTGCCAATCATATGCTTCATTTCATATAATGTCGCCAAAAGGTTGTGATAATATGTAAGTACTGATAAATCCAATTTAAACAATGTCGATCAATTATTAATAAAACAAAATAGTCGTTAAATATTATTAATCAAGAACATTTAATATTTATATGTAATGTCTAAAAATAAAAAGCATTCTTGAAATATAGATTACATTCAATTTTACTGACTAATTTTGCTCATTCTGTAATTTCTGTTCAGTAAATTTTGATTCTTTCAATATTCGAAAATGAGAGTGAAAGGAATCATAAAGTATATTGAAATTGTTGAAGCTCTTTAAATAATTTTTTATGAGAACTTTTAACACATTTTCCATAAATAGAATTATTTTTTCCTTTTAGTTTAAAAAATAAAAAAACACTTTTATAGTTATTAACTAAAAGGAAAAATAATTTTAATAGAAGAATAAAATGATTAGCGAGACAATGTCGTGATAAAAATGTGGGGTGCTCAATATCAATTGTTATAATTTCTTACTAGTTCTATTCTGAAATGCGGAGCTAGTGTAAAATTGTAGAACAAAAGCACCCCACGCTTTTACCACAATGACATTAATATATATTTTCTCGTTAATCATTTTATTCTTACATTATGCATTATTTTTTTACTTTTAGTTCAACTATAAAAGTGAGTTTTTTGGTTTTTATAAACTATAATTTATTTTTCATTTTTTAGTTCGATCTACAATAAAAGCATGCTTTTTTAATTTTTTAAACTATCATTTACTTATTTCCATTTTCAAAGAAAGTGGGCAATTGTTTATATTATAATAAGAAATTACTGACATGACTGCTTTCGCTTTAGAGTTGCAACAATCTTTCAGTCACCAAATCTGGAAATTGTTAATCGTCAAGATCCTTATCAGGACAATGGAATAAAATTATTCTATTGTCATCAGTCCTTGAAAAGTGTGCAAAATTTCGAATTAATCAGACCTTTTAGAGTGGGTAAAAATATAGTTCAAAGATTCCGTTACATACAGGTGAAGCTTATAAAAGTCTAAAAAGATTACTAATTGAAAACGAAAATTTATTTTGTAAACTTGCCTTTTTCAAACCATGCAAGGCATTTTCGAGTTCAATATGAAAGTAAAGTTAAAATTATTAAGATGATCAACCATTCTCCTTTTATAGATCCTGTCCTTCCTCGAAAAGTGTCCTCCTTTTTTCAATATTTTAAAACAGATCTGTTAATCTCTGTATTCAGAGATAAACCAAACATGTTTCCAATATGTCGAGGAATAGTCTGAAACAAATATCACAGGAAATAACAGTTTTCAATGGTGTTTTTTGACTTTATCACAAGTAAATTGGGCAGATATAGAAAACTGTGTTGATTTTTTTTATCAAAAGACATGCCTGATATTAAAATCATTGACAATGGTCAGTTTGCAGACTGAAAAAATGTATATTTAAATTATAATAAAACAAACAATTGGAAAATCAACATGCTGAAATTGATAAGATGGATTGAAATACTTAACCATTTCAAAAATATGCACATCACATAAGAAAATTTAATTATTCTTTTTTAATTTACATTGTGCTGCCCTGGAACTAATGCACCAGTTGAGTCTTTTCAGTTCGTAATTTATGGACAAGTCAAGATTGAATGTTGATATTTCTTTAGTTGCAGTACTTACAGTAAAGATGAAAGGTAATTTTTGCTCTGAAATTTCCGATAAATTATAAAATATATTGAGAAACGAAACAATGCATTTTTGTTTGAATTAATAAAATGTTTCACACATTTAGGTTGAAACTTTTTCTTAAATTTTTCGTTCTCCTTTTCATTTTAAAAATCTGGTCACCTTAAAAGTATTCCAAAGTAACACAATTATTTGCCTGAATAATTTAAACAAAATGACTTATTATGAATCAAGTAAATTATATTACATTTATAACAGTAATCCGCCAAAATAAGGTGAATATTTATTCCAGTAAATTTTTCGTTCAAAGGCAGTTACTTAAGAAATACAAATGAGTACATTTAACTCAAAAAATCAAAACAATCTTGTACTCATGTGTTCTTCCGCGGGTAGCGTGGTAGATACAAAAAATAGTTCTGAAGATTTATGAGAATTAAATTTGTTGTTAAGCCCCAATTATCAAAATATGTAGCCGATATATTAAGAGTTTCTGCAATCCTGAATATCTTTTTTAATTTTTCCGAAAGCATATTAATTAGCATTTTTGGGGATTTTGACTATATGTAAGGAATCAAATTTAATCAAGGCATGCGGTCAAATCTGATGCAATCAATCATTTCAAATTAAGTGTATCTACGTACTCATTTTTGAGTAAATCTTTTTTCTCCGTGTATACATTTCAATAATGTCCAAAAAATTATGTAAAGTAACAAATCCTTTAAAAATTCTTAGAAATGTGGTAGTCAGTTTATTGTTTTTGCCTTATGGTTTGAACCAACACTGAACAAGAATAGAACGATATAATTATTAGAAATTGAAAATTAAAACATTTATACTATTCTTATGAATTACGAGGGCATTTTGAAAAGTAAAGATACAATGGCTCGCATTCCTTAAAAAACCCCATTTATTTAGAAAACGTCAGTTACATCTCATTAACTGGAGTATTTATTATTTTTCGACATGATCACCCCCGTTATCCAAACATTTGTTAAGTCAGTGCACAAACTTTTGTATCCCACAGTCATAGAAGGTTGCAGCCTGTTGTCGAAACCACATTTCAACTTCATCATCGTCGTGGAATGATTTCCACCAAGATGATGACCAAGCGCACGAATTGCTTCCTCCGTTCTCTGAAGAAGGGCATCAGACATCACAGATGGCCGCCATGAACATATGTTCTACCTTCAGAGAAATGATGGCACTATTTCGTTACATTTTGTCGATTCACAATGTATCCATAGGCAGAAACAATTTCTTTGGGAATATCCGCTGGTCTCTGAACTTTTCCACGAGGAAAACGTATGACGGGGCGCACTTCACATTTGGCAGGTTTCTGAATCGGGCCAGCCATTTTAAACACGACCTACTCCAACCAGAATCAACGTTGAAATGCCGAACGACGGCGAGGAGAAAACTAACGGTTCAAGGTTAACACCTATGTTGCCAACTTGCACGCCAAAACTTTTTTTTCACTCTGGTGTTCAGTGTATCTTTACTTTTCGAAATGCCCTGGTATATATCTATATATACTAGATAGGGAAAAAGTGACTCCCTCATTGCGATATTTTTAGAATTATTAGACTTACAGACTTGAAATCGTGTAGGCATGATTCTATTGTTGATCAAAGATTTACTAAGAACGGATTTTGCAGAAATCGTATTTAATATTTATGTATTTGCCTTTTTTAACATTTATAAACTTGGACTTGGGTAATATTTATATATTTGACTTAGATATCATTTACATCGTGACAGAGATGGATTTGGAAGAAACACCGGGTTTTTAAAAGCTATATTTATTAATTTCAGTTCGCTATTTTATTAGCTAAATTGTTCTTTCCTTGGAGTTTAATTTGCAATTTACATGAAATTATTCAAGATATGAATTAAATTTTGACCTCTTTAAACTTATTTTTATACTACTATTTCAACTACAATATTTTTCAATTTACCTATACGAATAACTGGTGTATTTGCTAATAAACACCCACGCATATATTAAGGCTGCTTTCGGCAAAAATACAAAACCTTGAACTAATCGCGGAACACATTCTCAGACAAAAAAAAAAAAAAAAAAATAAGACTTAATTTTCATGAAAATTTGCAACGTTATAACTCATACATCTGTTAACAATATAGCGTTTCTAAAACTTCAAAATATTCCATAAATATTTTTTTTTTTCATTTTAACACGTGAAAGGATAGATCATTTAACATTACGGTATAGGAGAAAAAACGCGAAACACATTTTATGCAAAAAAAAAAAAAAAAAATGGCTTCACTCGGTCAAAAATGTGAAGTATGATAAAATATGTTGTTCTTTAAGGGATAGTGAAGCCCGAATACAATATTAATTTTTCATTTCTTTTATATCTGAAAAATTGTATCTAATTCGGGTCCTATTCTTCAACATTAACCGAAGACAGCCTTACGGTAGAGAAAAAAAAAAACAATAGAGCAGCAACATTAGAATTTGTTCGTTTTCTTATCTATGAAAACGCTTACAAACATAAAATATTTTGAAATATCATGTTTTAATTTCAGGCATTTCTAATTTTATTAAGATGATAAAAATTTATAAACTTCTATATGCACAGATTTTATTTACCTAAGTTTTAAAATTCGCGCTTTCAATGCTTGTGTTATACATGGTATCTGGCGCCATCTATTGATTTTGAAAGAAAAAAGAAATGCTGGAAACTTGAAAAATTTATTAATCATTCTCATCTCGCAATCATTGTATATATTCTCATATGAGTTATATTTTATTTAATTTCAAATAAGAAATTTTTTTTAAATGCACATTGTCGAATAATTTGAGTTCAATTGTAAACTTATTTAACACGCCTTATAAAGATACATTTCATCTTAAGTGATATGTACTATAATCCACGTTTTCTCCCCTTCACATTTAAAGTTAATGTAACAAAAACTGAATCTAAAATGAATAAATAAATCTAAATTTTCAAGATATTCTTTATTTAACCTCTCTATGCATTATTAAAATACAAAGATTAGTTTCTAAAAAATTAAGGTCATGGTCATGAAATTGGTAATGACCGATGGACTTTTAATGTCCTATTTCTGAAAGCAGTGGCGTAACGTACACCCCGAAATTCCCGCATCACGGGGAAGGAGGACCTGTGCAGGGAGCCCTAATATTCTCCCTTACGCCACTGTCTCAAAGCAATGATTTTGAAAACATATGGGTTGAATGAGAAATCAATATAAAAATTTAAGAAGAATGCAAAACATCAAGAGGATTTACAGCATAAAAATGGAGCCCTGATGAAACTTTTAAAATTTCTAAATAGGAAGAAGGTAAATGTAAAATTGATTGTTAGTAAATACTATTTATGTAACTAAAACATAAAATACTCGGTGCTTATTAATATTTTACAATTACTCCATTTGACCGAAGAGGTTAGTAAAGATGAAAAACCTTCTATTAGATGCCGCATTTTTGTAAACTGTATAATTTATTTTTCTTACAAACTACCAACAATAATAATTAAAAAACATAAGAACTCTAGAAGGAAAAATCCAGATTTTCAAATCGTTCACAGCTCATGAACACAGGGCCGCCGCGCGGGGGTAGCAAAATTATTCACCGCACAAGGGGCCAAGGGGGCGCCAAAATGTATCGTACTTAAGCCCCGTTTACATGGAACCCGGCATAATACCGGCAATTTCGAAATGCGGATGAAAGCCGGGATTATACCGGTATTTTTTTTCGATCCTTTTACATGAGAATCGGGTGCGTTTTCATAAGAATCTGGTGATTGGTTGATAGATTCACGTGATTATAAAATGTAACCATGGAAACAACTAGAATTTTTAGCGCGATTATCATGAAGAGGACATGTGATTATGTTTTCGTTTTTTTCCCGCCAAACATTTCTATGCTCTTGCACATTTAAACTATACCCGCTAAAATTTCGTATTTGACTATACGTGGTTGCTCAATTATAGTAAAAGAAGTCGACTGTCGGAAAAAAATCTCTTTAATATCCTGGTAAAAATTCGAGTGTTTAGTAAACATGGATAAGAACGACATTTGTTTTCAATACCAACCATTTAGAAACCGTCGCCACCAAAAACCGAACTCCCTTTCTACTATTTTTGTATTCACATAAGAAACTTCTTAACAGATCGAATCGGCTAGCGATTTTGTGTGTTATGTTTTGGAGTAGAAACCCTACGATTTGGCAAGAAAAAACTTGGCGGGATAAGTGGCCGAACAATCCAATCGGATTTTGGATAGATGTCTACAGGAATGGAAAATTTTGTTTATTTTAAATTAAATTATATAGAGAACATACATAAAAAGATAAAATATATTAGGTTAGCTTAAATTTTTTTTATTTCTTTTACACATCTTTAGAGTAGTTAAAAGAGATATTTCTGTATTTAATTATCTAAAATAAGAACACAAAAATCTGATATGTTATCATACCTGTCATATTAAAACAAGTATATATATATATATATAATTTATACCACTTTCAAACATTAGAAATGAAAATTACCATTTGTAAAATTATATATAAAAAAATCATGTAATATTTTGAAAGTCTGTATTCACAGTACTATTTTAGTAAAAAGATATAATTTATCAAGAATTACATTCTGAGTGTGATAAAAAATTAAGGCATTAAAATGTGTGTATTATAGAATGTAAAATTGTGTGCATACATTGAATATTAAATTCCTGTTCTCTTGTGCATGATCAAAATAAAAAGTCCTTTTTAAATCCATAATTCTTTTAGTTAAAAAAAATAATTATTAAATATTTGTGTGGTATCTATTTATTATGTGATTATT
This sequence comes from Trichonephila clavipes, assembly GCA_019973935.1. Classification (NCBI taxonomy): domain Eukaryota; kingdom Metazoa; phylum Arthropoda; class Arachnida; order Araneae; family Nephilidae; genus Trichonephila; species Trichonephila clavipes. The sequence continues at coordinate 139,523 of BMAU01010243.1, read as the reverse complement.
TCTTAACACATTTGTTTTCCAGAATTTGACTGATACAAATTTTTCTCACACAGATGTACCTTTTTTTTACTATGGATAACAAATATGCATTTATTGGTATTTGCACAATTAAAATGTAAAATTCAATAATTTTGATAAATGTCATATAAAGACTTTACACTTGTTATTGAAATATCAACATTGTGTGTTAAAAAAATCTGCAACCCCAGCTGAAATGTATTAAGCATATATGCTGGATTTTTTTACATAAGTATTAAAGTCTAAATGCTAATATATATTGATATTATCCTGCTAAAATAAATTTAAGACCTAAATAAATTTGTCACATTGAGTTAGTTACAAATATTGACCCAAGAAGTGTACTTAAATCATTTCTATGATATTTATGGGAAATTAGTATCATGAACCCAAATACTTTACATATAGACATTTTCTGTAGGATGTTTACTTTCTGAAAGCAATGGAGAAATATTCAGAATTTTAATACAACCTTTTTCAACTATCTATTTACCCTTAAATGAATAACTTGACATTGTTGTGTTTACAATAATCTATATTCATGAAGAATTCAGTAAAAAAAGGTAATTTCAAAGAAATGTTTTCAAAAATAAGTTTGTTTCATCATCCAAAATCACTGATATTTTTGTGTAACATATGCTTACGGGACAAATTTGGGGTGCTTGTATTGTATAATATCGACAAATTTCTTAAAATAAAAAAACCGCCAAATGCTGCGATATACAGCCAATAGTAGAAACTGTCCCTAATCACGTTTGCACACAGTAACAATAATAGTGATGTAATTGTTTTTTTAAATTTGTTATGTCTTTTTGCTTGGCGAAATTAGTCGGCTGTTTAATGCATGTTCCAAAATTTGTGGAATGGTACGAGTACTGATTTGGCATTTCTTAGAGAAACTTTGAAGTAATTTAATATTTTGCTCAGGTGTAATTTGGGAAACTGAGAAGTTTCATGAAATTTAGGAATGCCCTGGTAAAAGAATCTTGCTTACAATTAGTACACATTGTGATTAATTCATTAATGATAAACTTTGATAACTTATCGAATTAATGATTGTTATTAATTTTCAAACATTGAATTTCAGATTGAGAATTCTGAATCTTTTTTTCTGATGTCGTTTCATCTTCCTTTTTTTTAAAGTATTAATGTAATATATAAAATGATACTTCAGTTGCATATCAGTGATAACGAAATAACATGTCATGTATTTGTTTCTTTTATTCAACTTCTTTCTATAAGTTGCATGATTTCAGTATTCTAATTTGTTCTATGTAAATTCTGAAAGTTGACTGTATAGAAGTGGATTTTATAATTCTGCCAGTTTGTAAGATCTGAAATTTCAAAATTCTTGTGATACTTCATTTAATCTAGACCCATACCATATACAATTTCTCAAAAATACTATGTGTAGCTTACCTATATACAAATGTTATAGGTTTTTGCTTTCTAGTTTCTGGTATATTTCACACAGTTGGCTGACTAAAAGACTAGTTTTTGCCATTAATTTCTTTGAAAACTGAATATTGGCAGATAGATCCTCGATTTGTCCTTATAGTATAATGTTACTCTTTTAGAGAGTCTGATTTATATAGAAGATCATGGAATGCTTTATTTAGTGCATTCATGTAATGTTAAAATTAAGTGTCGATAAATGATGTATATTAAAATGAGTAAGATTATTAAATAAAACTGTATACGAGAAATTTTTCACGAAAACAATTTAATTTGTTCTACTTTATAATTTTATTAAAAAGCCTATTTCTTTAAACATGTTTCTTAATTTATATTCAAAAACATCCAATTAATTTATTTCAGAATGTTGGAGACGGACATTTTTAAAAAAATTCAAACCTTCTGAAGGGTAATAATTACAAAGGAAGTCTGTATAAAGCATATCAAATGTTAGTTTTTTTATAAGATTATTTCAGATACCCAAAACATTTCAATGATGTTAAAAGCAATTTTATTTCCATCTCAGAATTCCTAGTTGTTAAACAAAAACTTTCATATTAACCAACTTTAATTAAAAAGCTAAATTACAATTTTTGTTTGTAAAAAAAGTGTGTATTTTCTTCGATGTGCAATGTTTTCATAAGAACTTGTTCATAGTATGTTTTATAATTGTGGGATTATTTAATCCTTCGAGGAGAAAAAAGTAGTACTTAGCCTACTTTTATAAAATAATTTTGTATGTATATGTGTATAAAGAGATCTCTTTTGGTAGAGTAAATCATGGTTTGCTTTAATAACAAAAATTAAATGGTTAAGTGAAAGTGGATCAAAACTGAAGATTTAAAAAAAAGAAATTTTCTTTTTAAGTTCTTATCCTCATGAATTTAAGGGAATGTTAATATAAAACAGATCATTCTATTGGTTATATCAACTCTTTCACAGTAAAAAAAAATTCAATACACCTTTATGGAGTTATTTAGTTACAAGATATTACTAATTTTTTACTTCTTATATGGAAACACTCAATTAGATAAATCAAGAAAAATAACAAAAAAATGCAATTTTTTTGTGTACATTTAAAAGAATTATATTGTAATATTTTCAAATCAATCTCAAAAACTGTATTAAAATATATGTATCATCTTATTAAAATATTGGAAACATACATGCAGAGCATACTAAATATAAATTTATGTACACCCTTCCCTGTACCTGAATGGAATATAATTTTTATTGAAAAAATGGGCACTTGTAAACTTCCGAATCCCGGACAGTTGTATCCAATTCGTTTTGGTCTCCCCAGATGTTTATGAGGGTTCAGTTCAGTTCAGGTTTTGTGGGATATGGAGCAACAAAGGCTATGATCCCCTAAAAGACAGATGTTTCTTAAAAATTAGTAGATGTCAAAATATTTCAGTTTCTGGATAAAAAATCTGAATGTTAATCTGTTAGACATAGCTTTCTCCAATAATTCTTTGAAAGTCAGGTTGTGATGTGGATCGATTTTGAGAAAATGTTTTAGATGATTTCGAGGATGAATATATCTATTGCAGTTTAACAAGATGTGGTCCAAATCGTTTAAGCAATTACAAGATCTACAATTTGCGTTGTTCGATAAATTGAATTTATGTAGAAGTCCTGAAGTGATGATCATTTTGCTGAAGATTCGAGTACATAGGATTTCTTCTCTTCTGTTTCTTGTCCATTTAGAGATTATGCTTATGTTAGGAATATTTCCCAAGTTTACAAAATATTTGCTTGAATAGAAATTATCATTGGCTTTTTTAAAACTCTCTTGATATATTTTTTTTTATTGATGTCTTCTGAGGAAATCCAGTCGATGTAAACATTAGACTCTGTGACAGTTCATGCGAGATTATCCGCCTGTTCATTCCACAATATATTTGAGTGTCCCGGAGTCCAAAGTAAAATCAACTGGTTATTATAAAGTGATAGAATGTAAATCTTGCTAGCTAATTTATGGATGACACTATGGGATTTAATTGAGTAATTTTGAAGAGCAGAGAGACTATCAGACAAAATTAACAAATTCTTGTTTATAATAGATAGATCATCTAGAGCTTGGCAAATAGCCAGAGCTTCAGCTGTAAAAATAGAATTATTGTGATTTATTCTATAAGCAAAATAGGAATTTGCCGTAATACCTGCAATAGATGTAATTTGCTCATTTTTTGAGGCATCAGTAGCTATTATATAAAAGTCCTGGAAGTTACGGTTTACCGTTTCATCAAATAAGCCCCTTATAATTTGAACTGGTAAGCTTTTATCCTGAAATGCGAAATTATTGATATATATATTGCATGGGAGAATTGAAAACGATGTTATTCTGGGGATTGAGATAATGTGACTACTAACGGCATTCAAAGGGTTTAGTATATTTATAATAGAATTTTTATCTTCTTCCATAATATTGAGATTCAGAAACTCAGGGTTATTGCTATATAATGGAGAAAAGGTTTGGTTAGAAATTTGAGAAAGGAAAAACTTATTTGCCAATCTTCGTATTTTGTCCGACAGAATTTCTTGTCCAGCCAATTTTAAAAGTACGATGTTTGGGGTCCATTGTGGAAGTCCCAGTGCAATTCGAAGTGCTTTGGTGTGAATGATATTAAAAAGTTTCAGTTGGTTATCAGACCATTTATTTATTATATGACTTGTGGCGGTGTGATATCTATATGAACTTGTACCAACATCCCGCGAGGACGATCGTTTTGGCGTGATGGTTAGCGTACTTGCTTCATTCGTACGTTCGGAACGGAAAGTACTCAGATCGAATCTTCCCTCCGACATTGGTGACCCCTTTTGGACTTAAAAACACGTAAGCTATTCTATTCTACTGGCGAATGCAATACAAATTCTTCTACTACGGATGATCAGCACGTAGCGAAAGATTTTTTTCTCCTTCTCCTCAAGGCCACTTGAAGCATCTGCTCGGAGATTCGTTTCGCTTCCTGCTTATTCAACAATATGACTAGTGAAACCGTTGAAGTCGCTCGTATTGCGTTGCGGCTGCCGCCGTTTTGGAAATCCAACGTTCGTCTATGGATTGCGCAATGCGACCATGCATTCATATTCAGTGGTATCTCCAGTGATGATACTAAGTATTCTGCTTTGGTTGCGAACCTGGATGCTGAAACTCTCTCCTACGTGTCGGACATTGTGTTAAGCCCTCCGAACAGTGACAAATATCACACTCTCTCGCAGCGGCTCATCACCCAATTTAGCGACTCGGAGACTCAAAATTAAGAAACTGCTTACTGACCTTCAGCTAGGAGATGAGAAGCCCAGCCACCTGTTGCGAAAAATGAAAGAGCTGTCTAATGGCCAACTCCAGGATGACTTTCTGCAAAGTTTGTGGCTTCAAAGAATGCCACCACATATCCAGACTGTTTTGTCTGCATCCTCAGAGACTTTGGATAAACTGGCTATCATCGCTGATAAGGTTTCTGAGGTTGTTGGTGCGTCCTCGACTATCTGCGCGGCCAAAACTGTTCCTCCACCATCCCAGTCATCTTCATGCAGTGCTCAGCCAACCCTGGACTCTCTCGCCAGGCAGCTCCAAGAGCTGTCTCTACAAGTTGCTGAACTGACAAGAGAGCGCAATTCCTCTCGCCACCAACGATATAGTTCTGACCGCCGGAGATCACATTCACGCTCTAGGAGTGTCAATAGAGGAAGTGGCATCTGCTACTATCATCGCCGTTATAAAGAGCAGGCCCGCAAGTGTGTTTCCCCTTGTGCATTTGTGCAAAAAAACGAGTAAGCTCTGTCATAGCTGGAATGGCAGAGCCCTCGCAACATACCAGCCGGTTATTTTTATTAGACCGCAAGTCTGGCCAGAAATTCCTCATAGACTCTGGAAGTGAAATCTGTGTCATCCCACCTTCTCCAACTATGAATAAATCACCTCAGTCTAACTTCTCCTTATTTGCTGCTAATAATACCAAAATTCCAGCCTATGGTATGGTCCGTAAAGAACTGAACCTGGGTCTGAGGCGACCTTTTATCTGGACTTTCATAATTGCTGATGTATCATCTCCTATAATTGGTGCTGATTTTCTAAAACACTTCAACCTTTTAATCGACCTTAAGAAAAAAAGGTTGGTGGATGTGGAAACTTCTCTTTTCACTTCTTGTGTTTTTTTAAATATTGTACAGCCCTCAATCCTCACTGTAGATGCAAACATTAGTTTTAAAAACATCTTATCGGAATATCCAGACCTCAGCAACCCTTCTTTAATTTCCAAATCAACATCACATGGCACAGTCCACCATATTATTACTACTGGCCCACCAGTCCCTGCCAGGCCTAGAAGGCTACACCCTAAACTGTATGATGCAGTGAAGGTAGAATTTGAATTTCTTCTTGCTCAAGGCATTATTAGACCTTCCAAAAGTCCCTGGAGTTCTCCTCTTCATGTTGTGCCCAAATCTGACTCTACAGTTAGACCTGTTGGGGATTACAGGCAGCTGAATTCTGTTACTGAGTTCGACAGCTACCCCATGCCTTATTTGAATGACTTTGCTCATGCACTACATGGCAAGAGGATATTTTCTAAAATAGACATTTTTAAGGCATTCCACCAAATCCCTATAGCTGAGTGTGATATTCCTAAGACAGCTGTAACAACTCCATGGGGTCTTTACGAATATACCCATTTGTGTTTTGGCCTTGTGAATGCACCACAAACCTTTATGCGATTCATGCATGAAGTACTAAGAGGACTTCCTTTTTGTTTTGTCTACTTGGATGATATTTTGTGTTACTCAGAAAATGCTGAGGAGCATTGTTCTCACTTAAGAGCTATATTCCAAAGACTGAGCTCATATGGTTTAAAACTAAATATCTCTAAATGTGTATTTGGTGTGACTGAACTCATTTTCCTTGGCCACCTTATCACTCCTGATGGCATTAAGCCATTGCCTGACAAAGTTCAAGCAGTTCTTGATTACAAACAACCAGAGACTGTTGGCTCTCTGAGAAAATTTTAGGACTGTTAAATTTTTATAGACGTTTCTTGCCCAAAGCAGCTGAACAACAGTATCTTTTAAGTGAATTTTTAAAAGGTTCTAAAGGTAAGAAGGACTCAAAGCCTTTAAACTGGTCTTCTGAGGCAATTACAGCATTTCAGAGGTGTAAACAAGCTCTTGCTGATGCTGCACTTCTTGCTCATCCTTCACCTTCTGCCCCGCTTGCTCTTCATGTGGACGCCTCTGATTATGCCATAGGAGGTGCACTTCACCAAGTTGTGGACTCTGAGCTACAGCCATTGGCTTCTTTTCCAGAAAACTTACTTCATCTGAAAAGTCTTACAGTGCCTACGACCGTGAACTCCTTGCTATCTACTCGGCTATCCGACACTTTCGGTATATGCTGGAAGCTAGAGATTTCACAGTGTTTACTGACCACAAGCCCCTCACTTATGCTTTTAGGCAAAAAAGTGACAAGTGTTCTCCACGGCAGATCCGTCAGCTGGATTTCATCTCTCAGTTCACCACAAATATTGTACACATTCCAGGATCTGACAATATTGCTGCTGATGTTCTCTCTCGTGTTTCTGCAATCCCCTTCCCAAGTCAAATTGACTATGACTGTATTGCTGAGACACAACAGACTGATCAGGAGCTTCACACCTAATAGCATCTGGAACTTCCTTGGAACTCAAAAGTAACTTTTCCCAATTCGTCTACTGAAATTATGTGTGATCTATCAACGGGCACAGCCAGACCCTACATCCCAAAACAGCATCGCCAAGATGTTTTCTCTGCTATGCATAATTTATCCCATCCTGGCATACGTCGATCAGTGCATTTGATGAAGCAGCGTTTTGTTTGGCCATCAATCTCATCAGATGTAGCTAAGTGGGCAAGACACTGCCTAGCTTGCCAAAAATCCAAAATTCATCGTCATACTAGATCACCTCTTTCATCATTTCAAGAACCTTCTCAACGTTTTGATCATGTTCATCTGGATCTCATTGGACCTCTACCTCCATCAAATGGCTACACCTATTGCCTGACAATGATTGACCGTTTTTCGAAATGGCCAGAGGCCCAACCTCTCAAAGACATAACTGCTGAGACTGTGGCTGAGGCCTTCTTTTCCTCTTGGGTGTCTCGCTTTGGAACTCCTGCAATTCTCACAACCGACAGGGGCAGGCAGTTTGAGTCCTCGCTCTTCAAAGCTCTTAGCAAACTACTTGGTGTTCAGAAGTGTCGTACAACTGGATACCACCCTCAAACCAAGAATGAAACACCTGCTACTGTGGAATCTGATCCAACAGCTTCAACGCCTACCCAGCCATCTACACGTTCTGGTCGCAAAGTTCATCTTCCAACTAGGTATCGTTGACACTGGAAGGGGAGTATGCAGCGACCTTACAACTCAACATAACGACTCCAAAACTGAACTGAATTGATCTGTTATTATTGTAGCGTGCCTGATTCCATGTGTTGTAGTTTTTGAAAGCTTACCTCTTAATTGCTCGTTTAATCTTTAAAGTTAATAAATGTTTATTGTTATTTAATTCAACCGTGTTGCAGTGAAGAATGCCAACGCGACATTGGTGACCCTGGCCGTGATATGATCCGCACCCTTCGCGCGCCACAGTCCTGGCGCCATCTATCCATCGCAAAAGCAACCAAGCCGTCAAACATTGACGCAAATAAGCCGTTACTTCTCAAAGCCGTCTAACACAAATGACGCAATTCTCAAGCCGTCACGCACGATGACGCAACCCACAAAGTGACGCAACTGCTTACATGCTCGCCACAAATATGGTATCGTTCGTTCGCCTATTCGCCGAAACACTAGCAGGGGGGTATGTGGCGGTGTGATATCTATATGAACTTGTACCAACATCCCGCGAGGACGATCGTTTTGGCGTGATGGTTAGCGTACTTGCTTCATTCGTACGTTCGGAACGGAAAGTACTCAGATCGAATCTTCCCTCCGACAGACTAAAGTAGTAGAAAATACTGCATATACTATTATTTACTATTTTGATTAGATCTGCTGTTCTTGGTCCATGATGCTTATATGCCATAGCCTTAAGGCTATTAATTTTTCAAGGCTTTTGTTATTTAATTGGTTTCTTAATGAAATATTCTGGCTCCGCTTGGAAATGAACTCCTAAATATTTGATAGAGGATTGCCAAGGGAGAGAATGTACCTCCAATAAAATATTAGGAAACGTATTAATTCTTTTGTTTGATAACTCTGATATTGTACTTTTATCTGGACTAAGAGAAAGCTTCCAATATTTACACCATTGAGAAATTCTGTCCAGCGTGTTTTGCATTTTTTTGCAAATATAATCAAGAGAATGATGAGAGCAGTAAAGAAAAACGTCGTCCGCATAAACAGAGCATTCGATGTCATTTTCCAGAGTTTCAAAAAAATCATACATATAAATAGTATATAAAATGGGGGATAGAACACTGCCTTGTGGCAGACCTTGGGGAAATATCCTTATGGAGGAAAGATAGCCCCTCCATTTGATTTGAAAAGATCGATAAGTGAGAAAAATTTGTGGATCCAAATAGCTGTTTTTCCTGTAATACCGATTTGTAGACATTTATAAAGAAGACCATCTACATAAACTGAATCGTATGCACTTTTTATATCCAAACTTACTCCAACAAAGTATTTCTTTTTTAATTTTGCATCCATTATTGCTGTATGAATGAGATAGGTATAGCACTTCTGCTATCTTTAAAAGGGACGAAACCGTAATGTTGAGGATGAAGTTTTCGTTCTGTGGTTAGAAAATAGCTTAATCTATTGGTGAGAACTCTTTCAAATGTTTTTGAAAAGATGGAAGTCAGTGCTATTGGTCTATAGGAGGATATGCGAGTTTTGTCTTTACATTGTTTAGGAATCGGGAGAATGACTGCATGCTTCCAAGAGTTTGGAACTATTGCATTATCAAATAAATCTTGAAAATATCTTAATATTATTTCACAACCATATTACGATCCAGATTTTTTAAAAAAGATGCTGTAATATGATCAGCTCCAGGAGTTGAATTTTTAGAAAGTTTGATTGCTCTATGGATTTCAAAAATATGAAAAGGTTTATTAAGATTGTTGTCCTCTTTGTGGAAAAAGTCCAAAGGAATTGGTTCATGATAAGCGTTTTTAGATGCAAAGAAGTCCGCAAAAATATTTTCTTGAATTTGAGGTTGTGTAATATATCTATTATTAACTTGTAGAATATTATACTTGGGTTCTATTTTCTTAGTATTAGATAGCTTTTTCAGAATATTAAAAAATATCTTTGGATTAGAAACATTATTGCAAATATTATCCCAATACAATCTTTTGGCATTTTTTATATGAAATCTGAGTTTACTAGCGTATTGTTTGTATTTGATCCATAATTGCGGAGAAATGCTACGGATAGCCTTTTTTCTGAACTTCTTTTTTAATTTATAAAAATTATGGCAAGTACCATTCCACCATGGAGGGAAAGATTTGTTAGAAATTTGAACAACTCTGGTATTACTGTAAATATTTTTTGAAATTGTATCAGTAAAATTATCTATATTCTTCTCTGGGTTGCTTAATATAATCTGCACTTCATTTTCCACCCTTTGCCAGTCAATTTTTTTGATTAACCTTTTACTGGGTCTTATTAATGAAAACTCGATAATTACTGGAGAATGGTCACTGTCAAAGAAACAATCTGAAACGTAACAGTTAGTATGTCCATAGAGACTCGAGGAGCAAATTGTGAGATCAATTAAAGAAGTTTTACCCGTGGAATTTCTATAAGTAGGAACAGTTGTGTTTAGAAGTATTGAATTAGAATCAGTCAACCAGTCAATAAAAATATTACTTTTCCTTGAGCTGTGATCCGATCCCCACATCGGGTGATGCAGGTTAAAATCACCAAAAATGAAGAAAGGATCTGTTAATGATTCAAAAAAAGATTTTATTAAGTTAATATTTAGTCCACGTGGTGCGTAGATATTTATAACATAAAAAGTAATATCTTCAATATATATTTTGACAATAAGTATTTCTAAATCGTCTATTTGTGATATCTGTAGAGGGATTTGTTGAGCAGAAACGTTTAAAGGTACAGCTATTATCAAGCCACCTCCTGATCTATATTTTGTCTATCTTTTCTGAAAATCTTTTTCCCTGGTAAATTAAATGTATCTTCACTGGTTAAAAAGGTTTCTTGAAAAATCAAGATATCTGCTTGAGAAAAGGGAGGAATATTTAACCATATGTTTTTATTTTTTAAGCTTCTACAGTTCCATTGTAAAAAGTTCATAAAAAAGGGGAAAAAAATTATTTCACTGAATTTTCAAAAATTTCCTCCCTTTTGAGGAAAGAAAAAAATTATATATATATATATATATATATATATATATATATATATATAGATATTTATATATTTGTAGTAAAATACTGAATGATAAGATATATACAAAAATCAAGAACATATATACAGTATTTTTTTTTATCCGAGTTCAGTGTTATGTTTTCCACTATTCCCAAAAAAAACTTGAACTGGGCTTATGGATGTTTTTAACATGTCGGATGCTCTTTTTTTCCTGCCTGGGGGAGAAGATCGCGTAGTCGAATCCACTATGCTACATACGTGAGAGAGCATTGTTTCCCCATTGATTTTTGTAAAATTTCCATTAGGAATGCCGTTTGTTTTTCCACAACTGTTTGGAAAGCAGTCATCATTTTCTCAAACTTCTTGTCTATTAACTCTTGTATGTTATTTTCTTGAGATTTAGATTTAAGTACTGTCGAAAGATTTTCGGAATTAGATGCACGAAATCGTCGTCACGCCTCACTTAATGTTACGTGCTGTCTACATTTTAATTCCATAATTTGTTTTTCTGCTAAGAACGAAGAACAGAGAGAAAAATTTGCCGGATGATTACCCTTACAGTTTATATATATGCAGTTCGCATTTACAGTGCACTCTCCTGAGTGAGAAGAACCACAATTACAACATATAGCTGGACTCTGACAAAATCGAGATGGATGAGAAAAACTGAAACATTTGGTGCATTGTCTAGGTTTGTCAATGAATAATTGAATCTTATGATTGATAAACCAAAGCTTAACATTATCTGGTAATACAGTTCCAAGTATGGTTATCAGAACGGGGATATTTCAGGATTTGTACCCGATTTTATAAATCTGCGAATCTCTACAATCTCAAAATTATTACTGTCTTGTAATTCCGCAGATAATTCTTCAATGATACATTAGTAGGAATTTCATATAGTAAGAAGCGGGAAGTAATACCCTCCCATATGACACTTGCATTAACCGAAATATTGAATAATTGATCTAAAGATAGAATTTGTATTGCACATACTGGATCCGAGGTGGCAAAACGTAATTTTCCATTTCTAGTGAATGACATATTAGAAATTTGATCAAATTTGGGGATTTTACTTTTTATCTCCATATATAACAACTGTGGGTTTATTTTGGGGATAGATGACGGTTTTTGTTTATTTTCTAAAAACATATTTATCTCAGATATTTTTTTTGACCGGCTCGTAAGACGAGTTCCTTTTATAGACATAGGAGTGCGAAAGTATTTTGCATTCCCTGCGTCCATGCTATCTTCCATCTGTATTTTTATTTGTTTTTTAACATGGGATAGTCAGACTTTCAAAGACTCACCTTGGGTCTATTTGCGTTCATAAAAGAAAAAAAGAATGCTTACCAAGTCCTTGTAAGAATATAAACTTAAAGAAAAAAAAATTCACCAATTTCAGAAGCAAGAACAGAGATAATTCACGAATGTCTTCTTCGTTTCTTCCAAGCGACAAACACATTAACTCAATAATATCACGCGGTTTTTTCTCCACACATTCTGTTCCTAACTCCTGCATGGACTTCAAAACACACAACCTTTATGAGGGTTATTATTTATTCTGTTGTCTAACGCGACCAATCCAAAACAGCAGCCATCTTGAATAAACGAATCTCTGGCGCAATGCATCATGGGAGAATTAGAAAAACACTCTCCTTTTTACCCCCAAAGTTCCTAGTCGAAAGAGGGTACGAAAAATAGAACTGCATTTCGACCCGGGATTTTGCCGGGTCGCCGTGTAAACGGGTACAAAGCGGATTCGTTCCGGCATATTGCCGGCAATTTTCGTCCATGTAAACGGGGCCTTATAGTTTTTAATTTAATTTTACCTAAATAAAAGTAGTTAATTATACGCTTACAATTTTGCATTTTTATATTTTCTTAACAATAAAATGAGATTTTACTTCAGTTTTATATTTTAATTTCATTTTACTTTTGTTTTCGTTTGTGTAAAACAAAATTTGATTGCGGTTGGCGAGAATTCTTTGTATAGATTGCTCCGAGCCAACTGTTGTAACCTTCTTGTAAACAGTTAAAAAAGTGTAGCAATCCCATATGGTTGGTATCCGTTTCGCTTATTAAAAATTGTCAAATTTACAGTCTTTCGGACGTTGTACCACAGTGAGGAAAATCGAGAGCTTCATTTTATTAGACCAGTGATTCCCCCAACCCCCGGTTCGCAGACCAGTACCGGTCCGTGGATCAAATGGTACCGCGCCACACAAGGAACAATAAATTACAGTCGAACCTCTATATAACGAAGTCGCCAAATCCCGAAAAAATTTCGTTACATATATGGAGGTTCACCTTTCAATATACTTCATAAACCTCATAAAACAAATTTTGAGTTCGTAAACACTGTATATTAAAAAAAGCAATTATTCATACCTTTTTGTAAATTAATATATATTTATTTTATACATCTTAACTATCATAAAAAAAAAGAAAGAAAAATTGCAAGGAAATTTTCTTGACGCCTTATCCACTTCCTGAAGAATTAAGTGTATTTCTTTGATGGTCAAGCACCTACGTTTTAACATTTTCGAGCTACAAGAAACAAAGTTACCAGTATGACTGATCAACACTACAAAAGGATGGAGACTTGTTCGAGGACACGAAACAACTCCACTGAAGGTGAAAGGGAATATCGAAGATACTTACAGGGAACTGAACAATGTGGGGGGGATCAAAGGTTGGTTGCACTTCTTGAATGAAACGCCCAGAATTATATTGCTCTTTGCGAGTTAGACACCTAATAAAAACCAGTTCAAAATTTATGACCACTATAAAATGTGTTAAAAGGGAATATCCAGAAATATATATACTTCAAAAATAGGGAGAAAAAAATTGAATCACAATAGAAAAAGTTCGTTACATAGAAAATGCCCTTCGCTATAGAGAGGTTATTTTACGAAGAAAATCGTGAAATGTTCTTGGTTCGAGGAAAAGTTCGCTATATAGAAAAATTTGCAATATAGAGGTTCGTTATATAGAGGTTCGACTGTCTTTCCATTTTATTTACTGTTGTGTATTTCTCTCGGATTTTCGCGACTTTTTATGGAAATCTCACTTTGTATTCATTGTTTGGTGTAACTGTATTTATATTCTGAAGGCATGTCTAAATACAATAAAATTAAAATTATTAAATCGAAACAACCTAAAATACAAACATTCAACGTCCTACCTAGTAATGTACAGTGTTAGGCCTAGGTCTATACATGGACAACGGTCATCATATGCAGTCAGTTGACATATTGTCCAATATTCCCTGTTTTTCATAGAATACAACAGGAAAAAAACATTTGACCGTTAAAATTATTCGAAGCATGATCTTATTAAGACCTAGTCAAAACGAGACGAGGACCCCATTGTGGTCTAGGCCCTGGACCCGGGCCCAGTTGGCCCATGCCGTAAGACGTTTCTGTGTAATGCTCTTATGTTTTGAAGTCATTTATTCGAGGAATTATTCCACGTGATGCGACGCCATTTTTAACTTCTTTACTTTCTAAATTGTGAACCCAGTTTCTCCTAATTTCACATCGCATCATGACCACAGTTAAAATAAACAAGAATCTATAATTTAACAGTAAAATAAACAAGAATCAATAATTTAACAGAACGAACTTTTAACGTTTAAGATAAATTTATTTTAAGCACACGTGTAGAGGATTTAAACTTCTACAACAAGAAGATCAAAAATAATTAAACTTAGCTTGAGAGGGTGTGAGGGTGCAAGGGGGATGGACATGGTTGACGCCCGGTCCGGGTGGAATTTCGGCGTCTTTTGTTTGAAGGCTCTTCTGCAACTCTGGGAGAGGCTGTCTGTCGAAATTCGGGTGCGTGCCCTTTTTATTCAGCACCTCATCACCCCAAAATCCGAGAGCTAGACGATTTGCCTTGTCCAGTATAATTTCTATGATTGGTCCCGAGGCCGGCGCAGTGTTACACCACCTCAAAATTTATGGGTTTACTGAACTTTTAACGCGGGAACTTTTTGACACACCCCACCAAAAGGAATTTCACCACATCCTGTCAAGGGGGAAGCCGTTTCAGGGGCGATTTCTAAAACAGGAACAAATCTGGCCTCCCATCACAAGCTTTAGAAGAAAATAGTTTACTACTAGAACTACAACCACTTAAAAGTTATGTCATGTCTCTTAAATAAACAGTATTTCAGTCTATGTAGAAGATATAGTATTCCATATAGATGTATATAGTATTTTAATCAATGTATCTCTCATCTCTTTTCTTTTGTTTTTAAAGCTCTCATTTTTATACCCGGCGTATAACACGCCCCTGTAAATTTCGATCTCATTTTTTGTGTTACAAGTGCGTGTTATACGCTGGATTTTACGGTACATATTCTATCGTCTCGACCAATTTCGCCGTATAAAAAAACGTCATGAAGTGCTGTCATCGTTATTATTGTTGTTATGGAATATGCGTAGGAAAGGTTTTCCACTATTAGCTTAAAATGTGTTTTGATTTGGAAAACTGGTCGACGGTACATTACGTAAGTACCTAAATAGCTAGTTAAAAAACAACGACGGAGTCGGATAGTTTTATTTTACATTGTTATTGAATATAAATTGTGAAAGAATTTTATCAAGCTTTGTGATTCATTGATTTAAATTTTATTTTGTCGTCCATCTGGTATAGGGTTAGTGACGCTGACTACAGTGCCGTTGGGCCTGGGTTCGAATCCCGGGGAAGACATGAATGTTTGTAATGTATAGTGCCGTCGTGGCATGGGGGTACTTTAAATAGCCGCCGAGACGCAAGTCCTCTCGTGTGATTGGTGAAAGGGGAAGAGGGGTGGGAGGCTCTGACCACCCCAGGGTGTTCTCCCTCAAAAGTGGGGTGAAACCGAGCTAAATCATTCTGTCACCTGTATGGTGCTCAAAGCTACAGCTAACGACAGGCGTCACTTAACCCTTTGCCATGATGAATTTCGTGGGCCTTGATCTGGTCTTTGCCAATCAGGTGGCATTAGTAACAACAAAAATAAATTTTATTTTTCACAATAAAGTCATCACCCTCAAAATTAATTCAAATGTATGACCACCCTAGAACGAAATCATTAACGTGGTAAAGATATCATGCTCTTTTGAAACCTGTAACTTCTGCACGCTACCAAAGCAAAGTTACTACACATTTTGAGAATTTTGCTTGAATTTGTTTTACTAATTATGCTGCATTGATATCTGTATTTATATATTTCAGTATCCCTCCGTGGACTTGGCGAAAATTACAGCGAATTTGGCGAATGTTTTGATAATACGTTTGAAAAACCGATAGCACAAGCTTAATATAAATTATACATATTATAGCTGTACACCCGGGGTGGGCATTAAGTCAATCGCCGTCGACCGGTAGACCGCCTTCACTAAGACCTAATAATCATTCCTTCTTACGAAAGTGCAGAAATATCGGATTTATTCCAATCTAACCCGCCATCGATTCTAAGCCACGCCCCAAATCCTCAACAAGATTTTGTGAAAATTGAAAAATAGTCTAAAATGGCTTGTCGTTATCCAATTTAACGAAATTAAAATAAATTTAAAAGGAAAACTAATAGGAAGTGAATAATGAATTATTTTATCAGTATTATAAACTTTTAAATACATGCATGAAGCTGTAATTGCTCAAAATACCCCATGCAACACAAATTTTTTTCCCTTCGATTCTAAGCCACACCCGACTTTGAGATAAAAGCGTGGCTTAGTTCGAGTAAATACGGTCTTTTAAAAAATAAGACAAAAATCGAGCCATAGGAGAACATTTCGTTGAATAGAAAATGCATTTCGCTATTTGGAGGTAATTTTACAAAGAAAATCGGAAAATGGTTTCAAGAAAAAGTTCGCTAAATAGAGAAATTGGTAAAAATGGAAGCCCGACTGTATTGTATAATTTATTTTAGCTTAATACACCTACCCCACTGGGTGGAGTGCAACACCTTGAAAATGTTACAAGTAGCCCGTGCCCTGGAAAAGTCAGTCCACCCCTGCTGTAGGATTCAAAAGTTCCCGGTCTGAGTTTAGAACTTAAAAAATATTACCAATTAGATGCCAAAACACACCCTTCTTCGAAATAAGACCCTTGAGTGACAACACACTTTTGACATGGTCACATTTTGTAAAAATCCTCGAAATTTCTGGAATCCATTTTTAGCCATGTCTTTTAATTCAGCTTGCGATGACCTTTTAACTTCATCTGCAGATTGGTCTTCGTTTAACATCTGGGAAACGAGATGTTGACACACACTATGCAGGTTAGATCCTTAGCGAGTATCCATTAACATGTGGCCCAGGATATCCCAACTGATTCTGCTATTGTTTGATGCCTGTTCCTACGTACCGCCACAGAAACCTTTTCAATGTTTTCAGCGATGTGGGAAGTCTGCGGACGTCCAGAGTGTTTTTTGTCTTCGATTCTTTCCTTGCCTTCTCTGAAACGTCGATGCCACTCAAAAGCTTGCATTCGCGATAATATATCACAGCCTTACACCTGCTTTAAAGTTTCATATGTGTTCGTAGCTCTTTTTCCCAAACGAAAACAAAAATTAATATCCATTATCCGCTCAACAAACAAAATTTCTTTCAATCACTGACGACTAAATACATCCGCCTACAAATATGACACTGTGGCGACTCACCGACCACGTGATTTGGAACAAACCTTTTTTTAGAAAAGGGGAAGAATGTGATAACACAGAAATGCTTTTGCAGTCGCTCTACTGCAAACATTTTCCTAGTCATAGGCACAGTACGGGAACTTTTGAATCCTACTAGTATATATATATTACATTACTAGAATAAAGTTTGTGGACAAAATAAAAACACAGATTCAATTTTTGCTTTTTGAAAAACTAATTTACAGAAACTGGCATCGTGAAGACAAAGAAAGATCTATCTATTCTATCTATAGTGTTGGAATTGAAGTTCATAAAAAAATTTATACTCGTAAGAGCAACGAAATTCAATTTTTAACAATGACTCTCTTACTTCACAAGTTATACCGATAATTAAATTCAATTTGGTACATAGTTTGTGTTACTATAAAGTTTCAAGAAAAGTACAGTGAAATACGTTTAACACGAAAACGCTTAAGGTATCCGACTACGTTTGGAACCGTGATTTTGCAAAAGCGTATAAATGGATAATATTTATGATATTTAGTGTCACTTAGATTAGAAAATGTATATAAAATTGTTTTAAGAATATATTACAATAAAAAATTATTTAAGTGCAATATTTTAACAAAAAATGAACATACAATGACCCATTTTCCAAATATTCTCCTTTTGTGAAAAATGCTTCTATTATAATAATATTTTGCCGGTATATAGCTCAGACCTCTATACAGAGGCTCAACTAGAATTTTTGAAATACATAACATAGAAAATGGTTTATCCATGTTTTACGGGAACAGAGGGGAGAAATTTTAAGAAAAAAACGCCGATCATTATTTCAATGGGTTGTAACTGAAAATAATGTGAATGTTTCAAAAATCATAGTTGAGCCTCTGTACAGAGGTCTGAGCTATATACAAGCAAAATATTATTATTATAGAAGCATTTTTCACAAAAGGAGAACATTTTGAAAAAAGGTTATTCTAAGTTAATTTTTCGCAGAAATATTGCATTTAAAATAAAATTTTTGTCAAAATGTTCTTAAAACAATTTTATATACAATTTCTAATTTAAATGACACTAAATATCATGAAAATTATCCATTTATGCGCTTTTTAAAATCACGGTTCCGAACGTAGTCGGATACCTTAAGACGAAATATCGGTTAACTCGAAATAATACAACAGTCCCAGCAAACTATTATGTATTTTCATGTATTTTTTTTCTCCACACGAAAAGAAAATCGCTTAACACGGAAAATATTTCCCTTCTGGGAATGAACAAAATACGAAAAAATGCTTGCGACGCAGGAGAGATTTAAGAGAGGTGGTTTCACATGCTTCGTAGAAAGCAGACTAATTTGGCATTGAAATAACTTCAGAATAGCCTGTGATAGGGGCCGATTTTGTTTATCCAAGCTCTTCTTGCACCCTCCATCCCCTACAAACGCCACACAAAAACATCTAATCCCTCACCAGTTGGCTCTGGAATTCAGTGATGAGTACAGTGGGTGATTGGTTAACGAACAAACCGGTTAACGAACAATTTCACGAAAGATTTTTGTGTTCGGATAACGAACACATATTCGGATAACGAACACTTTCTAGAAAGATTTTTTGTGTTTGGACAACGAACACATATTCGGAGGTGAACAGGGAGACACCCCTTAAATTATGGATGAAACTTTGACATTTGCTAGAGATCTGGAATTGTAGGTGAACGAGGATGACATAGAAGAGCTCATAATGGGACATGAAGATGAACTGACGACAGAAGAGCTCCAAGAAATTTTGAATGAAGAACACCAAGAAACACAGCGAAATGTGTCTCCTTCTGAACAAGAGGAAGACGAAAGAGGACCAATGCCGACATCTGTCATTAAAGATCTTTTGAAAAAGTGGGCGGATGTCAGAGCAATGGTCTTAGAATGGCACCCAAATCAAGCTGATGTCAGTAGGGTTGGGAATCTTTACAATGACAATGCTATTAATTACTTCCGGAAAATCCTGAAAAAGATAGAAAAGCAATCGACATTGGACATGTTCTTCAACGCCCCATAAGCAAAAAATGAAAAGGACTGACTAATATGCAAGACTATATGTATGCATTATTTTTTGAAAAAACTTACTAAGAAATTATACATTTTTTTAAAATTTAATTTTTAGGGTCTCCAGAACGAATTAATCGATTTCACATAGAAGTCTATGGTGAATCGATGATCGGTTAACGAATAATTCGGATAACGAACATTGTCTTGGAACGGATTATGTTCGTTAACCGATCACCCACTGTACATCCCAGTGTGAGTAAAAATCAATGAGTTGGCTCGCGTTTTATTTTCTATTTAAGAAGATTTTTTTTCGAGCACAGTGGCAAAGAGCACAGGGATAAAGCAAACAGCTATTTCGCTTAAAATGAAGATGGATCTTCTTAAGGCTGCTGATCAGAAACAGAAAACGAAAACGGAAATTTGAAAAGATTTTGGTATTGCTAACTCTACATTATCAACAAAAATTAAAAAAAGAGAACATATTACGGAAATGTTTGAATATATCTATGTAAATAAAAAATATACTCTTATAAATTAATTTTGTTAAAAATATATGGTTTCTTTCTTCTTGTTTTTGCAGCATCTTTGAACACGAAATAAATATTTCAGTCCCCTTAATTTCGTGTTGAACGATTTTCGTCGTAATTCATAATTCTAGAAAATTGACTGCAAGGTACAATTTATTCCCTCTTAAGTCAATTGCTCTAACGGAACTGCTGTGGCCACGGTAGCCTAATGGTCAAGGTATCGGATCGTGGCTGGCTTGTCACGAATTCGATCCCAGTACCACTGAAGACCCGCCGTGTAGGGCAGCGATGAACGTTAAATCTGTCGAGACATCCTCCCGTTGGTGTAGTGTGGTAGTTAGGAGAGGGGGTGCCAGCTCAGGTGTCCTCCTTGTCACTCGACCATGGTTCAAAATTACGAGGTCCGTCTCCAAAAGCCCTCGAACAGTGCGACGTTCATATTCACTCACTTACTAACGAAACTGCTTCCATTCAAAAATAATATAAATTCTATGTTTACTATCTCCTTATTGAATGTAATATAGAACAATGAGAACATAATTTGTGTTTGCATTAAAACTGAAATTTCAATGCTTCTGTGCAAATCGATTTAAATAATTTTGACGGAATTTTTTTTTATAAATATAAAAATATAAATATAAAACATTTTATAAAATCTGTAGAACGAATGAGAATAAGTATTTAAATTGAAAATAAATCAACACACAATCAAAAAACAATTAGTGAAAGCATGAATGTAATAAGTATAATCCACAAACGATCACATTTTTTTCTATTTCCGGTTACGAATGGCAAACACTACAGTTCGTTTCCCTGTATAAAGTAACCAAATTAGCCTTTTTTTTGCCTGATTTTCTCATGAAAGGCTATTATCTTATTTTTTTTCACTTATATCCTACAAATTTTTTCTGATAATCAATTCTGATGGTTTAATTATGAGCAAATTTTGCTCTTTGACGGAAATGAGAGCTGAATTTTATTCAATAATCAAATAATTTACCATAAAATAAAAGTATTAATTTTTCAGTCAGGTGTAAAAAATGATAAGTGTATTATTTATTATAGTTGTTACTGCCAGCTATGGATTGCTTTTTATTTTTGTAACTTCAGTTATTTTTCAAATATTACTTTGTTTTGGAATTGCTTGACTGAAAAAAAAGAAAAATTAGTTCAAAAGTTAAATATTTGTTAATGAAAGTTTTCAATGTTATCACAGGTCACGTTAATCTTTGGATAATTCTAAATATCATAAAAATCATCATTGCAGATAAGAATGAAAATAAACAAATAATAAAATTAAAAAGTAAAAAATATTAATTATGCTTCCTTTTACAAAAGCGGAATATAACTGTCTTATTTATTATTATTTTTTTGGTAATCCAAATGCTTTTTAGAGGTAGAAGGCAGATTTTTCTAAAATATGAAAAATAAGTTAAGAGGAGAATATAGTTTTCTTTTAAGTCTTTAGTATGAAAACAAAATCGTTTGGTCACAGTAACAGAGTTCACAATTTTCAAGACTAATATTGCAAAATTATACCAGCCGATATCAGCATTGAAATAAAAACCCGATATATATATATATATACTCGACATTATTTTCATAAATATATCTTCAAATTAAGTACGTGTAATTCAACGAATTTTTCTTTTCTTCTTACGATTTTCCAATTTTTTGGAGATCCATAAGTATTTAACAGATTTAAAGCAATTTTAATACTATTACTGTTTTATTTGATTCCTAACAAATCGTACTTTATCTTAATATTTTTTATTTGGTAATAAAGGGAGTTTTTTTGAGAGGTATAGAACTTTAAATTGCAATAAAACAACGATGTATTATTCGATTGATAGGAATTTTTTTTATTAGAAAGATAATCTTGTGGCATTACATTTTAAATATGATTTCTGGCATAGACTGCCACGGCTGGCTCGGATGTAGTATATCTGGATATCCAATTTTCGATTACTTTTTCCAACATTTGTGGCCGTATATCGGGAATAACACGGCGAATGTTGTCTTCCAAATGGTCAAGCTTTTGTGGCTTATCCGCATAGACCAATGACTTTACATAGCCCCACAAAAAATAGTCTAGCCGTGTTAAATCACAAGATCTTGGAGGCCAATTCACAGGTCCAAAACGTGAAATTAGGCGGTCACCAAACGTGTCTTTCAATAAATCGATTGTGGCACGAGTTGTGTGACATGTTGCGCCGTCTTGTTGGAACCTCAGCTCCTGGACATCATGATTGTTCAATTCAGGAATGAAAAAGTTAGTAATCATGGCTCTATACCGATCACCATTGACTGTAACGTTGTGGCCTTCATCGTTTTTGAAGAAGGATTCCACCAGCCCATAAAGCGCACCAAACAGTCAGTGTTTCTGGATGTAACGGTGTTTCGACATACACTTGTGGATTAGCTTCACTCCAAATGCGGCAGTTTTGTTTGTTGACATAGCCATTCACCCAGAGGTGCGCTTCATCGCTAAACAAAATTCGCTTTGAAAATCGACCATTATTTTCAAAATAAAATTGCACAATTTGAACGCGTTGTTCAGGCGTGAGTCTATTCATGAGGAATTGCCAAACCAAACTGAGAATAAATCACTTGACAGCTGTTAAATCGGTCGCCATCTTGGAAAGTAATGCCAACTTAAACTTCTATACCTGGAAAGAAAACACTCTGTATTTTAGTATTTCGGGCATCTAATAATAATGATATAATACGCAGGCTTATGTTTGACCACCAATGGTCATTGCAAAGATTTTGAGATATGTGAACTTTTAAAGACTCTTTCACTTTCACTATCTCGGTAATGGTTTTTGCGACCCCTGACTTGAATTACGTTATCAATAGCAATATATCCGGGTGATAGGACGTCCTTGGAATGTCCAAAGTTCTAATTAAAAGTGTTGAGCGCTTAGAAATCAATTTCACTTTCGATCTTTTAGATCAGTGATTCCCAAAAAAAGTGATCTACACTTTCCTCCGAAAGTCTGCGTACAGGCGATCATCTTTCCTATTCATGCGAAGATCGCTAATTAAATGAAGTATTTCTGAATCAATACTATTTTTTATTGATTCCTCTAACGTCGTAAATTCAAATAGTATAAGCAACAATTACCTGAATATTACATGAAATAATACAAATATTTATAATTTGAGCACGACACAAATCGTATGCGTCAAAAGTCTGTGTACACTGGAAAATACCGTTAAAGTAATGGAATGTAACTAAAAGTTAATACTTTTTAAGCTATTCCGTTCTTTCTATAACTCTCTCAACATATTTGGCAATGATTTAACTAGCTTGGTTGTTTCAACTGTGGATATTTTGTTCCATTTTTCTACTCTGACAGATTTGAGTATTTCCTTGGATGTGTTATTACGTTCTCCTTGACTATTAACTCGAGTAAATCCCACAAATGATGTAAAGGGTGTTTTTTTTAGAGGTATAGAACTTTAAATTGCAATAAAACAACGATGTATTATTCGATTGACATGAATTTTTTTAATTCGAAAGATAATCTTGTGTCATTAGATTTTAAATATGATTTCTGGCATAGACTGCCACGGCTGGCTCGGATGTAGTCCAATCTGGACGTCCAATTTTCGATGACTTTTTCCAACATTTGTGGCCGTATATCGGCAATAACACGGCGAATGTTGTCTTCCAAATGGTCAAGCTTTTGGGGCTTATCCACATAGACCAATGACTTTACATAGCCCCACAAAAAATAGTCTAGCCGTGTTAAATCACAAGATCTTGGAGGCCAATTCACAGGTCCAAAACGTGAAATTAGGCGGTCACCAAACGTGTCTTTCAATAAATTGATTGTGGCACGAGTTGTGTGATATGTTGGAACCCCAGCTCCTGGACATCATGATTGTTCAATTCAGGAATGAAAAAGTTAGTAATCATGGCTCTATACCGATCACCATTGACTGTAACGTTGTGGCCTTCATCGTTTTTGAAGAAGGATTCCACCAGCCCATAAAGCGAACCAAACAGTCAGTGTTTCTGGATGTAACGGTGTTTCGACATACACTTGTGGATTAGCTTCACTCCAAATGCGGCAGTTTTGTTTGTTGACATAGCCATTCACCCAGAGGTGCGCTTCATCGCTAAACAAAATTCGCTTTGAAAATCGACCATTATTTTCGAAATAAAATTGCACAATTTGAAAGCGTTGTTCAGGCGTGAGTCTATTCATGATGAATTGCCAAACCAAACTGAGAATAAATCACTTGACAGCTGTTAAATCGGTCGCCATCTTGGAAAGTAATGCCAACTTAAACTTCTATACCTGGAAAGAAAACACTCTGTATTTTAGTATTTCGGGCATCTAATAATAATGATATAATACGCAGGCTTATGTTTGACCACCAATGGTCATTGCAAAGATTTTGAGATATGTGAACTTTTAAAGACTCTTTCACTTTCACTATCTCGGTAATGGTTTTTGCGACCCCTGACTTGAATTACGTTATCAATAGCAATATATCCGGGTGATAGGACGTCCTTGGAATGTCCAAAGTTCTAATTAAAAGTGTTGAGCGCTTAGAAATCAATTTCACTTTCGATCTTTTAGATCAGTGATTCCCAAAAAAAGTGATCTACACTTTCCTCCGAAAGTCTGCGTACAGGCGATCATCTTTCCTATTCATGCGAAGATCGCTAATTAAATGAAATCTTTCTGAATCAATACTATTTTTTATTGATTCCTCTAACGTCGTAAATTCAAATAGTATAAGCAACAATTACCTGAATATTACATGAAATAATACAAATATTTATAATTTGAGCACGACACAAATCGTATGCGTCAAAAGTCTGTGTACACTGGAAAATACCGTTAAAGTAATGGAATGTAACTAAAAGTTAATACTTTTTAAGCTATTCCGTTCTTTCTACAACTCTCTCAACATATTTGGCAATGATTTAACTAGCTTGGTTGTTTCATCTGTGGATATTTTGTTCCATTTTTCTACTCTGACAGATTTGAGTATTTCCTTGGATGTGTTATTACGTTCTCCTTGACTATTAACTCGAGTAAATCCCACAAATGATGTAAAGGGTGTTTTTTTTAGAGGTATAGAACTTTAAATTGCAATAAAACAACGATGTATTATTCGATTGACATGAATTTTTTTAATTCGAAAGATAATCTTGTGTCATTAGATTTTAAATATGATTTCTGGCATAGACTGCCACGGCTGGCTCGGATGTAGTCCAATCTGGGCGTCCAATTTTCGATGACTTTTTCCAACATTTGTGGCCGTATATTGGCAATAACACGGCGAATATTGTCTTCCAAATGCAATAAATCGATTGTGGCACGAGCTGTGTGACATGTTGCGCCGTCTTGTTGGAACCACAGCTCCTGGACATCATGATTTTTCAATTCAGGAATGAAAAAGTTAGTAATCATGGTTCTATACCGATCACCATTGACTGTGACGTTGTGGCTTTCATCGTTTTTGAAGGATTCCACCAGCCCATAAAGCGCACCAAACAGTCAGTTTTTCTGGATGTAACGGTGTTTCGACATACACTTGTGGATTAGCTTCACTCCAAATGTGGCAGTTTTGTTTGTTGACGTAGCCATTCTACCAGAAGTGCGCTTCATCGCTAAACAAAATTCGCTTATGAAAATCGGGAACGACGGCAATCTCGTTTTGGGCCCATTCGACGAATCTATGCCTTGCTTGATGATCGTTTTGATGAATTGCCAAACCAAACTGAGAATAAATCACTTGACAGCTGTTAAATCGGTCGCCATTTTGGAAAGTAATGTCAACCTAAACTTCTATACCTGGAAAAAAAACACTCTATATTAATCTTAGGTCTAGTGACTAGGTTGACTTTCGGAATTGGTTTGGGACATGTCAGAACAGCTATGGCTTCACAATGACTTCACAATGTGAGCCATTTGCTTGGTACCTTTGTGCCGCTGAAAGTAAAAATAATTACTCACCGCAAATTTCTCGGCATATGCCCTGATATTTTACTTCAATAAGTTCAAATAACCAATTTTGTACATTGTTGATTCAACAAATTCCAGATTACCAGACGAAAGGCTTCCAATGCACCCCCAAACATTATGCCTCCTCCTCCATGTTTGATAGTCAAAAAAGGATTCTCTTAAGATCTGTCCAGGAATTTTTGCAGGCATATTCTTGTACTTTTTTATGCTAAATTATAAAAATTACTTTCAATTGAACATGTTACATTTTTCTAAAAAATATGTGTCCTATTTAGGTGTTTTTTGGCAAAGGTCATTTTCTTAGCTCTGTGCATTCGAAAGATGCCATGATTATCTTCTTTTTTTCAGCTTTCTTCGAATTGTAATTAAAGTCACATTTTTTTGCAAATATCTCGGTAACCCTTTTAGATTTTTGTGAAGCTTATATTCTTGGATATATTTTTATAGAGCGTTTTATAAAGCAAGATTCTCGCGGTGACACTACTGACGGGTGGCCGGATCTTGGCTTGGACGTTAAAATTTTAGTTGATTTGTAGAGTTTATGAACACTTTTTGAATGAATGGATAATTCAAAAACTTCTTTCTATTAACAATTTCAGCATTTGCTTTAAAATTTTCCCCTTTTCTGAAGATCAATGACGATTCTTCTTTCAATATTTCGATCACTATTCTGTTGCCTATCATGGGACCACAAAAGCTTTCAAATATCAAATCCTAAATAAATCGTAAAAAAGAAGCTTATAATTACTTTAAAAAATGTAGTGCAATTATTTTACAATAAAAGGTCTTTAAAAGCACTATTTTGTAAGTGAATGCTGACTTTTGGTGTGGATGGTTGGTGATTATTTGGTGGTCGTTCTTTTTTTTTTCTCTCGTTAAGGTGAATGTTGTTGCTGTTGTTTGAATAAGGGAATTTTGAAGAATTGCTGACAAGTATTTTGATTTTCTAAAGCGATATTTTAATAGTAATTATAGCATCAACACGTAAGATGATTGCCTGTACGCACACTTTCGGAGGCAAGTGTATATCAATTCTGGGGGGAGGGGGATATGACAACCTGCAAGGGATCTACGTCAGCAAAAAAATAATAAAATGAGATGAAAATGGGGATCTTCGATAGTGGCACTTATTAAAACATATCGTGCGTGTGACTTAAATTTTAAAAGAAATTTTACTCAAATGGAAACCACATTTTACTTATTTAACAGATTTATTTACGAAAATTAATGAGGTTAATTTGCAGTTACAAAGTGCCAGCATACATTTTATTAGAACAAAGACTATCATTTGAGCGTTTCTTGTCCGAATTAAGAGTGGGCGCGGTAGCCGAGTGGTATAGGTATCGGATCGTGGCTTGCCTTGTCACGAGTTCGAGCCCAGTACCACTAAAGACCCCCGTGTAGGGCAGCGATGCACGTTAAATCTGTCGAGAGCTGAAACATCCTCTCGTTGGTGTGGTAGTTAGGAGAGGGGGTGCCAACTCAGGTGTCGTCCACGTCACTTGACCATGGTTCAAAATTACGTGGTCCGTCGCCAAAAGCCCTCGTGTAGCTGAACAGTGCGACGTTAATACTCAATCAATTGCCCGAATTATGCTAAAGGAGTACAATATTGGATGTTGCGATTTTTCCCAGTTTTCCAATTTGCCACTGACAATATGCCTGGAAAATGTTTTAACCTATGTTCAAAATGTAAATGCCCTTTATTCAGATTTTGAAACTAGGTTTGGTTATTCATATGGTGACATTGAAAAAAAAAGTCATATTAGAATTGGATGTGATCGGAATAGGCAGTAATGGAGATCTTAAAATAAAGTTTAGAAACGGATGTCAGCAGTTTTGGCTTTAAAAAGGCATACATGTTATTTATGAGACATGTCATGTGTGAGAAAATTTGTAATTGCTTTTCCTAGTGAGAAGGTGTTTCACCTAGGTTGCCAATTTCCAAAATAAAAAAAAAATAAAAAGACTAGACACACTTCATTGAGGAGGTTAAATCTGACAAGATACATGCCAAATGTTGAATTAGTTTGTTATTAAAGTACCAGATTCATACCTATTATTATAAAAAAAAAATTGTGGATCAGTTATTTTATATGCCTTAATTAAAGTCTGATTAACATAGCATGAGTTTCACTACAGTTAGAAATTTAAATCTTTTAAAGTTAGTAACTTTATACCAGGTGTCAAAACGACATTTTAGTTGATAAATTTGTTAAACTTCAGTATTAGGTAAGTAGGGGTCTACCCCAAACTAAAAAACATGGCAAGGGGTCTATGAGACAAAAAGGTTTGGGAACCTCTGTTTTAGATCCTCGTGAATTTTTTTTTTTCATAGATTGAATTTTCTTTACTTGAGATCATTTAGATTTTTAGAAAATGTGGAACTCGACCAACAGGTGGTTCAAAATAGGTTTGTAAAAATGATTGTGACCCACATTGTCATATATCTTTATTACTTTTCTTAATAAAACTTCTCACATTCATCAATACAAACATAATTAACTCTTGATTAACACATTTCTTGATTAAATATATCATTCTTGATTAACATAAGTTCTATGGATTAAACACAATCAGATAACAATCAAAGTACAATCTCAAATCAATTTCAAGAGACTGTTCTCTTTTTTAACAGACCACCCCGGTGATCGCTCTCTCGCCGACGTTCTCAATTTCTTCGCCCGCGGACACAGTTATAGCGCTTCGCGCTAAACAAAATAAGTGACCTTTCCTCCCTCCACCGTCCCCTTCGGAGTCAAGTAAACTTCTCTCTTGAACTAGCAACCTTCACCCTCACACCTGCGGGAAGTCGCCAACCCTTGCAGAATCTACCGCCAAACACTATGCCAACGGTAGTCAGACACTACACACATAATATGCAAGTAGAATGAAAGTAACTTTGTGTAAGAAAACAATTGAGTACAAATAAATTACAACCTTTTCAGATGACTCCCAATAACGGCGTAGAACATCGATTTTAATGTAGATATTGTTATCGGGAGATTTCTCAAACAATAATTAACTTGATTAAAAGTACCGTATTTACTTGAATCTAAGCCACCCTTATTTTTACCGTGATAATGCTACTCGGGTTCATGCTAGTCGGGTGTGGCTTAGAATCGAAAGCAAAACGGGGGAAATAGAATTTCCACTCCTTTGTAGTTGACATTTCCATCGGAACTCCTGATACCCGAAGAGATCTTTATCTCCTATCAGAACACTTGGGGAATAGCATTGAGATCTTTACTTGCCCTTGTTAATTTAAAAGTAATAAGAAATATATGTACTGGATTGCTAAATCAGCGGGGCTGTCGAAACGACCGAGGATCATACAGAGTAACTCGATCGACCAATGGCCGAGAATTTCTCGGCCAATGGGCAAGCGAGCTTTCGACTTGTCTTGGGATTGTGAAGAGCAGGGAATGAATGCAATCTGAGGCGGAAGAGGAACTCTCCCCATTGGTCGCGCTACTCGTCTCCCATTGGGAGAACGAGTCGCTCGGCAGAAAAGGGGGAGTTGGCAGAGAGAAAAAACAGAAATCTCACGCGAACGAAATTAGGAAAATCTTGAGTTGATTAAGAAGTCATTTAACATTTGGGGACCTAAGATGAGATCTTAGGTCTTTCGATCGTAATTATTAATGAGGTGTTGATAAAAAAAACACCAATCCTCTCGTCGCCTTTTGCATTCCTAAACTGTCTTCCCATTTCCAAGAAGAAAGGGTAGTCGAGGAAGAATTTTCTTAACTCTATGATCACGTCCTTGAATCCAAAATGATTTTCATTGCTATTATTTTCGTTGATTTGAGGGGTTTCTTTTTATTTTCATTTTGACCGCCCAAAAGAGCGGCTGAGAAAGGGAGATCTGGCGTGACCTGTTTAAAGGTTTTATTAAGTTCAGTTCTCTTAATGGTATTACGATTGATGGTCGCTTCACCTTTTTTCAGTTTAATTTTGGGGAATACTTCGCACTGGCTCCAGTTGGCCATATGTCCTGTCTTGTTGCATTTAATGCATATGGGGTTAGCTATTTTCTCTTTAATTGGGCAATCGTTTGTTCGGTGTGGTTCACCGCATTTTAAGCACCTAGTGTGCATGTGACAATTCTTTGACGAGTGGTTAAACAAGTTACAATTGTAACATTGAGAAACCCCCGGTCCACCCCTTTCTAAAGAAAAAAATGTAACCGTTCATTTTGGCCACTGGGATCGATGACCTACCCATTCCGCAGCTCATCTTCAGTATTCAGTCTATACTAAACTTCGTTGTCTGTTCGCATTTAGGAAATTTTTATATACACGCTTTCTTTTAATCACCTAAGCATCAAATGTATCGATAATAGTATTAAGACGAGTTCACTATAACCAAAGTTTAAAAAGGAAGGTAATTTTATACAGAGAAAAAAAATGGAAAGAGAGCAACGGCGCGATTTGATACGGGTGAAACAAATGTACGTCGCAAACAAAACCATATAGTTTTGCTCGTAAGTGTTCAACAGTCTTTTACGTTCTTCTATAATACATTCTTTAAAAAATGCTGCAAAACAAATGCATTGTATGGTACGGAAGATGACACCGTATGGGAAAATGGCGACGCCGGAACCATTTATGAAGTCAGCTATGACGATGGGATGACGAATCATATTCGAAACATGATACTGAGGGTTAGAATAATTATAGGTTCATGTACGTATTTGAAAGTTTTGAATTCTGGTAAAATAAATTAATTATTTACTTCTTATTATTTCTCATTAAAAATTTTTTTTATAAATTTTTGAAGAATCGGAAATCGATGAATATTTAACACAATTTTTTATATTTTTTTCTCAAAAAGGAGTAAATAACTGGGGGTGTGGCTTAGAGTCGATGACAAAATGTTTTCACAAAAACATTTTGAGAATGTGGGGTGCGGCTTAGAATCGATGGTGGCTTAGATTCGAGTAAAAAGAACGGCATACATAAATCCGGCTTAAAAATTTGAGGATGAATGTCCTTGACCAATTATGTGACATTGATATTAATTTCTTAGATATATATACAAAAAAAATAGAAACATACATTTAAAATATGTACTTGAATAATACAAATCCGCTGAGAGTCGCAACAGTTAGTGCCATTTTTGTTTAAAAAGGTAAGATATCAAATCAAGTATTTGGTGATGTGATAGTTGTGTGAGAAAATTCTGCACCCACCCAGGAAAGTGCCCTTATGTTTGACTTACTCGACGTGTGAAGAGGCATAAACATTGGAGCTTTCTTCACTGGAACGTCCATATCATGAATAGTTTATCTTGTGTGTATTTCAAGAGCCACTGTGTGAGGAAATTTGATAGATAACACAAACCTGAAAAGGTAACCTACGTAAAGCATAACAGTGTGTAAAAATCGAAGTTGATAGGCTGGAATAAATCTTGCATTTTAGTCGCCTGAAACTGCAAGATTGGACTACCGCAAAAACCTCCGACATAAACATCCATATTTATACCTCTATCCACGAAAACTATTTAACGGAAGCAGAATGCTGTAATCATATATGACAGAGTGACCAGTGTTATCTCGTAATAATGTGATGTCGCTCTCTCGAAGCGTTAATAATGTGATGCTGAGATCACCCAAACTGGCAATAGCAGCAATGGGAACAGGGCATCTGATCAAATGAATCATCTCTCTCTCATTTGCGCTATTTCAGACTACCGGACGTGTATTTGTTTCGCGAACACAGGAAGAACGTTTAATGTGGTTCCGTGAGGCATAGGAGATATGTGATAGTGTGGAACAGTAGCGCACATAGGAATTTTCAAGGGGGGAGGGGGTCCGGGGTCGAAAGTTCACCATTCTTGTATCATGCTCCTTTTGATTTTGTCGATTTTCGGGAACAAAACACAGTAAAAAACTAATTTTTAAATAAATAATTAGCATTAATTAATAAAATTAATCATTAATAACAAGTAATTAATTAAATTTTACGTACTATATACTTAGAATTATAATCAATCGGAAAAAAATCAAGGGCTTGGGGGGGTCCGGACCCCCCCGTGTGCGCCCCTGGTGTGTGGAATGCAATATCATGGTGTAAATTAAGGGCATTCGCACCCATGAGGAGGAAAATCGTAGAAAAATAATATTGCAAATCATTTTCATCGGGAGCTTTAAATTTTTTTTTTTGGAGAACGACCTGTGTTTTAAGATGATAATGCTCCTATTCACATGGTTCGCGGTGTTCAAATAAGATTAAATGAACTAAAATATCTCACGTGATACGATCTCAGCGTCATAGATTCATTGTGGAACAAATCCGTATTCGGTTTTTGACACTCACACTACCAGAGTTGGAAACGCGAATTCTTTTAAGCTTTGCACGTCACTTTTATTCATCAATTCCTCATTGGACGCAACTAATAATTAAAGCCAACCATGATAATCCAACCCTGTTTATAAAAAATTTACTTACCTACTTCCATAGATGTTTTTCATAGGTTATGATTGTGTTCAGCGAGGAATACCTTCGTGAGCAAGTTTCCTAGTCGATTTTGCCGATGTATTTGTGTTAAAAGTAAGCATCTTAAAGGCTGCTGCGAGAGTAATTTCACTACAACAGTGTTGGAAAGCTCCATAAGCAGTGGTGTAACGTACACCCCCGCGACCCTCGCATTCCGAGCGGGACAGGATTCTAGGGGGCCCAAAACCTGACTGACGCCAAATTCGCAATCTTTTGTAAGGTTTGGCTTGGGACCCAAAATCTGACTTTGTAGTGGGGCCCTAATATTCTTCGTTACGCCACTGTCTATAAGTGATAAGAAACTGTAACGAATCACGATACTGTTAATACTATTCGAACTAGTGACGTAACTTACACCCTCTCATCGCGGGGTGCCCAGGATTCTACGGAGCCAAAAGTCTGACTGACACCAAGTATTGCTTGGGGCCAAAAATGTGACTTTGCAGGGTGGCCCTAATATTCTCCGTTACGCCACTGGTTCAAACTGTAACACTATAATCTGATCTTTCTTTGTATTTATTTATGCATACTTGGCTTCCAGAGCTTTCATTTCGTAGATGAGTTCTTTGCAGCACGGCTATGTTCATACGGTGCAAGTGGCGGTCTGTAACTCAATATGACCTTCCAGCTACATGTATCCTGAGTATGCGACTCTGTTCGCAGTTATCCTGCTAGCTAAGAGGTTTTCGAAAGTCGTAATGCCGTTATTGCAATTGTCCTCGGGGGAAATTAACGCTAAAAACGGGAAAAGATAAACTTACACGGCAATTGTGTGTTACCTGTTTTACACAATACTTGTTGCGCAATTGAAAAGGGCGTTAGAACTGAAGTAATGATCGTTGACCCTAAGCGTTTAATTGTTTGTATACTTCATAAAAAGACATTTGCCTCCGAAATTTGGGAGAGAAACGGATTACTTTTTTTTTGTTCTTTTTTTTTTTTGAAAAACCAGTGTATATAGTGAAAATTTTGCTGTACATTTTACAAATATACTTCTATTTCATCTTTATTACTAAAAATTTTCCTAAACAATATATTTTCTCTAAAAGTTTTGTTGATTTTGAAGCATTTTTTTTTAATTCAATGTAACAGAATTGAATTAGGAAAACTTAACATTATACATATAAATTTCCGAACATTATTTTAATTAAAACTTCATTACTTAAATAAAAAAAACTCTTTTTCATATTGCAAAGACTTTCTTCAGTAATGACTTCCTTCCGATATGCATAATCTATTTTAAAATCTATACCGGAACTTAAGCGAAAAGGTTTTGTTTTTGTGACGTCATGTAAGAGATAATCCAATGAATATCTTGCCTGACTACAGAATTGGAAGTTTATCTATTTTACTCTCCTTACTGATGGTATTTGATAAGTTCTATAAAAGGTCTCGTCATTTTCCTATTAGTCACTCAAAGTCTTTGAAACTCATTTAATGAAATCCAAACTTGTGGAGTACATTTTCAAACAGAGAAATGGCCCAGTTTTTATATCAAATATAAAACCTGTAATGCATATATCTGTTCATTATATTCAATCCATAACTACAATATTTTTCGTTTTTACATATTATA
The DNA here is from genome assembly GCA_019973935.1 of Trichonephila clavipes. Taxonomy (NCBI): domain Eukaryota; kingdom Metazoa; phylum Arthropoda; class Arachnida; order Araneae; family Nephilidae; genus Trichonephila; species Trichonephila clavipes. Next base: position 105,397 of record BMAU01010243.1, on the reverse strand, counting down.
AAGAGCAAAATTCACTTACCACTATGATGTACGAGACGATATGTGGAACAAATTTTGTAAAGGGTGTTTATTTTAGAGGTATAGAACTTTAAATTGCAATAAAACAACGATGTATTATTCGATTGACATGAATTTTTTTTATTCGAAAGATAATCTTGTGGCATTACATTTTAAATATGATTTCTGGCATAGGACTGCCACGGCTGGCTCGGATGTAGTCCAATCTGGATGTCCAATTTTCGATGACTTTTTCCAACATTTGTGGCCGTATATCGGCAATAACACGGCGAATGTTGTCTTCCAAATGGTCAAGCGTTTGTGGCTTATCCGCATAGACCAATGACTTTACATAGTCCCACAGAAAATAGTCTAGCGGTGTTAAATCACAAGATCTTGGAGGCCAATTCACAGGTCCAAAACGTGAAATTCGGCGGTCACCAAACGTGTCTTTCAATAAATCGATTGTGGCACGAGCTGTGTGACATGTTGCGCCGTCTTGTTGGAACCACAGCTCCTGGACATCATAATTGTTCAGTTCAGAAATGAAAAAGTTAGTAATCATGGCTCTGTACCGATCACCATTGACTATAACGTTGTGGCCTTCATCGTTTTTGAAGGATTCCACCAGCCCATAAAACGCACCAAACAGTCAGTTTTTCTAGATGTAACGGTGTTTCGACATACACTTGTGGATTAGCTTCACTCCAAATGCGGCAGTTTTGTTTGTTGATGTAGCCATTCAACCAGAAGTGCGCTTCATCGCTAAACAAAATTCGCTTATGAAAATCGGGAACAACGGCAATCTCGTTTAGGGCCCATTCGACGAATCTACGCCTTGCTTGATCAGATTTAAAATGTAATGCCACAAGATTATCTTTCGAATAAAAAAAAATTCATGTCAATCGAATAATACATCGTTGTTTTATTGCAATTTAAAGTTCTATACCTCTGAAAAAAACACCCTTTACCAGTAAAAAAAGAGTTGATTTAAACATAGATGTGTGGTATTATAAAATCTGTCTATTTTTCTAGTTAGAATATTATTATTATAACTGTATTGCAATAATAGAGAGAGAATACAATAAAATAATTATAATGGTTTTCCTTTATTTGTAATTTTTTTGGATTCATATAAGTGCTATATTTTTTAATATAACACTAAGGCTGTCATTAAATAACATTAATATCCTCATTGATAGTATTTGGTGTAGTCGAGTTTTGACGGTGTAATTCTTTTTTTCTGAAGTAGGGGGCTTATTGACGCTAAGTATGAAAGATCCAGCTAGGGCCCTCAAACCTGACTTTTCAGAGGGGCTCTATTATTCTCCGTAAAGCCACTGCCATATGATGATGGCCTTGTTTCGTAAAAATAGAAAATGGTATTGAGAAACGACAATTTGTTTATAATCGATTATGGTGATATAAATACACCATTGTACGATGCAGTGTGAATTATTTCTTTTCTCTACTGAGTTAAAGTTATCTTCCACGAAATACAAGCTTCATAGGAATGAGATTTATGAAAAATAATGCGGCAAAGAACAATTAAGGGAATTTAGCGAACTTGGCAGCCAGATTTGGACTCCAGTAATCCATTTGGAATATTCCAGACTGTAAATTTTTCAATGAACTTAAAATCAATCTAGATATTTAATCTATTAATAAATTATGGTACGTTATAACAGAAAAAGGCTGTGCATCAGACGATAGTTTTAGAAATAAATGTTCTTGAAATTGCTTTGGCATTGGCTGTGTAGGCAACAACAAAGCTGATAGGGTGTTTGTCGGGAGACGCAAATTCGGTACTTACGTATTACACCGTCGGTCAAGTTTGCCAAATCAAAAACCATCGCCAAATCCAAAATCATCACCAAATACAGTGTCACCTTATGCTCAAACAAAACTATTGGATTTGTACATGCAAGTGAATAGTTTTCCTCTATTCGCAGCATATAGCGACATTTTCCAATGTCTTTTCGTTTAAGGAATTGGTCGACGGTATAACACATAAACCCAATAATTTCAATGAAGCTGTTTTACTTTCCATCAAATTATGTTGGGTAAACATTTCAAAAATGAAAACTACTTAAATACCTTTTTTCCCTTTGAAAATAGTATGAATTTGCTTACACAACAAAGTAGACGACTTTATTACTATAAAATTTAGCCACGTGTTATGGCAACAACATTATTAATTTAAAAATAACTTGTGTACACACACAACACGCGAACGAAATTGAAATATACTGCTCAAAACAATTAGGGAGCAAGCAAAAAAGTGAAGAAAACCATGTGAGACAGCCACGTATTGGCATACAATGCATAGTACACGCGTATCAATGCGCAGTACAGAAAAAAGGCGTAAAATAATTTGGAATTAAGCTTTAATTCTTTGAAAATATGGAAAAAACATGAAAAGATGATTTAGGGCAACAATTTGGTTACATGTAAACGATAAAAAAAAGGTACTGTTTAGACATGATGCATGAGTTTTAATAGGGCGTGTGGTCTCCTCGAACAGCTAAGACTGCTGCACACCTGTTTGCCATGGATGCGATGAGGTTATCGATTAGACTTTGGGGAATACTGTTCCACTCCTCAAGAAGTGCAATCTCCATGTCTCAGACAGTAGCTGGTGGCCTTGGTCGCGCAGCAATGCGTCGTTCGAGTATGTCCCAAACATGCTCGATTGGATTCAGGTCAGGAGAGCATGCTGGCCATTCCATACGCTGTATTGTTTCAGCTTCAAGCATGTTCTCCACCAGACGAGCTCTATGCGGTCGGGCATTATCATCCTGGAAAACAAAGGATTCTCAATGGCTCCAGCGTAAGGGATGACATGAGGTCGAAGTATCTCGTCTGCATACCTTCGACCCATCAAAGTGCCATTCCGAATGATATGCAGGTCCATACGTCCGCCTATGCTGATTCCACCCCATACCATCCAACCAGCTCTTCTGTATTGTGACCTTTCACAAACGAATGCGGGGTTATTTCGTGTGCTCCTGTCCCTCCATACAAGAACACGTCGGGTGTCACACTCTAGACTGAATCGGGACTCGTCTGTAAACAGCACTTGGCTCCAATCATGTTGCTCCCAATCTCGATGTTCAGCAGCCTATCTTCTTCAGGCCGCACGGTGGCGTGGGGTCAACGGAATGCAGACCATTGGCCTACGTGCATAGAGCCCTCCCTCATGAAGCCGATTACGTACTGTTTGGCTGGACACCCTTCGACCTGTTGTCAAGAGCAACTGTCTTTGCAGCTGCGTAGCATTCTCTGTTCTGTTTCGACGGGCTGTTAACTGTATATACCGGTCAGCAGTTGATGTAGTGGCGCGTGGCCGACCTGCCCCTGGTCGACGTCTAACATTTCCTGTTTCTTGGAATCGATTCCACAGCCTTGCAACAACACTTCTGGCGACTCCAACAGCGTCCGCGACACCGTTGTGTTTGCCCGGATTCCAGTCTGCCTATTACACGCCATGCCATGGATTCCGGTAAATCACGTTGTTGAGACATTCTCAAGTAACCTTGTCTCAAAAAAAAATACTGCGCAATCGAATTTCACAGTTACGACAATAAAACAGACGTTTCTGCAACATCCCGATTTCTGCCCTTATCTCCTTTTTCTGGTTTTTGACGTCATGAACTTTGATTTGCATATAAAGTTTTCTTCTTCCGTTTCCAGGTAGGCATTACATTATGGATGATTCATTTTATGTTACTTATTGCTATACATATTTGCTTACTTTTGTTAAAATCATGTGCTCCCGTAATTGTTTTGAGCAGTGTAGATTAAATTGGAATAGTTTGGAGAAATATTTTTTTTTTGCAGCCAGAGTTATTACGATTTAATTCTCTCGAATATGAATTGTATGTTACGATATAGCTGTCCTTAAAACTATTTATATATTTAAATATCTACTTTTATTAACCATGTTTTAAGATTTATTGATGTATATAGAATGTTGGCGTAAATAACAAATCCACCAACTGTTTGATAAACTCCGTTGTGTTTGTTTATTTTCCCATTTACGTTTACAGTTGAGAATAAAATTTGATTTTGCAAGCTAAGTGTGTAAAAAAAAAACATGCGCGTGAGACAGAATTATAGCGTTTTTGTCTCACATTACCTTCATTTAATATGTTTATTAGTTTCTTTAGGATTAGTACCTAATTTGTGAGTATTAAAGCTACTATTTAAATTCCACAGACGAGTGAAGAAATTTGGTGAATTTGATATGAGTCAATGTTTTAGTTCCAATTATCTGACTATAATTTAGAATGACGAAGTTTATCTTCAACAGCTCATTGTTTTCTTCTAAACACACATCCATTGAAACAAATAACAGCTTAATAAACTGTAATTTTTATTTTGCTCGACAGTCTTCAATATATGGAGTCTCAAATTGATAAACATCCAAAATGTACCAATTCAATCCATTATTCGGTTAAAATGAAGTTAAGAGTATAGACTGATAAAGTTCGAATTATTTATTTTTGGCAGTTTTTAAAATAAATCGCCAAATTATCTAAAGGAAAAAAACTTTGTATCGTAAGTGCTAAGCTAAAATGTATGTCACAATGAAACCTTCATCGAACAAAAAAAAAATCGCCATATTTGGTGGGTACTCTATATACTGCAGTGCTTCTCAAACTTTTCAATATTCGCGACTCAATTTTCCATCATAATGTTCCTCGCCCCCTCCCCATATCATGACAAAGTATTGAAAGCAATTATAATATACTTTTACGCTTAAGTATTGAAAGCAATTATAATATACTTTTACACTAAAGCTGCAGTACGACCTTATTTGTAAACCGTACAAATTATCAATATAAGTAGTAAATTTTACACATAGATTACTTTCAAGTCATAAAAATTTTAAGTTACTTTTTAGTAATAGGATAAGTATTATGTTACTATTCATAGTTCAGAATATATTTTATTTTGCCTCCTTTCAGTAAAGTAAAAATTCTTTTAAAAAAAAATCTTTTATTTCCAACTTTTTGGTATGTTCGCGTCCCCCTGTAGGGTTATCATGCCGCTCTGGGAGTAGCACAGATTGAGAAACACTGCTATAACTACATTTTAACCCATCATTTGAAAGCAGTTTCTAGAGAAAAAGGAAATAGATGAGAATAAATAATTTTATAACGAAATTAAAGTATTAAACATTTTATTATTATTTATTTAAATTATTGAAGTGAAAACTTCTTTAGCCGCGTTGGGCACTTTTTGGTAGGGAAAAATCTTATGGGTTCGCGTCACCGACATGTTCATGACTGGCGCACGCGCAGTGTGCTGTGCGCCATAGAAACTTTTTGGATGAGTGAAATATCGAGCGTTCGCGTCACCGACATGCTTATAGCAGTATATTTGTAGCTATACAGCGGACATATAGTGCTGTGTATATCTTATAAGTGAAATTGAATGGATTTAATGAAAAGTTCAATGTGTTTATACTGTGCATTGTTGAAATAGTGTTTTTGTTTGATTATTATTTGAATCGTTTAATCGAAGAATCATTGTGCAGTACAATAGAGAGTACTAAATAAATATACTAATATTTTTAAGATAAAAAATAAATAACAGAAAATTATTTTAAATCTTCGTATTTATTCCGGCGTTTGAAAATTTTGTATTATTTATTTTCTAATATTTTTTTAACCTCTGCAATGCATCACGCAATCCGGATTAGTATTTCACAGTGGCTTAGCTTAGACGTTTTCTTACTACCGTGGTAAAACAGACTTCTGGTTGTTCAATCATATTTTAATCATGGGTTTTGAAATTAAAAATTTTATACAATCTAATAATAATTCAAGATTAATATGTTGAAGTTTAAAATAGGGTTATTAATGCAAAATTATAGTTTATTACCTTATATCACAAAAATCTTTAGTTTAAAATAATGAAAACGCACGCGGCTCCGACTTTAGTTTCATTAAATATTTTATTTTATTTAAAAATTTAATATTTCAAAATGATTAGTTATTAATTTAAACTGTCAAAAATAAAATATGTGCTTTGCGATTTTTTGCAAAATGATTATCTATAATTTTATGTCATTCGATTTTATTTTTAGAAATTTTCGAAAAAATATTGTCATAGAATTGTTTACGATACGCACTGCAAAAAGATTACAGTAAAGAAATCGATCTTATAGATTTTCTAATATCGGTAACTGCAGCAGAAGCGCGCGCATCAGGTAATATCCAATTACAAACACACAAGCACACTTTTACATGTTACAAAAATGTATCATCAAAACGAATTCAAAAGTGTCGATTTGATCCTCCTTTCATGCCAATTAAGACAACAATGATCTTAACACCGATGAAAGGAACTGAAGATGGATTTAAGGTATCCGACTACGTTCGGAACCGTGATTTTAAAAAAGCGCATAAATGGATAATTTTCATGATATTTAGTGTCACTCAGAATACATGCATAAAATTATTTTAAGGACATTTTGACAAAATTTTTTTATCTAAATGTAATATTTTGGCAAAAAATTAACTTAGAATAATCTTTTTTCCAAATGTTCTCCTTTTGTGAAAAATGGCTCTATTATAATAATATTTTGCCTGTATATAGCTCAGACCTCTCTACAGAGGCTCAACTGGAATTTTTGAAAAATTCACATTATTTTCAGAGTTACCACCAATTGAAATAATTATTGGCCTTTTTTTCTTAAAATTGCTCCCCTCTGTTGTCGTAAAATATGAATAAACCCACTTCTAAGGTATATATTTCAAAAATTCTAGTTGAGCCTCTGTAGAGAGGTCTGAGCTATATACAGGCAAAATATTATTCTAATAGAAGCATTTTTCACAAAAGGAGAACATTTGGAAAAAAGATTATTCTAAGTTAATTTTTTGCCAAAATATTATATTTAAATAAATATTTTTTGTCGAAATGTCCTTAAAACAATTTTATGCATATTATTCTAATCTAAGTGACATTAAATATCATGAAAATTATCTATTTATGCGCTTTGCAAAATCACGATTCCGAAGGTAGTCGGATACCTTAAAGTATATCAAGCAAAATATTATAATCTCAGAAAAAAATTGGAAAATTGTGAATACGATGATTTCCAAACATTTTATGAAAATAATAACATAGATTCAGACTAGGAGTATGTTGATATTATTCGTGCTGGAATCAATTGACCAAAAGTTTTTCCGAAGCGTCAACCTAATGAAAAATGGCACAATCCTTTCAATCCATTTACATTGTTAAATCTAATACAAACTTTCAATTTATAACAGAAGAATATCAGTGTGTGGTTTGCGTCGTAGAGTACGTCAACAAAACAAATAGAGGTGTTAACAATTTACAAAGAAAAATAATTGAAATCTTGGATGAACACCCAGAATTTGATATATTTGAAATCACTGAAAATATTAGTATCAGTCTTTTAAATCACACTGAGATGACGAGCCAAGAAGCTGCTTGGTATTTGTTGACAGAGCCTATGTCAAAAAGTTCAACCATTATTGTCTATATACCAACTGTATGGCATATCGAAAGACAAAGGAGAAAAAAAAACTATGAAGGAATTGAGTGAATTAGACAATGACTGCACAGATATATGGAAAGAAAATTGGTTCGACAAATATAAAAAAGATCTGAAAATTTGGAAGATATCTCTCTCGCGCAATTCGTTTCTAAGTGCTACAAAAATAACAAAGGAGAGTATTTCTAACGAGGTGAACCAAAAGTAATACATTATCGCAATTATGATATGGCTACTGATTTCAACGAATATAAAAGGGAAATGGTAACTTTGCACATTCCATTTCGTCATGAAGAGGCAGATATTAAAATAATATTAAGATAATATGAAATTCATAAGATTATACGATGAAAATGTAGATCTAATCTTACAGAAGAGAAAAGAGTTTGAATCCAACATAGATATTGAAAGGACATTGCAAATTTGTCGAGAATTATGCCACGAAGATGTTCCAGATGATAATGAAGAAATGAGAGATGTTGTTGGTAGACTTCCTGATCAAAACCCATTTCAAGAATTATACAATAACCCGAATGCAGAGATAAATGATGATTTACAACTTGCAATATTAAATAAACTTGGAGCTAATAGCTAAGAAGAAAGAAAATATAATGTCTTATGATGATTTTTATTATCTGATGCGCCGGGCTAATGAAGAACAGCGAGAAATTCTGTTCCATACAATGCACCACCTAATATCTACAGATGAGTAAATGCGAGAACCATTGCTCATATATTTAACTGGACCAGCTGGAAGTGGCAAGACTTTTGTAATAAAAGGAATAATGGAAATATATACTAGATTTTCTGATACTGATGGCATTTTCAATGCCTATATCGCATGTGCATCAACCAGAAAGACCTCTACAGCTATAGGTGGTTCAACAGTTCATAGTGCATTGAGCATATCATTGCTCAGGCTCATGCCACTAAATATTGAAAGAGCTCATAAATACAGGATTTTATTCAAATTTGTTAAAGTTCTAATTATTGATGAAGTGAGCATGGTTTCCGCTGAGTAAGAACAAGTTAATATTCGTCTGAAACAAATAACTGGCTTGTTTACTTAAGTTTTTGGAGGATTAGATGTTACACTTATCGGGGATTTGCGACAATTACCTCCTGTAAAGGCGACACCAATCTTCAAGAAAATTAAAAAGAGAATGACTGGTGAAACAACTTGGCGAAAATTTTAAAAATTTGAATTGAAACAAGTAATGAGACAAGAGGATAGTCAGTTTGTCGAAATTTTAACGAAGATAGGAAATGGAAATATTTTAACGGAAGAAGAAATACAGGTAATAGAATCAAGATTTATCCCAAAAGAAGAAGCTCAAACAGTATGTCCTGAAGGGATTAGATTTATATTTACAAACGTTGCGGTAAATGAGTACAACCATTCTATTTCAAACAGTGAAGAAAATATAACAATATCTTTGGCATCTGATGTTTTCGTAGGGTGTCATAACGCTGAGCAAGAAAATTTTGTTAGACAGAAGTTGCATAAAATGAGAGCTGATTACACTGGTAGATTGCCTTACGAATTAATTTTAGTTCTCAACCGACCTTTCACGATAACAAACAACATAGATGTTGCAGACGGATTATCAAATGGCACTCTGTTGGAAAATTGTGTTACGTAGAGAGAGATGAAAATCATGACATCATAATAATTTGGATAAAGTTCCAAAACTATGTGGACGAAAACGAGCTACAAAATCGAGGAATCTTAGTGTCCGCCATTATCTTGACGATGATGCTGTGCCAATCACTCCACAGACATCATCCATACCTCTCAATAACAATAAAACCATAATAGTGAAACGAAAAGATTTTCCATTTATTTCTGCTTTGGCAATGACTATTCACAAACCACAGGGAGGTACTTATGATGCTATTGTCTGCGAATACGATCGCAAACATCCTAGATAATTAGTATACGTAGCTTTAACAAGAGTACGAGGTTTCAAGGTTTATTTTTGGTTACACAAGAAAATATTAGCAGCAGCTGGAAATTTTGTATTGGTAGAACAGGAATACCTGTAAATTCTTCAGAAGCAGATAAACATCATAAATGATCAACAAGTTAGCGAGAGGATCTAACGTTAGAATTGAAAAGGTTACAAAAAATACCTACAAACGGTCACCAAAACTTTTCTAGAATTCATCTCCAACAAGAAAGGATTATCGATATTTTCATTCAATTGTCAAAGTTTGCATGCACATGCAGCTGACCTAAAACATGATGCTATCGTAAAAAAGTCAAATGTTCTGCTTTTGTCAGAAATTCGTATGAAAAATGAAGAACCAAATGATATATTCCGAATTTCAACTTTGTTGTAAGTTATAAAAGACCCTAATTTCCAGCAGCAAGCGAAATTACACTGCCGGCCACCGTAAATGCAACACCAAGAAAGACAAAAGATAGCACAACAAAATTTATTTTGCAGATAACATGTTGACCAAGTATCAAATGATTAAATTTATAGACTTCTGTGAAGTATGGTTCCTGCCAGAATCAGTAGCCAGAGTGGCCACCATTGTTGGAGATCACCGCTGCCACACACCTAGGCAATGATTCAAAGAGACTTTGAATGTGTTCTTGGGGTACAGCAGACCAAGCAACTTCCACACGTTGCCAAAGTTGATCTGGTGTGGCAGCTGGGGGTGTAACCTGGGTCAATCATTGAGCAACCATGGACCACATGTTTTCTATCGGTGAAAGATCTAGTGAACGAGCCGGCAAGGGAAGCAATTCAATCTGTTGATTGACGAAGAACCTTTGGATAATGCGTGCCACGTGTGGTCACGCATTATCCTGTGGAAATATGGCTGTGACCAAGCTCTGAAGGTAAGGAAGGACAACTGGCTCCAACACCTCGGAGATGTAGCGTTGGCTGTTTAATGTACCGGCAATGCGTACTAGAGGAGTGCGAGAGTGATATCTAATACCACCCCATACCATAATACCCGGTGCGGGACCAGTGTGGCGGTGCATAACGCAGCTGTTCAGCATCCTCTCTCCACGATGTCTTCAGACTCGAATCCGACCATCGTGGTGTTTCAGACAGATGCGTGACTCATCAGTAAAGACAACTTCATTCCATTCTGCCGCCCACATCCTTCTTTCATCGCACCATTGGCGGCGGAGACGTCTGTGGTTCTGCGTCAAGGGTAGACCAAGCAATGGACGTCTTGCGAACAGACCACTCTTCTGTAAACGGCATCGAATGGTACCCACAGACACTGAATGATGCGTTACAGACTCAATGTGCTGTGGTACGGTTCGTGATGTGACTGAGCGATCCGTCACTGTCATGCGCTTAATTTGCCTGTCCTCACGTGAAGTGGTGCACTGAGGTGGATGCAATCGACCACGTCGTTCCGTCATATCCTCCTGCTTCCAACGGTCACATATCCGCATTACAGTTGTTTGGTTTCGTCCAACACAACTACCGATTTCCTTGAAAGATAATCCAGAATCTCGGTAGGCCAGTATCCTTCCTCTGTCGAACTCGGATACTTGATAAAAAGCTGATCGTTGTTTTCTACGAGACATAACTGATCGTTTTTTGAAAAAACCACAAGAAAAACACAATTGCCAAACTTGAAATCGTCGAAATCTCCAAGCCTTAAATAGCGTTTTGAGGTGTCGCCTCAGGCGCGCGAGATGTGTGTCTGCGCTGAAATTCTAATCATTTGTTTATCTGACCTCCGCTAATGCATGTTGTAAATTTCATGTTATTTGCATGCTTCCTTCAGGGTGTTGCATTTACGGTGGCCAGCATTGTATTTATCACAATACTCAAGATACGTCACACTTCATTATTTCACATATGGACGTACATACTTAATTCACTAGAAGCATTGGTGTTAATGTTTCTGATATAGGCGAATATGCGTTGCTCGTTGCGATTCCGAGAATGGGCAATACATATTAATGGTTGCCGTTTATATTTCGCCTGAAAAATCTATGAAACCGATACAACAATTTTTATTCGAAAATATGATGATTTATACAAAAGAACGCTCTGAAATACTCAAAAAAAGATTTAGCGAAAAATATGGTAATGTACCGATGATTTTAAGTGGATACTTCAATATTAACTTTGCAGATGATAAAAATATACCACTGAGATTGGATTTCTAAATGAAGCAATTTAAATATGTCCAATGATTGAAAACTCAGTACTACAAAATATAAAACGACGATGGATGCGGTTTTTACGCGATACTTAGATAAATTTGAATCAAAGATTTTCCTTTCTTACTTTAGTTACCATAAGCCTATTGTATCCTTTTAGAACAAAATGAAATGGTTGAAAGTACAAAAAGTCTAAGTATTGTTGAAATTATTCATGACAATGATGCAAACAATTTAAATAATGTTAAAAATCAAGTATATTGAAATTTAAGTAAGTACAAATGCTATCCATAAATAATATGATTGTATATTAATTTTTATTTCAATTGAATTGTACTTATATTTTGTCATGATCTTGTACATCCCGTAATATATTTGAATAATAAAAAACCCCATAAACATGCATATATAATTATTGCTCTTGAGTGTCAATAGATAGATTTTTAATCAAAATATTAAATATATTAGGAGTGAATCTAGGAGTTAAACTTATATTCAAATATTAAGAAGCTCTTTGACAAAAAATGCTAAAATAAATAAGCTAAATAAAAATAAATGGAAAATAATTAAGCTAAATCAGTGTTACTTCAGACTGATTTTTCTTATTTTGAAGAAACACAACGTGCTTAGTCTCTTGCGTAATGCCAAAAAGATAAGGGAACATTGGAATCAGTTCAAATAAAACAAAGCAAATAGAAAATGTGTGTGTGACATCTGTTACTATCAGTTGTATTTAGAGTCATGTATTGTGCAACTGCAAGATCAGGATTTTAAACTTTTTTTCTAAAAGAATCAGCGATTTATTTTAAAATAACTGAAACGCTTGATTCCTGAAAGGATAAATTTTTAAATTAAAATTCAACATTCCTAGCATGCATAAGATCTTAATATTAATGATTAATGTTGAAAAAAAATTCTAAAGGTACTCCATTTTTGTGGCATAATATGCATTACAGCTATGCGTAGTGGGGAGGTAATTGGAAAAGAAAAATGCGAAAATTCATTGATTGTATTGTTACATTTTACTCTAAAATCCTTTAATTCTTGCTCCCCCCTTTTTTTTAAAAAAAGAAAAGACTAAATGTTTATAATTCGTAACCGTGACGTTCGGATTGATAGATTTCTAGATCAGAACAGTTAAAAAACTGGAAATTGACACTTAATAGTGATATTTTCACGAATTTGCCAAAATTCGGCTAATTGGCACACAAACAAGCCCAAAACAAAGTCAATCTTTTTACAAAACTATCTCTCCTATTATGTAAGAACCATAATTCTGCCCCTTTTCGTTTGAAAACTGAGTGCGAAAATCCTTTCAAATTTGAACAAATGAAGTATAAAAAAAAGTCGATTTCATATAAATTGTTTCTAAGTAGACACCATCATCACCGGCTGTTTCTTCCTCAGTGACTCGACAGCCAAGGGTGGGTTTTGGCTTTCTCCATAAGCCTTTTCCAGGACAGCCTTCTTCCTGCTAGTCTTCTCCATTTTTTAGTTTTCAAAATTAGGTCTTTTTCTAGGCCATCAATCCATTTTAGATTTGGCCTGCCTGTTGTCCGTTTGCCAATTGGTTGAGTATTGAAGAGTTTTTTTAATGATGCGGTCTTCATCCATTCTAACAACGTGGCCTGCCCATTTAATTCGTTGTACTTTGATGAAGTTAGTCATGTCAGATTCTTTATAAGTGATAGAGCTCTAAATTTGATCTTCTTCGCCATGTTCCATTTTCCTGAATTCCTCCAAAAATGAATCTTAAAATCTTCCTTTCGTAGATACTTATCATGTTCTCATCTGATCGAGACATGGGCCAAGTTTCACATGCATAAGTTAATACTGATCTTAAAAGACTTTTATACAATAAAACCATTTTTTGTGTGTGTGTTTTTTTCTTTTGTTTAAATTTGATTTCATATATTTTAGTATTCCACTAAGACATCTATTAGCCATAGTAATTCTCTTTTGGATATCAGTAGTACAATCATTATAATTGTAAATTTCGGAACCTAAATAAGTGAAACTGCCAACAACTTCAAACGGCGTTTTTCTTTTGAAATGTATGTTTCATGTGTGGTCAAATAGGGTGCTTAACATTTTCATTTAAATATATACAAAAAGAAATGTTTGCAAAATAGTTAAAAAATATTTCACAGAAAGATCTATGGTAATACTTTTTTATTCCTAAAATGTTGAGATCAAAATGATAATCATCTATAAACCTAGCAGTTTTATCAAGAAATCTGAACTAAAAACTCATGATTTGATTTTTACAAGGCATGAAATGAAAAGAGATCCGGTTTAACAAATTTTTATAAAAAGTACAAAGTATTTCAACAAAAGATTATCAAGAGAAATATACTTGAGTTTCAACCTACTTATAAGCGCAATGACAAATAAAAACTGTAAGAATAATAGATTCATCATTCTCTTTATGCACTTCCTTGTATTTTCTTCTACATTTAATCCGAGTCAAAATACTTTAGATAAAAGATTATGAGCATAATTATTTTTCTCTGTAGTTGTTCTCAAACTACCGCATATCTTTGAAGGTCAATCAACCACCAAAAAGAAAATTAAAAATTATTAATCCGCATCTTTTTGCCAATTAAGCTTCTAAGCAACAAGCGGGTCAAGTGCGTTTAAGCACAGATCATCTACAAATAGCCTTTCTACAAATTTAATACTTTTGGTACTCAAAATCGGGTCACTTAATCCTGTGTACAAACCTCCCCTTGACCACCGTACTATTTATCACCAATGGACATTGACCACCCAAAACAGATGGATCCATTTTTTTATTGGATTCATCTCTCATGGTCCCTTCATTGTACAGTAGGCTCCAGAAAGATGGTCGAAGTCGAGTGATCAAAAAGAAAAGATAGAAGCACATTTCACGGCCACATGGAAACCAATCCGGCCTTTGACCTTGGAGGATTTTTGTTCTAACATCGCGAGGTTCAGTGGTCAGTGCTTTTCTTGAACTGCTCTCCTCACAATGGCTGTGAAGGGATGTAGGAACAAAAGTGATGGGTATTTTTATAGCAGCTTTGTATCTTTTGTTGGATGTGGAAAAATGTCGAAGGTCTTGCGTGAAGTGTTAAGACAAAGATAAGGGGGATATTCGTGGTTTGTGGAAGCAAGTGTAGATTTCTAGATCGAATTCAATTCTCTTGTTTTAATGGTTCTTATAGGAGCAAAAAGCTATTTTTTTCTCCTTGCACTGTTTTATCGAGTTCTTTTTCTTTCCTTCTTTTTGTTTCTTTCTGTAAGTAAAGGGTTGTGATTTCGAATGTGCAGGACTTTGAGGCTAAAAATAAATAAGAATAATTTCAGAGTTAGTTTATTAATACATGTACGCATTGGATTTTATTATGGAGAGAAGGATAACTTCAATGTGATTCGTTAAAACTGCATTTGAACTTCATACCGAACTAAATTACGAACTTCGACATTTTGTGCCATGATAAATTGACGAGGAGGGTTTTGAGAGAGAGAGTTCGTACATTACTCTACTCTCTGAATTTCTACGCTTTCTAAATGGATTTGGCAAGCAGTGTGCCCTTATCAGTGGCACACGGGGATTTTTCAGGGGGTGGGGGTCCAGGGTCAAAGGTCCACCGTTCTCATATCAAGCTCCAATACGCCACCCAACACATTCTTTTGATTTCGTTGATTTTCGGAAACAAAAAACAGTAAAAAAATTATTGAATAAGTAATTGGCATTAATTATTAATAACATTTATTAATAATAACAAATACTTAGTTAAATTTTACGTACTATACACATAGGATTATAATCAATCAAAAAAATCAAGGGTTGGGGGGATTCGGACTCGGGGACCCCTTGTATGCACCACTGACCTTCATTCATCATTTTAAAGCAGAAATGTCCAACCAGCGACATGCGTGCCACAGTTTGGCAAGGTGGAATTGTAACATTGGTACGCGAAGACTTACTAAATTTTTTTTAAAAATCTTGAAAAGATAATAAATAACCATTTTTTGTAATTTTATTGAAGTGTGGTTGTCTCAGACAAAAAAACCCTCAAAATTTAGACCTAAATATGTTTGTGAATAAATGTTTTCCGCTGAGAACATAATAAAATAAATATGACTCCCAAAACTAGCTGATGTGCACATGTAATGACTTAATTTTGTTAACATCAGCAAGAGCTAATCCTAACATAGATGACGGTAAAAAAAATAGTTATTCAAAAGCCACATTATATAAGTAAGTACTGAGCGTTTAATAGTTATTTTGAATTAAATTATTCAAATTACTCATTTTTATTTTATACCTAATTTAACTGATTGAACTTGTAAAAAGTTTATTAACAATAAAACCAAAGTTTGTACTTTCGTCTTATGTATTTTATTATTTTTAAATTTCGACTACATAGACTTGCATTAAAAAATGTGTTATTTGCGTAAAAATCGCATAATAAACCTGTAAGTAAAATTTTTCACTTTTCTGTATTTGTTTGTTTTAAAAGTTGAAAGTGGCACGCTTATGTTTTTTTATTAAATAGTGGCAAACTTTCCTAAAAGGTTGGTCAACCCTGTACTAACGTTTTTAGTACAATCTAACCTCGAAGTTGTGATTGAAATGGCGATACTAAAATGAAAAAAAAGGGGGGGGAGGAGGAATTTCATTTTGATTTAGTTATTATATATCTATATATGTAATAATTCCCCTAGCATCTTTTAATTAACTCTTTTAATAGTATTCAAATAATCTTTTAATTATTTGGTTCGAAACTAACACCCTGATTTTAATCGTAATCAACTAATAATATTACATCATATCTCTTTCCCACCCTTTGTAACCAATCAGAGCTCTTATTACAAGCATGTCACGTGGTCTTCAACGTCAGGTATAAAAGCCGATGTCTCTGGAAACCTCTCGCTCTATTCTCATTTTTGCTAGCTCGGACGCTGACCAGTGAGGTTGAACTGCAAACGCTCTCCCTCTGCTACTACGACCGACCGCCACGTGGCATATTGATTCGGCAGTATCTTGTTATTTTCCCCTCCCCATATTGATAGTGCATCTATTATCTACAGCCCTTGTCAGGGCTAACCTGCTTGAGCAGACACTGTAATTCTCCCCTATTTTTGACCTGATAACAAATGGAAATGGATAATCGAAACGAACCCACGGATATGGACTTAATCGACTCGCCCAGACGAACACCAACTCCTCCACCTCTTTCGGCATGTGAGCAGATTTTACAAACCAAAGCCCAGCTGCAAAAGATGGAGACTTTCAAAAAGTTCAAGCTGGCCTGCATCGCTGAACTTCAAGCCATGCCCGATCACCACCCGGATGAGCCTTTCTACAGACGTGCCGTTTCGGAGCTTCAAGAAGTTGAAGAAACAATTAACTTGGCGGTAAGTGATTTAGCCTCATTTCCTCCTTGTGTTTCCCCTGGCTGCCCTCATCATGATTCAGGATTGAAAATTATTACGCCTAAAAACTCCCCAGATGTAACTCCTACTAAAAGAGTATTAAACCTTAATAGTAACAGGATTTCCAATAAACGAAAAGAAGAATCGGACTTTGAATATCCTCCTCTAAGGAAGACAACTAAAAAGCAAATTTTAAATATTCCAAATGATAGCATTTCGATTTCCCCAAATAGATTTTCCTTACCTAGTGATAGCAATATAGAAGAAATCACAGGTTCTCAAAACGCTATTCCCGTTGTTACTCCCAAACCCCCATCGGCCACTGGCCCTACCCCTTCCGGCAATCAAAACCCCGTTAGTACGCTTCCCCCTCCAGTCATGCTTAGAATCACTGAAACTGTCAGAAGTCAAATGAAAATTATTAATGAAAAGTTCCCTAAGATAAGATCCCGTACAACCGGAGAATTTATTAAACTTTATACCGATAACTTAGAACAATTTCATGAACTGTTAACTTTTGCTAAAAAACTAAATTCCAATTTTATGAAATTAAACCCAAAAACGAGCGCCCCATCAAGGTTGTACTGAAAGGGACTGCCCCGCAACTTCAAGGTCGAAGAAATTCAAGCCGACTTAGAAGAACTAGGCTTTACCCCTGAAAAAGTAAATCAGCTAATAGGCCGCCGTAGTAAACAACCTATCCCGGTATTTCTGGTGACTCTCCCAAGAAGTATTGAGAATTTAAAAATCTTCCACTTAAAAACCCTAAGTTACTTAAGCATTCGTGTGGAAGGTTACAACGGAAAAGGTGTCACGCAATGCTACACGTGTAACCACTTCCATCATAATTCAGAGAACTGTCATCTAAACCCCCGCTGCTTAAAATGTGGTGAGGGACATATTACCCGTGAATGCCCAATAACCGAAAGGCTAGAAACTGCCTACTGTATCAACTGCGAAATGTACGGCCACATGGCTAACTGGAGAGGATGCCCCTGTTTCCCAAAGCCCCCTAAGGGCACTGCCCTGAATAATCGTAATTCGTATACTAATGTATACAATAGTATTATAAGACCCAATGTATCCTATGCTCAAGCCGCAAATCCAAATAAAATTTCAACCAACTTTAACTCCCAAAATAAACAACCGATGGCACCAAAAGGACCTGTGAATTCTGCTCAAATTGAGGCCAATAGAAATCCCTCTGCAAATAACAGATCCATTCCAAATTTTAATAACAAGTCTAATAATAACTTTAACGGATATAACTTTAACGGAAATATTTTTAATAATAATAATTTTAACTTGCAAGCGACCCTACAAATGACTATGCAATGTTTGTGCCAACTTTCTCAATTTACCCAAGCCATAGCTACTTCAAATCCTAATTTCATGAATAGTTTTAACCAAGTGCAAAGAGCAAACAATAACCCAAATCAAATGTACGCCTTATTAGAGGCCTCTTGTAACAATAATAATGGTTAAGTCCCCATTGGCCTCAATTTGTGTTCTTGGAACGCAAACGGACTGCTTAGACGTAGAGTAGAGCTACGAATTTTTATAGAGAAGCACTCTCCCGATATTTTTCTCATACAGGAAACTCATCTGAGACCTTCGCACACTTTTACAATAGCAAATTACACTTGCTACAGAAATGATAGGATCACTAACGCAACGGCCGCCGGCGGAACTCTTATTCTTATCAAAAATCTCTTAAACATTACTGTCTCCCCACCCCACCTATGCAAGCTATTGAAGCGACTAACATTATTCTAACTCCCCTCGACCATGACCCCGTTTCTATTGTCTCTGTTTACATTCCCCCTTCCTCTGACGATAACTTATTTACAATAGATTTAGAATATTTTCTCCAAACGAGTAGTCATTGTGTCGTCTTCGGCGATTTCAATGCTACTCATAGCGCTTGGAATTGCAATGTAAACTCAAACAGAGGCAAGCATCTTTTAATTTTGCCAATATCTTAAATCTGCACATAGCTTTTCCTGACTCTCCCACAAGATTTGGCCATAACTCAGCTAATACAATAGACTTTGCTTTAATCAAAAACTTTTACTACCCTTATACTATTAAATCTATTAATGATCTATATTCTGACCACAACCCTGTTTTCCTAAATTTCGATTTTAAACTTAAATTGGAATCCTCAAATCCTAGAGCAATTACCACCAACTGGAAGGATTTTAGAATTAATTTAAATAATAACTTCTCTCTTTTTAACTACTATCCGAATAATATTAATAATACCAACGATCTTGAAACCAAAATTACAGAGTTCACTGAAGCGGTCGTCGCTACCCATAGCCACGCCTCCCAGCCAATAGTGAACGCTCACCGAAACTACACTCCAAATCACATTAATCAACTTATTAAGCATAAAAACAACCTACGTAAACGATATCAGCAGACTTTAAATCCTTTTTATAAAACTTTATGCAATAGAGCTCAAGCCAACCTCAAAAAAGAACTTAAAATATATAGTAATGATACTTGGAATGCTAGACTAGAAGCTCTAAATACAACTGACAATAGCCTCTGGGAGGCACAGCGGTTCTTAAAAAATAAAAGATCTCAAATTCTACGTTGAACTGTGCTACTGGTATGGCCGTCACTGATCCGCAGAAGGCTAACCTCCTTGCTAATACGATTAAAAATAACTTCATTGAAAATAACCGCATGCAGGACAACTACGATCAGGATGACGAGGTTGTCACCTCTGCTGTGAATACCTTTCTCTCTTCCCCCCTTCTACTCAGATTGAACCTGTCATGCCTGATGAAATTATTAACTTCATTAAAAATACTAGCTCTAAAAAGGCCCCGGTAAAGATACTATCACAAATAAAATGCTAAAAAATTTTCCTATCAAATTAATCCTCATACTAACTATTCTTGTCAATAAAATTCTTAAATTTCATCACTTTCCTAGTAACTGGAAAGAAGCTATCATTTTCCCTATTATTAAACCTGGTACAAATAAAAATCTTCCTAATTCATATAGACCTATTTCTCTCCTTTCAACTTTAAGTAAATTAACTGAGTACATTATTCTTAATAGACTTAAAAAATTCATTAATGATAATAGCCTAATTAACCCTAATCAATATGGATTTACAAATAAACTATCTACCCTTCATCCTCTTCTCAGACTAACAGAAAGTATTTCGGAAGGTTTCCAAAAAAGAAGAGCACGGGAGTAGTCTTTCTGGATATCCAGAAAGCCTTCGACCGTGTTTGGATTTTTTAGGACTCACTTTCAAACTAATTACTTACGATATTCCTTCTCCCCTCATTCACCTCATCCACTCGTATCTCACTAACAGATCCTTTCGGATCAGAGTAAATGAATCATTATCTAACTCTCATTCCATCTCTGCAGGGTGTCCTCAGGGCTCATTGCTCGGGCCCCTGTTGTTCAATCTCTATATAAATGACATTCCCAGCTACTCACTAACAAATATTAGTCTCTATGCGGATGATACGGCCATTAATGCCACGTACAAAAACTTAAAGACTGTTACCTTTGCCATTAACAAACACCTCAAGCTGCTAGAAAATTATTACGACAGATGGAAAATTAGTATCAATGTAGAAAAATCTTGTGCAGTCATCTTTACCAAAAAGCGCACCATTCCTCCCCCTCTCATAATGTTCAATAAACAAATTCCCTGGTCTCAGAATACCAAATATCTTGGCGTTATTTTTGACTCGCACTTAACTTGGAAACAACACATATTACACGTTCGCGATAAGTTCGAAAAACAATGTTTAAATTTTTTCCCCAATTTCCCGGAACTCACATTTAAGTAGAGATAACAAAGTGCTTCTTTATACAGCCGTTATGCGTCCAATACTCGCTTATGCCTGTCCAGTATGGGGTTATGCTGCCAAAACCAATATTAATATTTTAAATACTCTGCAGAATTCATATATTAGAATGATTGTAAATGCCTGCCGCTACATGAAAAATGATCGCATAAATAAAGCTCTTAAAATCACTAGTTTTAAAGCACATATTCAAAAATTAGCTATAAATTTTTTCGATAATTTGCCAAATACTAATAATTTAAATATGTTAAATCTAAACGATTACAACTGTAACGATAATACTAAAAGGCCAAGAAGAATCCTTTTGGATTCTTACAATCCGCCTTAGCTTTTATCCCTGCAATAATTTTTTAATTATTGCACCCTAGTAAATTTTTAAAATTTTTTATTATTTTTTTCTTTCAATATTTATTTAATCTCCACACCCAACTGGACAAGTATATATTTTTAACTTTTACCCCCATGGGCAGCCAGCCTGAGGCTAAATTCACTTCTACCTCCAATTCACTGAGAGAGCAGTCCTAAGCTCTCAGCACCGTATAAAACTTTAACTCCAAGTAGTCATCTCTAAGCCCCTCCTCCCCCGGATTCCATCACCACAGCCAAATCGCCGACATGTCACTCCGCAGACTGAAAAAACCAACGAAGTCAAGTCCTGCATCACAGACATCATGATATGGGATTGAGGACTGTTTATCAGTCCAGGTACCCAAAAATAGACTGTCATCCACTGTCATCCACTGTCAACCTCTCGCTCTTCGATCATTTCTCTGTAGTCATGTAGCGGCTGCAGCGCGTTCTGAGTGTGTCTTTGTCTGTGTTGTGTCGTCCATGTTTGCTTCTTGTATGTGTAATGCCGTCCCTACTGGATCTTTATGTGTTTCTGTGTGTGGATGTGAATAAAAAGGAATTTCGATATTTCCATGAGTTCCTCTTCGATACTATCGTATTAGACCATGCTCCACGTAACATAGAAAATCATACCACCGGCCACGCCCAACCATTGGTTCTCCATTATTTAATCAACCACTCGCCATGTCTTAAAGTATATTTACCACTCAACGGAATTGTTCCAGAGGCATTTCATATATATATTCAATTTACCAAATATTAAATTTTTTTTAACAAATGTATTTCAATTGATATGGTTATTGAAGCGATCCGTTGAATAATAAAGCGATTTATAAACATTTTCTGAGGGATTTAATTTTAATAATTAAATCGTTAGTTTTTTTTCTTGGAGCTCGGTGATAAGTTTTTTCGATTGAATGGCTTATTGTGCTAATTTTATACTGAAAATAAAATAATAAACTTCACTTGAAAATATATCATAACTTTTCAAGACGTCTCTTAATATATTCAAACTTATATAACGTCTAATACAATGGATTATTGTTTTTCCACATGTAGAACACCTTTAATTTAACTTCCCCTTATTTCATAAAAATCGTAAACAAACTGTTGTCGTTTTATTATTAAAAAAACGTCAATGTTATTTTAATATATACTACAGAATCTCTCGGCTATTGTACTTGAACTTCAGTTAACGAAAAAACGTATTGCCGAAGCCTTTCCAAAAGATGTAAACAATTCCAACAATGCCCCTGAAAGGCTAAAAGGAAATGTATTAGCATTTTTCCTTCTTATTCCTGCAATTTTATTACACAGAAGTTTACCATAACTCGTAAAGGAATACTTAGATGGGGACAAGAGTTCCAGAAGAAATATTCTTTCGAAATGGATATTTCATTTTCAAGGTGGATGAGCAGAGGAGTGATTTATATTCGAGTTTCTGAAACAATATGATTTTTGAAATAGCCTCTGAAGGAATTTCGGAATTGCTTCAATGGAAATTTCTAGGGCTAGCGATATGCTATTCATTAAACTGTATTTTTTTTCTAGAACAAAGGTCCTGGATGAATCAGCAATTGAAAAATGGAATCCACAAATTATGTCGGTTTAATACGTATCCTTCCTTTTTTCTTTCTTTTTTTTGTTCATTTCTCTTTAAAGCGGTATAAGCACATATCTATTATTTTTTTCCCCATAAAAAATTATGAATAGATTTACAATCATTTACTTGTTTTCTTGTATCTATACAGATATAGGATAAAAGGGAATAATTCATTCACTCATCACAAAATCTCCGGAACTATCAGACCAAACATATTTCTTTTATAGAGTAGAGATCCACTAAGAACGGGTTTTGTGGAAATATCAAAACCCAAGAGGGGGTGGAGGATTGTGGGGCTTTATAGGCAAAATATCCGTTTTTTGAACTATTAGGTTTGCAGAGTTAAAAATTGGCAATTATGTTCCTTTTCTTAAGTAGAAAGATGCTAAGAACGGGTTTTGCAGAAATCGACTCCCAATGTGAGTTATGGGAACGTTACACACACACACACACAAAATAACACCCGGTTTTGAGCTATTTGACCTACAGACTTGAAATTTGGCAGAAATCTATCTTTTATTAAACAGACATTTTATAAGAACGGGTTTTGTGGAAATGGATTCAAGGGGGGGTTAAGAGATATAATAGATAAAAAAAAATTCCATTTTTTTATCAGTGAGACTCACAGATTTGAAACGTGACAAGCATATTTCTTCTGCTAAGTAGAAATCCACAAAAAAATGGGGGGTTTTTTGGAAATCATTTTAGAGGGGAGTAGGGCTACAAATGCGTAAAAGATAAATAAATATGAGTAAAACGATAATTTCCTTTAGCAATTCAAGTCCTGTTTTTTTTTTTAAAAAAAAATCAAGAAATGAGGGCTACAAGAATAGTTTTCAACACAATCGAAACCTTAATGTTCGGCCTCCGATATCAATAACTTAAAAACGGTAAAATACTCATACAGCATTATGAATTATCCGGCGAAGTGGGTGGATAGCTGTTAGTTCAGTGCGTCAAACTTTCAATATTTGCGACCCAATATCCAATCATAATTTTCATCGCCCCCCCCTCCTCCTTTCAATAACAATGCATTGAATTCAATAATAATATACTTGAACGCTAAAACTACAATACGATATTAACCTCTTAAGTTCCAGCAGCGTATATATATACGCCTCGCTCAACTGGTGTGGCAAATGCCCCGGACGTATATATACGTCTTTCCCAAGCATGATCTTTTCTGTGCAGGGCTATCCATAAAATTATTCCGAAGGCTTTGGAATGTAATAAAGGGACATTGAAAGTGTTTGTGAAGGATTTACTTAGATCTGAGGATTTTTCTTATTTATTCCTTTACTCCCCCCATCCCCAATACATCCCATACGCGCATCTACTTGGAAAAGGAAACATTGGGGAGCGAATTACGTAACTTCTAATTGGCAGTTAAAGGATTATTTATAAACTGTACAACTTATCAAGATAAGTGTTATAATTTTTTAGATAATTTACTATATGACAAACCTATCTCGTGTTCCTGGTAATTATTTAACTTGTTTTTAACTTAGTATTGTTCAAATAATTATCAAACACATTGTACAGTCCTGATACATTTCTAAGTGTATTATATCAGTGTAAATGTGTATTTTATTTTTTGTATTTTGTTTGCTTACTTTCAGTAAATTGTTAATTTTTTAAAATAATTTTTAGTTTTCGAATTTTCAATATGCTCGCCTCCCCCTCCCCTAGGGAGGCACGCCCCACAGTTTGAGAAACGCTTTGCTAGTTTTTTTTAAAAAATAAAAATTGTACTTTCAGATAATCTAATATGAATTCGACAACAAAATCATCCTATTTTCTTCATATATTTTGCCATGTATCCGTTCTCAAACAGCTAACTTGCTTTGCTTGTTTCTGAGCCGTGGCAACCGCGTAGTCGCTGTAGCGAATTCGTCGTATAGGCGTTGCTTCCCTCAAGTGATAGATACAAATCCAGTGTCCTTAAAGGCCCTCCGTTTCGAGGGGTTGCTGTATGATAAATATATTAAGGCCCAATGATTTCATGTTGGCGTTGTATGGAAATTTGCATAGTGTCTTGAAAACCTCAAAGGAGTTCCTAAGCTTAGGACCTTAGGAATTCCAGCTTAAACATTGTTCTCATCACTTGATCAAGGTTCAAGATTACGAAGCCCGTTGCCAATTACCCTCATGTTGCTTCAAAGTGTGATATTAGTAAACAATAAATCAAATGTCTGCTTCTGATCATATAGTTGTTTTGCATTTCAACTCTGTTTTGCATTCTAGTTTAAAATTTATTTATTTATTTATTTATTTATTTATTTTTGCTATGTTCATCTTTGGAATTAGTTTTCAATTTTGGTGTAATTTAATCATTACTTGCTAAATCATGGTTAAGATACCGATTTTATCCAACTGATCTCTTTTTTTTTTTTAGTATTTTTCCTCTAATTGCAGCAAATACACTCAGGAACATTGAAAATAGCGACCCAATAAGGAACCTAAGTACAATCGCGAAACTTTGCAAATAAGTACAGCGTGATGTGATATGAAAATGATCCAAGTTTTGTGCCAATACGCATGCTCATACACGCCGAGGTGGTGCTACAATCAGGAAGAGGATGCTATATAAGCCAGCGCAAATTCGAAGATTCATAAACGTGACGATTACCCGCCGATTGTAGGAAGACTTTGGTAAGCGAAACATGCCAGGTAAACGTGCTAGAAGACATTTCTCACAGTTAAGCGAGTTTGAGAGAGGCCTGATCATCGGGATGAAAACTGCAGGCTGGTCGACGCGCCGTGTTGCTGGCCAGGTGGATCGTTCGGAGTGTGCCGTTAGAAATTGTTGGCAGCAGTGGACACGAGAAGGTACCCACGCGCGGAAAACCGGGTCTGGAGCGACCAGGAAGACCACGAGGAGAGAGGATCGAAGGATCGTGCGGCAAACACTTGTGGACCCCACAGTGACTCGTTCAACGATACGAGCAGACGTAGGCGTAGCAATTGTTCCACAAACAATTTCCAGACACCTTGCAGAAGCAAATCTTAAATCCAAGCGCCCTTTCCGTGCACTCCCTTTAACACCGCAACATTGGCAACTGCGTCTAAAGTGATGCCAAGCCAGATCAATGTGGAATGTCGCAGATTGGCAAAAGGTTGTGTTTAGTGATGAATCCCGGTTTGTTTTGGGGACAGATGATAACCGTATACGGGTGTGGAGGCGCCCTGGTGAGCGGTACAATCCCCCCACACTGTTCTACGTCACACTGCCCGTGCAGATGGTGTAATGGTCTGGGGAGTCATAGCCTATGATAGCCGGTCCACTTTAATTGTGATGCGTGGAACCTTAACGGGTCAACGTTACATTGATGACATTCTTCGTCCCCATGTAGGACCTTTCCTAAATGGTCTCCAGGAACAATTTTCCAGCAAGATAATGCTCGGCGGCTTACAGCAAGAGTTGCTCAAGACTTCCTACGTCCTTTTCAGACTCTTCCATGGCCGGCCCGCTCCCCCGATTTGTCCCCTGTAGAGCACGTGTGGGATCAGCTAAAACGGCAGATGCCATCGTGTCACTCTGTACATGATTTAGAGTTGGCTGTTCAAGATTTGTGGGCCCATCTGCCTCAGGACAACATAAGGTGTCTAATCAACTCAATGCCGGACCGTGTGGCGGCATGTATTGCAGCTGGAGGTGGTCCAACGCGCTATTGAAGTTGCCCGGCATTTGTGTCGTTGCACACTCTGTATTCATTTAATTGTCTTGTTTTTGAGATCAAGTGAATCTCCCATCTGTGTCATTATGTGTATTAAATTTCATTTCAATCCGATGCTTTCTTCTTGGGTCGCTATTTTCAATGTTCCTGAGTGTATGAGGCAATTCAAAAATTAAAAGTTTTATAAAAAACTAAATTTATTTTTTTCTCTTATTAGTTTCGTGCCCAATTTTTTTTTAACTATTCTCGAAAACTGTCAAAATCTTGCCGGAGTTTTGGGTCTCGTTAGTTAATACAAATCAATATGTTGACAAGATTTTATAATTTGTTTAAGGTATCCAACTACGTTCGGAACCGTGATTTTGCAAAAGCGTATAAATGGATAATATTTATGATATTTAGTGTCACTTAGATTATAAAATGTATATAAAATTGTTTTAAGAATAGTATTACAATAAAAAATTATTTAAGTACAATATTTTGACAAAAAAAGGAACTTAGAATGACCCATTTTCAAAATATTCTCCTTTTGTGAAGAATGCTTCTATAATAATAATATTTTGCCTGCATATAGCTCAGACCTCTGCACAGAGTCTCAACTAGAGTGATTTTTGAAATATATAACTTAGAAGTGGGTTTATATATATATCCATGTTTTACGACAACAGAGGGGAGAAATTTTAAGAAAAAAACACCGATAATTATTTCAAATGGTCGTAACTCTGAAAATAGTATGAATTTTTCAAAAATCATAGTTGAGCCTCTGTGCAGAGGTTTGAGCTATATACAGACAAAATATTATTATAATAGAAGCGTTTTTCACAAAAGGAGAGCATTTTGAAAAAGGGTAAATTGTAAGTTTTTAGCCGAAATATTGTATTAAATAATTTTTTTTGTCAAAATGTCTTTAAAACAATTTTATACATGTATTCTAATCTTAGTGACACTAAACATTATGAAAATTATCCATTTATGCGCCTTTTTAAAATCATGGTTTCGAACGTAGTTGGATACCTTAAAAAAGGGAAAAAAATTTCCATTGAAGCATTGCTAGTTACTTTTAAATTTTGTAAATTACCAGTGATTCTCTCAGTTTAGAAACATTTGTGTGCGAAGTTGTATGTGATAAAATTACAGAACTTTAGAATGAGTTCACCCCCCCCCCCCAAAGACAGGGACGAAATAAGCTTATCACCGTAATATCATGAGACTGTTAACTTACACAAACGCACGCACACACACATATGGCCGCGGCAGTCTAGTGGTCGTGGTTAGAAACTCTCGTGGCTATGCTGTCAAGTCAGGAGTTTGAATCCTGATGTCACTGATGGCTCACCATGTAAAGGGCTGGTGCACATTAAATCTGTCTTGGCTCCAATTCTTCACGATGGAGTGGTGTGGAAGTTAGTCACTTGACTGCAGTTCAAAATTACGAGATCCGTCCCTAAAAGCCCTCGTTTATCTTCAATTGTGGAGTTAACAAATATAATTGATACACACGTGTGTGTATTGCATCACTTCAGAGAATAAACAAAATCACACATGAAAAAAGCCTAGTGGTTAGAGCACCGGACTCCGGACCGGAAGGCCTGGGTTCGATGCCCGTACCACCAAATAACCTCCGAGTACACACGGAGAACGTGCTCGTTAAATCAGTGAGTCCGAAAGTCTTGTGGTCTGAATCACGAGTGCAGGGGACTGGAGAACATTTCCCTCCACTTCAGTTCCATGCCTAAATTGTGGAGGTGGAGATAGATGGTGGCGCCATCTATCGTAATGTTATATCGTCCCTTCGGGAATTTCACCGAGCTAAATCGTACTGTCACCTGTATGGTGCTCAAGCCGAAGGCCAATGACAGGCGTACATCTAGCCCATTGCCACGATGAATTTCGTGGGCCTCGATCTGACTATGTCAGACAGGTGGCATGAGCAACAACAACAACACATGAAAATCCGTACGTACAGTATAACTTCAAAAAAAAAAAAAATTGCCTATACTTTTTTATAGTTTAATATTTTGGGGGGGGGAAATGAGGATATGAGTGTTTATTAATGATGCATTGTAAAGCAACACGAGTGCTTTTAGCGACATGCTTTGTAATTTTGAGCATCGGCCAATTAACGAGAACAACATCTGAGCTTGCACTATCCCCTACTACCACATCACACAAACGGGAGGTCTTTGAGCCGCGAGAAATTTAAAAAGCATTAGCACCTTTGCAAGGTGGGTCTTGAGTGGCATTAAAGCTCGAACTCATGACACGCTAGCTATGAGTTCGTGACCATAACCCTAGGTTACCATGGTCCTCTCACCTTTTGTTTAGAAAAGGAAAACAAATTGATTCTATTTTATTTTTTTATTCTGCTACAAAAGTAATTGAGTAAATCCAGCTTGAGGTAGCTGAAAATTTTTCATGAATAACTATTTTAATTGTATTTATGATACGTACCTCAAACAAGAACCGATCTGATTTTCTAATATATACTCGGATTTTCTTAAATTATTTAATTTTTATTTTAATGATATATCTGTATAGCTCCTGTACTTTGAAAAGTTTTCTACACACACAATTCTTAAAAATCTTTTATACCGAAAAAAAAATCTTCAGTTCTTTTTAATAACATACCGTAAAATCCGGCGTAAAAAACTCAAACTTTTAACCCAAAAATAAGACTGAAATTTACGGGTGCGTGTTTTACACCGGGTTTAAAAATGATAGCTTCAAAAATAAGCAAAAGGATAAATACTGCTTATTTAAGAGAAACGGGGCATACCTGTAATGAACTTAAATTGTTATAGATCTAAAAATACACTATTATTCAAAAGTGTTTGATTATACCCCGAAAAAAGGACTTCAAAATAAAAGAAGCATTGCAACTGTACAATTCAGGTAACTTCGTAAGAAAAGGAGGTGCGCGTTATACACCGAATACACTTCAAAACTGAAAAATGCAGCTTGAAAGTATGGGTGCATGTTATACGCTAGATTTTACACGGTAGTGTAAAAAATCCAATCTAACTTTTCAATCATATATGAAATTAAAAAAAAAAGTAAAGCTCTCTTTAAAGTAAGAGCGAACGTGCAAATAGTACAAAGAAAAGAGAGAAATTGCATGATTTTCAAAATCTATACACTCCATTTCTTTGACGAGTGGATTGAATTTTGTCACTTCTTGGATAAGATAAAATAAAAATAAATAAATACTGGGATAAGAAAAGCTTCCACTTTAAAGTATAATAAACAATAAAATTAAAGCATCCTGGTCTTAGTAACCGTATTATTCTGTTCAAGAGCAGGGGTTCCGCAAGTCTCAGCACTAATTTAACAATACGCTATTTCTTCCAAATAACGTCACTTTTAAAAGCATTTTAATTTGTTTCCATGGCAACCGCGTTTTGTCTGAAACTCATAAAATTGTTGAGTGGCTGATACTATGCTTTTAAAAGGTGTTGTTGTTTTTCGAGTCAAAGATAAAAATGGTTTGGACTGTGTTTGATTTGGGCTGATGTTGCACTTGAGTTATCTTTTTAGTATTGATAGTGGTGATATTGAATTGATCCCTAATGGTAAAACCCAGATTTAAGAAGGAGGAGAGAGAAAAACTAGGAAGAGCTTAAATTTTTTTAAATATTATTAATAGACGGGGAGAAGTAAAGAGGATTTAACATTAAAGGGTGTGATATCACTATGTGAGGGGCGTGAGCATATTCAAAAATCGAAAATAAAAGATTTAAAATAATTATTAATTTTCTGAAAAGAAGCAAAACAAAATATATTCCAATGTAATAAAAAATAACAAAACACATTTAACTGAACTGAATTCAGTGGTGCAACAGCCCATGAGGGCCAAGACCTACTGTGCTTATTTCACTTTACGCGACCTTATGTCCTGAGGTGCATGTGTAGATGTTACGGTCAAGTGGTCAGTCTGACGCGAACCCCCCAGTGTCCAGTTCCCGCAAGCTTGGTACTCATTTATCGACCCAAGGGATGAAAGGCTGAGTCGACCTTGCTCAGTCCGTGACTTGAACCGCGGGCCTGTGGTGTGGAAGCACGATACACTACCACGCAGCCACTGGGCTTCAATGACATATTTACACTGATATAATATACATATAAATGTATCAGTACTCCGCAATGTATTTTATAAGTAATTTATCAACACTAAACTACACTCAAGTTTACTAATTACTTGTGCTAATGTGTGGGCTTGCCGTATACAAAATTTGATACTTATCTTGTTAGTTTGTATGGTTCATATTTAAAGTCGTATAAGTAGCTTTAGCGTCAAAGTATATTTTAATTGCATTCAATACATTGTTATTGAAAGAGAAGGGCAATGTGTGTGTGTGTGTGTGAAAACTGTGATTGAAAATTGGGTCGCAAATATTGGAAGCACTGCAATAAGGGGTTTTATTGAGATTTGCATAAAAAGGAAACTAGAGAGTGCAAAAAGGGGCTTAAACGAAAATAAATAAAACGTTTTTTTAAAAAAAAAACACTGGATTTTTATATTGAGTGCATTGACTTACGAACTACCATAAATAGTAACTTCTAGTCTATGCACTAATACTAACTAATTCTAAACAGCACTACTTTCAATGCAGCATAATCACGGAATACCTAACGGGATAAACAATGCAATAAAATTTGCCCTAAAACGCACTCTATTTATTCAGACTCTTATTGCACATTACAGAGCTAACCGTTAAAAATGCTACCTCAAGAACAAAAGTAAATGTGGCTGATTCTTATTTATTGTATTAATGTATTACCGAGGGGCCATTACATTAAGACCACCCCTCAGTTTAAGCATTCAGTTTCCCGTACATAAAACCACGGTGCACTCATGAATGATGCTGGAGAATATTCACCACCCATGCACTCTCTTTCCACATGCAGAACACTTAACAACACATTAAAAAAGTAGTTGCAAGGCTGTTCACGTGCAGCCGACGTGAATACTTACTGAAAATGAAGTGCGGGTAGTTTGTCGGCCATGGCGCATTGATCCCAGAAAAGAACGGTGATTATTACGTATTTTTCATCATGAGTGATTGGCTACAACGGCCAATATTAATAGTAGCTACAACAATGACGACGTTATAGCTGCTGTTATAATTGCTTGTTACATTATATGATTTTTGTTGTATGTTGTATGATTTTTTAATGGATTTTTTTACTGCATATCTATTAAACTAAACTTTGTAAAATCATACTTTATTCGATAAATAATTTTTTAAAAATATAAATGCTGTACTTTTAGAACGGTCTCACGTGTGTTTTTCATTAACATGTCCTTTTAGGTTCTTTGGAGCCAGAATAAATGGCAATTCTTTTCCAACCAACCTGAGAAGCAAAACGCGAATGAAAGATGCAAATTAGAAAGCTTTTAAGTAACAGAAGTTTAGAGTAAGCGGAGTGGCATTTGGGGAGTGTTATGATAGTCCGTGTTGCAAGTGTGAAGAGTATTTCGAGAAGTTAAGTGACAGCCAAAAGAGTTTACCCGCGACAGAGAGCCTTTAGTCAAGGTGGATACAATTCCATGCCAGTGAACTGCAACTTCAGTTAGGATCCGACAGATTGCTACTTCGTTGGACATTAAGGTAGGAGTTATCAATTTAATATTCGGATCTGTGTTTACATTGAACTTGAGCTAAGGCGAGTTAGTTATTGATAGTGGTCCGGGTTACGTTATTTCAGTATTACATATTGTGTGTTTCGCCACCGTAGATTCTCTCACATATCATATTATTACATAATCTGTTATTGGTTTAAGTTAAGAACTTAATAAAGTAATATTAAGATTATGGCAGTGTCTGGTTCTTCATTTAATCCTACACCTCTAGCTCACGCTAATAATCTAGGAGACGGGCACCCAAGGGGTTCGCCCTTACACTTTTATTAGATTGAAAGCAAGTAGTTTCATCACTCAAATGCCTTTACAACATCTCTGTTATAGTATTTGAAGTACCAATCGCGATGAATATTTAGTAGCAGTGGTATAACGAAGAATATTAGGGGCTCCCTGCATAGTCATGTTCTGGGCCCCAAGCCGAATCTTACACAGGATTGCAAAAACCATAACAAAACATAGGCTTGGGGCACCCTAGAATCTTGTCCCCCCCTCCCCCGCACGATGCGGGGGGTACGTTACGCCACTCTCTGGTCCCAATGAAGATCATTTAAACTACGTTTAAACTATTTTTATAATGACTGTGTACAAGGACTCAGAAAAGTACACTCGAATTTACGAAGCACATGTAAACGTGAATTACAATGGTAAAAATTCATTCTTTGCTTGTCGGTATTATAACAAATTCTTTTTTTGAAGTCATTTATTTCCTTAATTATAATTCATAGATTTTATGCCTATAATGGTTCTGTTTTTTGGTAAAAATATCACTAGTATTTGAAAAAATGCGTGGCCCATATGAGAACAAAAAATTTTTGTGATATTTCACAAGTCTTAGAATTTTGGTAATTATCTCTGGTACTCGATTGATCAATAGATCTCTAGTTCCTCGAAAATTTCAACCTGCTGGAAGTTAAATATTATTTTCCTTGTTTAATTGTTGCTCGAAACAACGATATCTAACTCTAAAGCGATATTTCAAAACAAATACAAAATACTGATAAAATCAAAATGCTGTCAAACTGCATCCAAAATCGAAAACCATTTCAGAGATTAGGGTAATGGAAACACACTGATTAAGTTTCGTAAACAAGAATTTTGCAAAAAAAAAAGCTATCTCTATATGAACTTTCCTATTTCGTTATATTTTCGAAGCATTTACAGCCATCAAGTAAAGCAACTTTTTTTAGAAATATATTCGTGCAAAAAGGGATTATTTCTTTTGAAACTATAAATTTATAAAGCTCATACACGCTCTTTCACGGATTCATGAAATGATTGAAAGTGGATCACATGTAACAAATCAAAGGCTTGAAATGGCTCATTAATTGTTACCATCAGTAATTAGTTGTTATTGTTGTTTCTTATCCCAGATGGTGTAGCTGCTACACCATCTCCATAAAACCTAAAATCGCCAAAAAATTCAAAAATAGAATAGGATTTCCTAAAACCTCGTCAATAGTAAAGTTCAAGTAATTAAGAATATGACTGAGAGAGAGAGAGAGAGAGAGAGAGAAGGGAGGGGACTGATCAATCTTGCACCTACGACACTCTGAAAAGACTTTCCAGCCCTGTTGAAAAGTAAGAGATTTGATGTGGCCATTAAGATATCCGACTACGTTCAGAACCGTGATTTTGCAAAAGCGTATAAATGGATAATATTTATGATATTTAGTGTCACTTAAATTAGAAAATGTATATAAAATTGTTTTAAGAATAGTATTACAATAAAAAACTATTTAAGTACAATATTTTGACAAAAAATGAACTTAGAATGACCCATTTTCAAAATATTCTCCTTTTGTGAAATATGTTTCTATTATAATAATATTTCGCCTGTATATAGCTCAGATCTCTTTACAGAGGCTCAACTAGAAATTTTGAAATATATAACTTAGAAGTGGGTTTATCCATGTTTTACGACAACAGAGGGAAGAAATTTTAAGAAAAAAACACCGATAATTATTTCAATCGGCGGTAACTTTTAACTTACGTTCAACATTTAAATGCACTTTACTTTGATTTTGAAATTAGGTTTGAGAATGCTTTGACTGGCAATGAATTCATATATTCACATTGAAAGAAAAAATGAATGTCATATTATAAGAGGAACTGACCGGAATAGACACTAAAAAGATCTTAAAATAAAGTTTAGAGACGTATATCACACACAGCAATTTTGGAAGCACAGGGCTCATCCCGCCCATTAAAAACATATGTTTGTTGCTCAGTTACTTTATGTAACAGTTATTTTATGTGTTAATTAAATTTTAATATAATTAATGTGTGTCTTAGGTGTTAAACACTATACTTTACTACAGTTAGAAATTTAAATCTTTTAAAGTAACGATAGCTCTATATGCCAGCTGTTCCATTTTGAGTTACGGTTGTCCTGTGTGGAGATATGCTGCTAAAAGTAATTTAAAAATGTTAGAAATATCTCAAAATAAAACTATTCGCATGATTTGTGAAGGTCTCTTAAGACCTCACTTTGAGAACAAGAATAATTTTTTGAGTCCTAAAAGAACCAGTAGCCATTTTTATAAATAACTTTCTTTATTTAATTATCTTTCCCAAATAGAATCAAAGACTTATGAACAATTATTTCTAATATTATGAGGTTTTAAAGATAATATCCTTTAAATTAACTTAATTAATAATCCAATTAATTAATTTATTAAATAACGATCACGCAGAAATTACCATGATAAGAGATCCCAGAATTATATTTAATAATGTTCTTATTGAACATTTAACTTTAATCTCACTCTTAAAACTTTAATGAGGCTTTAAATATAAATCTATATTTACCCCGCTCGTATTCTTAATTCTTCATGAAATTAAATTATCTCCAACAATAAAACTTCAATTCAAATTCACTATAACTTTATGTTTCAATATCTATCTCCTACTCCTCTAACTTTACTATTTCGTTTGACTTAAATACTGAATCTAATCTGCATAACAAGGAATCCTGTCCGCTTTTTGGAGTTGATTGGAAATAGGTAGGGAATTAAATTTCCCTAAAAAGGTCGGCTCAGAAGGTTAGTGATAAAGTTCCGTATAGATTCGTCACAATCCCTCCAAAAAAGAAAACGGGATTTATTCGAAGGACTCATACGTCCTGAAAATAAATTACGTAATTCCTATCTTTGTCTTACAGTTCCGACGATATTAATTTTTAATTGTATATTACTGAAACATCTTCCGTAATGAAAAAGGACAAAATTACGATTTAGAATTAATTGTCAAACCTCATCGAAGACTTCAGGGTTAGCTACCCTGAAAGATTGATATCCATTTGAGAAGTAGGTAAAAGCAGACATGAATTTATACATTTGTTACATGAATGTCATATACAATAAATATCTGGTTCCTTTGCCTTCCCATTCGAAAAACTTGATGCGTTAGTTAGTGTTAATGGTTAATCCTATCTAACTTCGCCGCGCTCCAAGTCACCAGATGTGAAACAAAACATACATAGAAACACACATAGCATACAATAATAATCATTTTGCAATAAACAAATAACACAAACAACCAAATGAATTGTCGCATCTTAGCGAAGTCATACATCGAAGTAAACAAATGCAAAATTTACAGATGTTTTCTCCAAAATACAAAAAGTAACACAAAAGCCGTTTTTTTCTGGTATAGAAAAAAAACACACACAATGCAGTGTCCACTTTTGTCAGTCTTCTTAATTTTAGAGTCCGCCCGTGACTTGCTTTAATTGCAAAAATTCTTCACTTGTTCGCATCGTGAAGATAAAGAGAAACAATACAACCTGGATTTTGTCTGTTAAATCCTATGCACTGGATCTCCATCCAACGCTTCCATACTGAGGCTTCTTCTGCGGAATGTGCTGTCAGGTATGCCGTTGATTTCGATGTTGCTCATCTCTTCAGGAATTCCGTCTTTTTCTTGTATACGGCTCCGTAGATAGTATGGGCAAGGTCTCCTTGTATTGGTTTGATTCGACCGGACTGGATTCTCCGCTTGTTCGTTGCGTCTTCTCGTTGTCGCTCTGGTCTGACGGGTCTGGTTATCACGTCCACTAACTTCCATTCGGGATCCGCCTGTAGTCGTAGCAGTCCTGCGATCAGGCAACCTTGATGGACCTGCAATGGACTCTACTCCTGGTGAAGAGGTATTATGTTTTTGAAACTTATAATTCCTGGACGAGACCGAGGAAGGGATCGACCTCTTGACTCCCTGCCTGTGCTCAGGAGCGTGCCTTTTCCGGTCCTGATGTTCAGACCCTTGTCGTGATCTCTTCCTACATATCTTGGATCGTTTTAAAGCTTGGTCCTTCGACGCAGTACTATTAATTTTACGTTTATTTCTGGGGATCTCCCGTGTGGTGTTACCCTGCCGTGATCTACACCCCTCACTTTCCTGACTAGAGGTTTTCCTATGCTCTTTAAACTGTCCTTGATGTGATCTATTCGACCCATGACTAACTTCTTGTTCGTCATACAGAGTTTCTACCGGACTATCCGAACTAATCGTGTCTGACTGACGAGGCCGATACACTCGAACCTGATCAATATTAACAGTTATATTTCTTCCGTTTTTCCAAATAACTAAATTATTTCCTTTTATTTCCAAAACCTTATAGGGACCTTCGAACTTAGGCATAAATTTTCCCACCTGTTTCCTACCCGCAGCACTTAAGAAATGTGTTTGAAGTAAAACCAAATCGTTCACTTTGATGTGAACATCCCTCCTTCTGAGATTGTAATGTTTTTCCCAAGACATGCTTTTTTTGCATATTTCGTCTTGCCTCATCGAATAATCTTTCGATGTTACTACCAACATATTTCGCATCCTCCGTAACATTTATGAGCTTGCTAAACGGAGTTATGATTTTCCTTCCCAAAAACAACTCAGCCGGAGTTTTATTTGTCGTCTCATTTACCGCCGTGCGCAATGCGAAAGCGAACTCGTGTAGAAATTGGTCCCAGTTTTCATGATTTTCTTCAACAAAAGAAGCTATCATTTGAACTAAATTTCTATTCACTCTCTCCGTGAGATTAGACTGGTCGGTACGTTACCGTTTTCATATGTTTGATGTCCAACCTGTGACTGAGATGTTCAAACACGTCAGAAATAAATTGGGGGTCGTTATCACTTATCAAAGAAATCGGAGCTTCGTAACGCGCTATATAGTTATCAAAAAAAGCATTAACTATTGCCTGGGCTGAAGCTTTACGAAGAGGAATCAGCTCACACCACTTAGTGAAGTGGTCAGATATAATTAATATGAATTTATATCTCTCGGGTCGGGATGCGGGGTAGGGGCCTAATAAGTCTAGCGTTACAATTTCATTTGGATATTTCGAAACTATAGGCATTAAACGACCAGCTGGTAGCGCGTTTTTATAATTAAACTTTTGACACCGGTCACAGGTTGAAACATATTCAAATATATATTTTCTCATAAATGGAAAATAGCACGTGTCACGATGTTTAAGATATGTCTTCCTCTTTCCGAGATGTCCTGCCAGTGGCAGATCATGAAATTCTTTCATTATATCTTTTCGAAGAGAACCAGGAATATAAATTCTTAGTTCTCCCAGATTAGAAAAATACTTCGCGTAAAAGAGGAGACCATTTATTAACTTGAAGTCCTGGGACCAAGTCTCGCAAAAGGTCGCATTAATAGAACCGTCATCAGGGTTTTCTAAGTATCGATAAATATGTCCTAATTCAGGATCTTCCCTCTGTTCCTTAATGAATTGTTCACGGGAATTTATTGCGAGGGCTTTAAGAGCTGCGCACGAAATTTGCGATCCCTCGACACTGTCTACTGGATTTCTTGATAAAAGATCTGCGACCACGTTTTGAACACCAGGTCTGTGCTCCCATTCTATGTTAAACTCTGACAATTTCAATGCCCATCGGATCATCCTACTTGATAAATTCTTACCATTGGTTAACTTCGTTAACGCTGCGTGATCTGTAATCACTTTCACAGGTAGGGGTCCAAAATAAGTTTTAAACTTATTTAGAGCCCAAATTACCGCCAAACATTCTCTTTCGGTAACCGTATAATTACGTTCTGCTTTATTAAGGGTTCGAGACGCGAAAGCAATAGGTTTTTGATTTTGCTGAAGCACAGCACCAATTCCGACCCCACTAGCATCAGTGAATAAATTGAACTGTTCAGAAAAATTTGGTAATTGTAAAATCGGTGCCTCCGTTAGTGTGCGTTTGATCTGATCAAAAGAATCCTGTGCTTCTCCCGACCAGTTAAACTTCGCCCCCTTTTTTAATTGGTACAATGGTTCGCATATATCTGCGTATCGCGGAATAAATTTTTGGTACCAACCCGTCATCCCTAAAAATTTTGACACTTCTCTATTATTTTTGGGAGGTTTCATTTCCGTAATTGCCCGAATTTTCTTATTGTCAGTTTCGATTCCTTCTTTACTAATAATCAGGCCTAAATATTTGAGTTTGTCGCGAGCGAAGTGACATTTTTCCTTATTTAACGTTAGCCCTGCGTCTCGTAATAAGGTAAAAACCTGAGTTAAATGATCGAGATGGTCTTTGAACGATGGAGATGTTATAATAACATCGTCCATGTACACTGACACGAAACGCCCAATAACAGGTTGGAGAATTATATCGATAGCCCTTTGGAAATTAGGCGCCGCCCCAGAAAGACCAAAAGGCATGCGTAGGAATGCAAAAGTGCCATTGCG
Source organism: Trichonephila clavipes (assembly GCA_019973935.1). Taxonomy (NCBI): domain Eukaryota; kingdom Metazoa; phylum Arthropoda; class Arachnida; order Araneae; family Nephilidae; genus Trichonephila; species Trichonephila clavipes. The sequence goes on along the minus strand of BMAU01010243.1, from coordinate 66,495 downwards.
AGTGATAAACGCTGTTTTTCTATGTCCTTTGGACTAATCGCCAACTGAAAATAGCCACTTCTGAGATCTAGAGTGGACATAACGTTGGTGTGAGGGATATTGGTGAGTAAGTCATCAATAACCGGTAATGGATATCGAGGATATTTGGTAATTCCATTTAGTTTCCGATAATCGATTGCGAAACGATACGCCTCGGGAGAATCTGGAGGAAGGTCATTTTTCTTTCGAGTTAGAACGACTGGAGATGCATAGGGCGAATTAATAGGACAAATTGTACCATCCCATAACATCTTATCTATGTGATAATCAATAATGCCTTGTTTGACCCGGTCGTACTTGTATGGTCTCGACACTACCGGTCCCTTATCTCCAGTATCTATCTCATGATATACAACATGCGTTAATCCCGGTTGATCGGAAAATAATCCTTTAAAATTATTAAATAAAGCTTTTAATTGCCTCTGTTGCTCGTCATCAAGTTTCGATTCTGTGAGATCAATATCAACGAGTTTCTCCTCTTTAGGCGTTTGTTTGATCATATGATCGGGAATGATCAAGGATTTCTGATCAAAATCTAATGTTAATCGCGACGCCTTCATAAAATCTATCCCCAAAATGCACTGATACTGCATGTTATCAAGTACATGGAATTCCCAGGGTTTCTGAAATTCCCCGATTCTAATTTGTAACTCGACTCTACCCAAATGACTGCACGGGGCTCCCTGTGCTGTCACGACTCTGTCTTTCGTCTTTTGACGAGGTCGGTATGAAAAGTAATTGCGGTATACCTCATCCGAAATAAAAGATTTCTCCGCTCCCGTGTCCCATAGTGCTGTAATAAAGGTTTCATTTAATAGAATAGGGACATACGGTAATTCGACTGGGGTCATTCTTATAGAGGATACTCTGATAGGCCGATGATCCCAAACTGGAGGATTTTCCGTACCCTGCGATCGATTACCCCCATATTCACATCGATCGCTTAAAAGTTTAAATTTCTACTTCGTTCATTTTGACCTCGAAATGAACTATTTCTCAACCCACTTTGTCGACCGCCTTGACTGTGGAATGGTTGATCCGATTGTCCACCTTGGCGTCTACCCTCGAATCTGCGATTATTTGTGAAACCTTGGTTTTCGAATCGATTAAATTCCCTTTGTGGTCGGCTATTATTGGTGTATCTCTCATTATTTCTGTTTTCCCTCCAATTTTCCTGTCTATGCCGGGTATTAAAACGATTGTCTTCATGAGGGCCTGAACTTCTAAATCCCTCACTCGAACCTCTGATTTGTCTATGCATAAAACGTTCTTCGTATTTATCAACGATTTGTAGGAGATTGGCAGTATTTCGTGGATGTCTAACTTCGACATAATCCAAAATTTGAGGTTCTAATCGACTAACGACGTGATCTATTAATTTTTCCTCCGACATTTCTAGTTTAAGGACTTTATGAATTTTCAACAATTCATAAATAAAGTCCGAAGGCTGTTGATCTCGTCTTTGTGATGAGGAATAAAATCGCGTTTCTAGTTCTGACCTGTTTCTGACCACGGGAAATTGTTCCGACAATGCCTGTTTTAAGTGCGCGTAGTCTGTTGTCTTATCTTCAATGACTCTATAACTTAGAACTTCGAACCAGTCGAGTGCCCGTCCTTTGAGATGACCCTTCAAGTAAGCACATGTCAGTTGTGCAGGTATCTCATAATACGCGAGATTATGATCAATATTCTCCAAAAAATCATCTATGTTCTCAATTCCCGAAAAATATTGTTCCGGAATGATTCTAAAACTGGATCCGACTCTATTCTCGGGATTTATACGTTGGGCGCCATTGTGAAGGTCTCTTAAGACCTCACTTTGAGAACAAGAATAATTTTGAGTCATAAAAGAACCAGTAGCCATTTTTATAAATAACTTTCTTTATTTAATTATCTTTCCCAAATAGAATCAAAGACTTATGAACAATTATTTCTAATATTATGAGGTTTTAAAGATAATATCCTTTAAATTAACTTAATTAATTAATAATCCAATTAATTAATTTATTAAATAACGATCACGCAGAAATTACCATGATAAGAGATCCCAGAATTATATTTAATAATGTTCTTATTGAACATTTAACTTTAATCTCACTCTTAAAACTTTAATGAGGCTTTAAATATAAATCTATATTTACCCCGCTCGTATTCTTAATTCTTCATGAAATTAAATTATCTCCAACAATAAAACTTCAATTCAAATTCACTATAACTTTATGTTTCAATATCTATCTCCTACTCCTCTAACTTTACTATTTCGTTTGACTTAAATACTGAATCTAATCTGCATAACAAGGAATCCTGTCCGCTTTTTGGAGTTGATTGGAAATAGGTAGGGAATTAAATTTCCCTAAAAAGGTCGGCTCAGAAGGTTAGTGATAAAGTTCCGTATAGATTCGTCACAGATTGTTCATGCGAATATGTATATGAAAAACTCCGATATTTACAAAAAAAGCTCTTAAACTCCCGACATTTAAAAATTTCATTAAGAAAGTTGCTGTTAAATTTTTTGATTCCCTACCTCTCACTAATAATTACCATATTCTAAATCTGGAAAACTATATACCCCATGACAATACCAAAAGGCCAAGGAGAATACTCCTTGACTCCTATAATCCGCCGTAACAGTAACTGACTTCATTTGCCACTTCTATTTTTTACCTATTTTTCTTTTAATTTTTAAGTTCACAATTCACCCACACAGGCAACTTCTCATTCTGTAATTCTCTTAATAACTACAGGGCAGCCAATCTAGAGCCAGTTCACTCATCTCCCTTGTCCAATTACAAGGCAGACTTTCAGTCATTCCAGGATGGACCTTTTCATCACTTTGACTTCGTTTCCAAATGCCTCATAGCCACGCCCTCTCTCCACGTACCAACGACACACAAATCAGGTTGTTCCTTCTCCACCAAGGACTGCTACTCCATCAGGCACCATTAAGAACTATGATATGCGATGGAGGCTCGTTCTGCGAACCATATGCCCAGGTGTCAAAAAGACATTTATGTTGATAAATTTGCAAAAATTCATTATTAGGTATGTAGGGGTCTACCAAAACCAAAAAACATGGCAAGGGGTTTACGAGACAAAAAAAGTTTGGGAGCCTCTGATATAGAGTGTCTAGAAGAAAGTCGAACCACTAGAGCCAGAATATTTAGGCTTGTCATATCTCCCACAGTTGTTCAACGGGAAAGGCGCTGTATAGAAGCACGACTGCCAGTTAAAATCCAAATGTCCCTGAAGATAAGGTCAGAAGCAGATCAGTAATTAGTAAAATATCTATCTCTAGAGTGTCGAAGCATTCTTGTATACGTCGATGTAAGGGATGACGAAAGTTCCTAGTGTCTTCTTGGTGCTACTTTCTGCTCGGCATTCATCAACTGATGGTCCAGATTTGCGACGTTTTGGGGTTCTAGGATCTGGCAGCCTATTATATCACATTCACGTTCAATTGGTGAAAGGTGCAACAGAATAGAATTTCTTTAAGTTAGTAATTTCAATTAATTAATTATGAAACGTTTTTGAGTTATGATATGCTATATTATTTATTTTGATATTAATCAAACTTATGTAATTAGGAGAATTACAGGTTGAGGAATTTTGCAAAAATCTTTCATTAATCAATTTTTTACAAATTTTTATTATAAGTTTTATATATGTATTTTTCTTATTGCCAAATTTTAGAAAAAATGTAATGTTTTATTTTTATCCAAATTGAAGATTTTTCAAAAATTTGAAATATAAACTTGAATCATATCTCGGTGCTGCCTAGTGACTGAAAATATCTATAAAAATGTTCATTGAACAGCTAGTATAATACCAGTTTATATTAAAGATTCCAAGGAATTATAAATTCATCACGTGATGATTAATTGTAGTCATAATCATATGATAAATACAATTGCTTGTTTTCGGTCAATCAGTTAATGTGCTATTCTAATGTGCTATTCTAAATGTGTAGCCAACATTTGTTTTTTTACAGAAATTTTCTTTTAAAAAGTACATATTTGTCAAATAATTAACGCACATAGATAACCAATTTGAGTGTGATTTAAAACTACACGCATAATATAATTTTTTTTTAAATTTTGAAAACATTTTTGAAGATTTTTAATATTTGAACATATTTGTTTAATGATCAAATATGAAATTTTATCAAAATTTTACAAGTAGAACCTCAAGGAATGTCAGTTTCTCTCTTCTCGAATTCAATGGGAAACACGTATTGCATTTATCATGTGGCCATCTTGAATTTAGAACACTTAAGGTATCCGAACACGTTGAAAATGACCAAATTCGGACATGATCGATATTTTTGTTTTCTGTTTTATTGAATACAGCTGTCTTTTGGCTTTACAAAGCATACTTTGTTTTGATTCTACGCTTCTTAGAGGCCAAGTTACAATCAATTTTATTAAGTTAGAAAAACTGGAAGTGGGTCTTTGATCTACTAGAAGTGGGCATTTAAATTGTTCGAAATCTATCATGGCGAGTCTGATCACACAAGATATTACAAATGTATTTCTATAAAACTTTTTGAACCTGATATTTATGCTATTTTCTAGAGAATGTACTAAAATATTTCTTATTGTATGAATATTTTTTAGTTAGGGCTTGTTATTTAAATAATGGTCTCATAAAGACGTGATTTTTCTTATAACGTTTACTCAATCAGCTCTAAAATTTTCAAATTTTAATAAAACATTAAAATTTTAGTACATTCTCTAGATAAATGCCTCTAGATTGTTTTGGTAATTGTTTTACTAATATAAATTTATTACTTTTTTCTCTAATTGCTTTAAAGTTATACAAAAAGATTGCTAAAATTTCATTTATAATTGTGATTTTTGTGAAATTCAGGCAATTTATTGTAAATATTGTTGGTTAAATATTAGTATTTATTGGTATTGAGTCCTAAAAAGCCTTTATAATGTTTAAATATGTTATTTTGTCAAAAAGTACTCTGAACGTGTTCGGATACCTTAATTAGATTATCGCGCACCGCGAAATACGGAGTTAAAATCGTTTGTTGCGTGAAACTATCCAAATATATGTTTGGCAACACAGTTGGCGACGGGTTTTTCAACGATCTGAGCCAAGAAGCAGACAAATGTGTTAATTCCCCCCTTTTTTCCAGGAATATTAATTAAATTACTATATATAAAAATTTGCACAACTTTTTTTTTAAATAATATTTTCCAAACGATTTATTGGTGTTTTTAATTAGTTCAATTTTTCAAAGTAAAGTGAGTTAATGATTCAAAATACTAAGCCTGGTTTCTCAAGTTGACTATTTTTTTACTTTATCTTTTGCAGATTAACTTACAAAGATTCTACTGTATAATATTTTTTTTAAAAAAAATAATTTTATTAAAAAATGATTTTTAGAGATGTAGAACCTTAATTCTCTTTATGCTTGAAAGCTTTTTTTAATTCGCAAAAAGAAAACGATAGCGTAATTTGGAAAAATTGTTCGCATTTTATACCAATAAATAGAAACTAATTATATCACATTTTTATTAACAGAGATTAGTAAAGAGGAATGAACTTTTGGGAAAAGATTGAGGCTGATTAAGGCAAAACGCAGACGACTGTCTAAGACGAACATATTTTAATTATTTTTTTGAAGAAACTATTTTTTTTTCTCCGCTGATTACATCTGGATGCAATTAGACTGTAACTGAAGATGCTTATTTCTGATTAAAACAATGTATATAAATAGTCCCTTTGATTATTAATGTGTTAATTGCGTATAAAATAAATTATAGAAAGAAACAAATTGATATTCTCATTTCAATGAATGAAATAAAAGGATAATTTATTACCCCACATAAAAAATGTTATGAGTCGTAATTTTTCTTTTACTATTATAAAACATGAAATCTTCTATTTTGTGGATTCGATGCGTTACATATCACAAATTGGATATTTTTAACACTAGGTTGTCCAAAGAAGTCATTTTGACTGCTTTTTAATTTCAATTAAAAAAACAATGACATATGTATGCACAATTTCTTGGAAAATATTTTTTTTCCTAGTGAAGTAAATTTTTTTTTTATCTTTAATATTTACTAATAACTTGTTATATGACTGTAAATAATGTAAAAAATATTAAAAGTTAATTTTTTTTAACAAATTTCTTTACACATTAATCATTCTTTCAGAATGCAGTCATTTTGACTTCTTTTGGGCAATATAGATGCATACTAAATTTCAATCTTTCTAGTGTTAAAGGTTTTTTTTACCATTTTTTAAACTTTGATTGTTAACACATAGCATTTATGTATTAAATTTTAAAAAATTTTTACTTTCTCAGAGATTTTTTTTATTGAATATTACTTTCATCGTATTTATTGTATTTGTAGTATATATTTCTCATCGGAGATATTGTAAAAGATTTTTAGCCTTTGTTAGTTGCATAATTCCTTAAAATGTTTCAAAACGAATAATTTGAAATTTAGTCTAACATTTTTCCATTCAAACTCCTGAAAATATAGTGTTTCTGCTTTTTTATTCGCCTAAAAAGTTCAATTTTTTTTTTATGCTTTCATTTAGTTTTACGTTAATCTGTTTCATCCCTTTTCATCGAATCTGTGTTCATTTTCTCGAAGTAGTTTATACAAAGAATAAAAACTGAAGTGAATTGCATTTACTAACTTTATCTCTTCTGTTTTAAAATTGTGTGAACACATCTATCTATCTACGAGGCGAACCATTCTCTCAAGTTTCGGCTGGCACATGCATATTTACTATTAAATGCCGAACGGACATTTTTGCGAACCATTTTTTAACGAACACAATGAATGAGACGCCATACTCTATAGTTCGCTAGTTTTCTTTTATGCTCCCAAGTCTTCAGGACGCTCTGTGTTTGGATGCAATAGTATTTATTATTATTCTGTATTTTTATTATTATTCAAACTGTATTTTTATTATTAATGTGCTTTGTATGTTCATTCATATGCTATATTTAATTTCTATTCAATTCTTAGTATTATTTACAATGTCTTATTTTATATGTACACTCATGAACAAAAAAATTAGCGCACCAAGAAATAATTTCGGGAACTCAACGAAACTTGGTATGAAGGTACATGTCGGGGAGATAGGCAAATGATTAGAAATGTAGCGTGATTGAGCATTATGTATAGCCGGTAGAGGGAGTTTAATGTCGTTCTCCGTGAAGTATAAAACATGTAACCAAAGCTTGTTTGAGTGTGATGAATCGTTTACAAAGAAAGAGCTGAGGTAGACATGCCATTACGCCGTTTTCGAAGACAATATGAGCAGCTGTCACAGTTTGGGAGGGGGAGAATCATCGGCATGATGGAAGCTGAGTGGTCAGCTAGGTGAGTAGCTCGTCAATTAGGCCGCTCTGATTGTGTTGTGAGGAGTTGTTGGGATCAGTGGATCCGAGAGATGTTATTTATACGAAGACCAGGCTCAGGACGCCTTTGACAGACCAGTTGTCGAGAAGACCGCCACATCGTAAGAAATGCACGCGCACAGCCAACTGCTTCATCGGCCGCCATTCAGGCACAGGTAGCACCCTCACTAGTGGCCCCTGTGTCTTCTCGAACCCTACGAAGGCGCCTGGCTGAAGGACATTTAAGATTACGGCACCCATTACGTGTGCTGCCCTTGACGCCCACCCATCGATGCCTCCATTTGGAGTGGTGCCACGCACGAGGAAACTGGACTGCAGCGGAATGGAACCAGGTCGTCTTTAGCGACGAATCCAGATTCAATCTCAGCATTGATGGCAATCGTGTTCGTGTGTGGAGACCCCGTGGTGAACGCCTCAATCCTGCTTTTGCTTTACTGCAACACACCGTTCCCACAGCTAGTGCGATGGTATGGGGTGCCATTGCCTATAATACACGGTCACCTCTAGTATTGATCCGTGACACCATGACATCCTTCAACCACATGTGTTGCCACTCATGCAATGGCTCACAGAAGTCATTTTTCAAGATAGTGCTCGGCCTCACACGGCAAGGGTGTCACAAGACTGTCTCCGCACTGTTACTACCTTTCCTTGGCCTTCCCGATCCCCAAATTTGTCTCCAATCGAGCATATCTGGGATAATATGGGATGGCGAGTTGCGTATCTCACTAGTTTGAACGAATTAGAGGCAAGGTTACAGTAAATACGGAATGAAATGTCTCAAGACCTCATGCAGAACTTGTACGTCTCAATGCCCGATTGTATCGCATCGTGCATTCGCGCTAGAGGGGTATTAAGTCCTCCGTTCTATTGCCTTTTTCTCTGAAATAAATGATCATTTTTATTTGATTTTCTAATCGTTTACTTATATCAAGGTAGTCTTTACGTATGTAAAATTTCGTTTCGTTTTGACGATTCCTTCTTGGTGCGCTAATTTTTTTCTCCATGTCTGTAAAATAAATAGTTTTATTCTCGTGCTTTTTACCGAATCGATGTGTGGAATATTCAGTTGCACGCTAAATTCAAGTTGTTGTTAAAAGCAAGTGTCATCCTTTCGTCCAATGTGGAGGACATTCTGGCTGACTGATGTTGGTAGTTTCTGGTAGTTTTTCCCTTTTCCCATGGATTGCTGAATGGTTGTTAGGAAAATAATTTCATGAAATGGTTCGCGAACCTTTTGGTTGACGAATACATACGCCTGTCGAAAGGAGAATCATGAATATTTATATTGTGAGTATGAAATGTAAGTGCGCAGTTTTTCTGAGTTGTGAATAGTATATAGCTTGGAATAAGTTGAATTTACGTTTACTTGTTGGAGTGAATGTGTGTTTTTAATAACGGCTCATTATAAAGCAGCTCAAGGAATGGCGACTGTCCTCGTAATTCTAAATCACAATCAAGTGATGAATACGACACGTAAGCTAGCACCCGCTTCTCTAAACCAGGGGTGTCCAACACGCGGCCCACCGACTCTTTTTTAAAAAATTTTTAAAAATCAGGTTATTAAAGTTTTTTTATTTTGAAATTTATTTGAGGGGAAATTACACACACACACACACACACATATATATATATATATATATATATATATATATATATATAAAAATACCTACAATATATTTGCCTGTTACCTATTCTTGTTTTAAAATAAATCCTTTTTGATCATAAAAATATCCTTTACATTAAAATAGATTTATATTTTACCAAACAGTTACTTTTGAGTTTACTATAGCAAATTACTTATTTAATAAATTCCGAAAATTGCATTTTTTGCATAACCTTTACTGTGGATGGTACATGACTCTCTGTGTGTGCAACTTTCGTTTCTCCTCCTCCTTTTCTGTTTGGAGTGTCCAAAAAGCAAAAGACAATTAAAGGTGTTTTTTAAAGTTTAAAAAATCATTCAGGAAAGGGCAATGTATACTTAATCGTTTGCGGATTACAGTACAATCAAATTTCAACAATGAGTAACGGAAGATTAATTCAAAAGGTACTCCGTATTTTTCAAGAAAATGGCAACTGAAATATTTTAAACATTATTTTATCATTGCATTATTATTTTACAAAAACATTATTACATTATATATGTCTGTATACGTGAAAAATAATGAAAACAATATTAATAATCCATTCTGTTTTAAATTTTCACTCCAATAAATGTTTGTTTGTTTCCAAATTTGATATAAAGGAACATATTTTTATGTGCGGCCCGCGAGATTATAATGTTTTATCGTAATGGCCCGCAAAGCCATTTGGATTGGACACCCCTGCTCTAAACTACCACATCATGTCAACGGAAGGTCTTTGAGCCGCGACTCATATAACGTGCCTCAACCCCTCTAAACGGTGGGTCTTCAGTGGGACTAGGGCTTGAACTCATGATAAGTCGGTCTCGAGTTCTTGATCATTGCCTTTAATTTACCGGGGGTAGTCGGTGAATTAATATGGTTGCACATCTACTTTTGATCGTCTATTAAGTTGGTTGTTTTCTGTTACTTCAAGTTGAAAATTGCATTTGCTGTGTACCTGGTTAAACTCAGAATTTTTGTTATTCATCTAGTCACGGGGTGGGCATTAAGTCGATCGCGATCGACCGGTGGATTGCCAAGACATTTGAGAGTGATCGCTTTCACTAAGATCTAACAATCATTCCATCATACGAAGGTCTAGAGAAATACCATATTTATTCGAATTTAAGCCACCATTGATTCAAAACCTTGCCCCAAATTCTCAACAAAATATTGTGAAAATTGAAAAATATTCTAAAATGTTTTATCGATAACTAAAATAAATTTAAAAGGAAAACTAATAAGGAGTGAATTATTTGCTATTTTATCAGTACTACAAATAGATGCATATAAAGCTGTGTAACTGCTCTAAATACCCATTCAAAAAAAAAAAAATTCCCTTCGAATCTAAGTCGCACCCGATTTTCAGTAGCCTTAACCTTTGGAAAAAAAGTGCTGCTTGGATTCGAGTAAATACGGAGGAAAAAAATCGTACCATGAGAGAAAATTTCGTTGAATAGAAAATGCTCCTCTCGCTATATTTGGATGTTATTTTATACGAAGAAAATCGTAAAATGTTCTTGATTCCAGGAAAAAGTTCGCTAAATAGAGAAATTAAGAAAATACAGGTTCAGTGGCGCACACAAGGGGGTCCTGAAGGTCCGACCCCCCCCAAAGCCCTTGATTTTTTTTTCCGATCGATTATAATTCTAAGTATATAGTACGTAAAATTTAATTAATTACTTGCTATTAATGATTAATTTGATTAACTAATGCTAATTATTTGTTCAATAATTAGTTTTTTACTATGTTTTGTTCCCGAAAATCGACAAAATCAAAAGGAGCATGATTCAAGAATTGTGAACTTTTGACCCCGGACCTCCCCTTGAAAAATTCCTGTGTGCGCCACTGTACAGGTTCATACAATGGAGATCGAACTGTATTGTATACTTTCTCTTAGCTCACTACACCTACGCCCCTGGGTGGAACGCAACACCTTGAAAAAATTAGGAGTAGCCCGTACCCTGGAAAAGTCTGCCTATCCCTGATCTAGTAGAATTTTTAAAAAAAATTTCTCTCTCTCTAATGTGTATTTAGTTTCTAAAACTGTAGATAAAACTAAATTAATCAAATGTATAGGGCAGAGAAGGCTAACCTTCACGCATCAACGTGCCATTTTTTCCATAAAAATTTTTTTTAATGAGGTACAGATGTGCCGTCAAATAATTTTGATTTGTGATTATTGGGATAATAATAAAACTAAGTACTAAAACAACCCCAAATTCTATTTACTACGAAAAAATACATTCTGCACTGTATGGTAATAAATGTTCTAGTTATACGTGTAACTCAAATTAAAGCAACATTAATTTCACTATTGTTGTTGCAAATTATATATAGATCGCAAATAACTTATAACAGGATTGTAAAATATTACTTTTAGTAGAATGAATGCTGAATTGGAGTAATCTGTAAAACGATTTCCAAGCGAGTTTTTAAAAAAAGTTATTCATTACTGAAAATAATGACTCGCAGGCATAGATGTATGAAAATGTGATTATAATAGCATGAGCCAGCTTCTTCAAATAGTTAAATATATCTAGAATCGAATTTCAAGTTTCTATATAAACATTCACATTACTGTCATTTTTACTGCATGTCAACTCCAACTTTTTCCTTGTTTCAATAAATTTTTAAATCCAGATTGAGAGCTACACAGGAAATCAATCAGTTGCATTTCAAATTCTTCAATTTCCAACCAGTCGAAATGGGAAGTTTATATCAAATGAAGTCACATAAGGGTACATAATACACTTGAGCGTTTCCGATCATTATTTGACCTGAGAAATCTCGATGAAAATTCTTGATTAAAGAATAAATTTCGGAAATAAATTCTTCTATAACTTTTTCTTCCTCTGGTTTCTCATGCCATGGGCTTTGATATATATATTTTTTTTAAGTTGGGGAAGTATTTATATATAGTTTCTTGTAGCACCGAACAACCGAATGAGATCCCTCATGAGCTCCATCATATAAAGGGTGTTTTTTTGAGAGGTACAGAACTTTAAATTGCAACAAAACAACGATGTATTATTCGATTGACATGAATTTTTTTTATTCGAAAGATAATCTTGTGGCATTACATTTTAAATATGATTTCTGGCATAGGACTGCCACGGCTGGCTCGGATGTAGTCCAATCTGGACGTCCAATTTTCGATGACTTTTTCCAACATTTGTGGCTGTATATCGGCAATAACACGGCGAATGTTGTCTTCCAAATGGTCAAGCGTTTGTGGCTTATCCGCATTGACCAATGACTTTACATAGCCCCACAAAAAATAGTCTAGCGGTGTTAAATCACAAGATCTTGGAGGCCAATTCACAGGTCCAAAACGTGAAATTAGGCGGTCACCAAACGTGTCTTTCAATAAATCGATTGTGGCACGAGTTGTGTGACATGTTGCGCCGTCTTGTTGGAACCCCAGCTCCTGGACATCATGATTGTTCAATTCAGGAATGAAAAAGTTAGTAATCTTGGCTCTATACCGATCACCATTGACTGTAACGTTGTGGCCTTCATCGTTTTTGAAGGATTCCACCAGCCCATAAAACGCACCAAACAGTCAGTTTTTCTGGATGTAACGGTGTTTCGACATACACTTGTGGATTAGCTTCCCTCCAAATGCGGCAGTTTTGTTTGTTGACGTAGCCATTCAACCAGAAGTGAGCTTCATCGCTAAACAAAATTCGCTTATGAAAATCGCGAACATTATTTTCGAAATAAAATTGCAGAATTTGAAAGCGTTGTTCAGGCGTGAGTCTATTCATGATGAATTGCCAAACCAAACTGAGAATAAATCACTTGACAGCTGTTAAATCGGTCGCCATCTTGGAAAGTAATGCCAACTTAAACTTCTATACCTGGAAAAAAAAACACTCTGTAGAACCACCTTTGTGATGTTGGAATGAAGTGCAAACCATTTTGATTGGTGGCGTGCACAAAATATGGTGTCGCGTGCCATCAGTGGCATGCATGCCACCGGTTCGCCATCCCTGGTGTACCGCAAGGGCGTCAAATTTAAAAGCTGACTTGGATCAAACAAGTAAGGTTTAACTTTAGGTGTGTGTGTGTGGGCTGCAAATAATAATAATAATAATAATATTTATAGAAACGCATGTTTATTTCGAATAATAAATTATAATAAACAGGAATTAAAGAACAAGAAAAGTTTAACATGTACGCCTTGACACTTGGCCTTTCTCCTCTGCTACTATCTTTTCTATTTCGGGAGAAATTTTGATATTTTGTTACATATTATTATGTGCCGATACACTGACCGGACTGCAAAAATGTTCGTCGGGAGCCACGAGTTTGACACCCCTGACATAGGGCGAAGCTTCACAAAATAATCAAGTCAGTGAGAGATTAATTCAGTTATATTTATGTCATGCAGTTTTAACAGTGTTTTATAAAAAATTCACCATTATAGAGGGCGTTGTTGAGTCACGAGTTTGAAACCTAGTGCCACTGAAGACCCATCAAGTAGAGGAGGTGAGTGAGTGAGTGAGTGAGGGAAGATTAACATCGCACTGTTCAGCTACACGAAGTAGAGGAGGTAGATGCATGTTAAATAAATAGCGGCTCAAAGTTTTACCATTGGCGTGGTGTGGAAGTTTAAAGAGAGGGATACTAGCTCAGGTATCGACTTCAAAGCTTGACCGGGGCTTAAAATTACAAGGTCCGTCTCTAATAGTCCTTGTGTCGCTTCAGAGTGTGACGTAAGTCAAAATTAATTAAAATCAAGAAAATGTACTTTTGAGATTTTTCAAAAATAGTTTCTAAAAATATAACTTGTTTTTATATAATGTCTTTATTTTAACCATTTTCCAAAATTGAAGGGATTTTCGAATTTTAGAAAGAGAAAAATGTATCAGGATTTTACTGTGAATAAAAGAAAACCATGAAAAAAGTCGCAATCATCAATTAACACGATTTAAAAATTTCACAAACTACAGTCGAGGGATTAGAAATAAAGTAACGCATACACACACAAAATACTAAATATAATACTTTGTCAAAAAACTTGAACTTTGTTTTACATTCGAAAGTATGCTTAAAGTACTTCAGCAATTTTCAAACTTTATTATGTGTTAAAAAAGCGCTTTCACAAGTTTTATGATCCAAATGTTATTAATTTAATAAAAGAAACATTTGTAATTTTCTATATAAAGATGTTATGAAAAGCCCAATAAATACCACATTGATATTTATTTCTCTGAAGGAAAATAACAATTTTCGATGGGTATGCTATTTTGTATGAATTAGAAAGAATATAAATAGTAGCGTAAGGTACACCCTCGCCCCAGAATTCTAGGGGGCCCAAAGCCTCACTGATGCCAAGAACGTACTTCTTTGTAAGACCCGGCTAGGAACCGAAAATCTGACTTTGCAGGGGAGCCCTAATATACTCCGTTACGCTACTCAATAGAGAATGCTGTGCATGACATTTTCCCGTCAAAACGAGGTTTTTCCCTCTATAAAAATGGCACTATGTTCTATTAGATGAGTTCGTTTTTAGTTACTGTTGCACCACTAAGATTATACAGCATAACAATGTTTTTATCGATTTTTTAATACATTTTCGGAACGGCTGGATAAAAATATTTCCTTTTTTAACGGTTATTCAATGTTATTAATCTTCATTTTTTTTAAAAAAATAAAGTTTTGACCTACGAAAAGAACACATCAAGATTAATATATCGTGTTTGGCATTATGAAATGTATTACTAAAAATAGTAAAGGGAATCAAAATTTATTTTAATCAAGTAGAAAGGATTAAGAGCCGATAAAATAATTTATCTGGAATCTGAAGTTAAGAAAGCTAAGAATTTTTCATACCAAAAACATTAATTCCCAAAACCGATCTGTAAACTTCCCAAGACGTTTTTCTCAGACGATTTTTAACTCTTCGTAAGGAAAAAAAATGAAATTTTAAACATTAGAAAATGTTTAATATATATTTCATAGATCTAAATTCCGCTTCATCGATAAAATAGTTTATTTATAATGCCGCAAGTTATATTGTTTTCAACTTCATCATTAATGGTTCAATCCTCAAACTGACTTCAAATGAAAAATGATTTAAGGATATTAAAGCTACAGACCTTTAAATAGATAAAAGGATATATTTTCTTAATAATGTCTAATTATTAATTTACATGAATTGATAGTAAAGAATTTAAAAAGCTGAGATCGGAGAAAGGAGTACAGGTCGCATGTTTAATTAAGTTTTAAGGTCTTTAAATTTTTAATTTACAATGTAACTTGAATATCAAAATATGTAATAATAAAAAGGAAATATTCGCATTACTGCATTTTGTAACTATTTTTTAGTATTTAGCTTTCTTCATAGTTGAGTAATAAACAATTTTACTAAAAATAGAAAGAAAAAGACAAAGAAAAGAGGAAAAAAATAAACTTTAATTTAAGCTGATAATTGTTTTTCTGATCTTTAAATTGAAACTCCAATTTATATATATATATATATATATATATATATATATATATATATACACTCTGTCGCAAAAAAATATATGCACCCAGAAGAAATTGAGCTACATTCACGAAATTTGGTATGCATGTAGTGTATATGAAAATAAACAAATGATTAAAAATTCAGAACAAAATATCATTTTATTAAGCGGTTACAGCTTGCAAAAGGTTAAAAATCAGTAAGTAGTAAAGCCACCTCTAGCAGCTATACAAGCCGAAATTCGGCGTGGCATCGATTCAATTAGATCACTTATGACCCCCTGTGGAAGATCCTGCCATAGTCTTTGCATCTGCGCAGTTAATTCTCCTGTATCTCGGGACGGCTGCAGTTGCCTTCCCAGCGCGTCCCAGACATGCTCTATTGGCGAAAGATCTGGTGACCTGGCAGGCCATGGTAGGACGTCATATCCTTGAAGACATTGTTGGGAGAGTCGCGCAGTATGTGGACGAGCATTATCCTGTTGATAAATGGCACCTGGGCGACTTGATAGCATGGGTAGCATAATCGGCGTTAAAATATCGTCCACGTATCTGCGAGCTGTCAAAGTGCCTTGAAGGACCACTAAAGATGATCGTGTGTCCCAAGAAATTGCTCCCCACACTGTCACACCTTGTGAAATTGCTGTATGCCGCTCGACAATAAATGCCGGATCGGACCGCTGGCCGCTGCGCCTCCAGACACGTGTGCGGTGGTCATCAGCACTGAGACTGAATCGGGATTCATCACTGAAGATGACACGTCTCCAGTCTGTTACACTCCAAGTTGCCCGAGGTCGGCAGAAATCCAGTCGACACTGCCTATGATGTGGGGTCAGTGGTAAGCGTCTTAGCGGACGTCGGCTCCTCAAGCCAACTTCGGTCAGTCGTCTCCTTATGGTTTCTCTTGATTGCACTGGTTGTCTGGAAGGAGGTAAGTGGCGTTGAATCGATGCTAGTGACGTTGTTGGTGCCGAAGTGGCCACTCTTCTGATTGCACGATCATCGCGATCATTTGTGTTCCTGGGACGTCCTGACCCTCCGCGACGGTACACACTACCTTCTGTGATCCACTGTTGCCAACACCGAGCAACTACCATATCGCTCCGACCGAGGTGGCGGCCGATACGTCTATTCGACCAACCTGTTTCTCTGAGGCCTATTATACGGCCCCTATCAAAGTCCGTCAGCTGCTCGTACTGCCGCCGGTTACGTCTTAGAGGCATCCTAAGTCTCAATATCGTCTATCAAAGTCATCAGATTCGTTTGGATAGCCGTACGGCGCTCGTACTCATGCTTTTAAACTCTCCCAGTTGCGCAGCTAATATGCGCATAGCACACTTAGCCTTGTCTCATTGGCTTCGAAATTTTAATCATTTGCATATCTCTTACCAGACTACATTCTTGCCGAGTTTCGTGATTGTAGCTTGATTTCTTCTGGGTGCATATATTTTTTTGCGACAGAGTGTATATATATATATATATATATATATATATATATATATATATATATATATATATATATATATTTGAAATATTTATTACATTAAAACACATTTCCACAGCTATGTAATAATAATAATAATAATTGTTTTATTTGGTTGTCGTTTTATTTTGTAAATTTTTTTATATGATTATCAGATCGAAATTCTGAGTTTTAAAGACATTGTATCTCAATAATAAAAGAAAGAAATCTAACTTTGCATTTCTAATTGAAAAAAAAAGCAAATTCTTCATCATATTACATTTTACAATGCTTTTTATAGACTACTTTAAGATCAAATAACTAAATATTACAACTACTGCATTGGAATTTTTTTAACATAATTGTTAACTGTGTTTCTTATTACATAATTATATTTTTAACATTTATGTGTTTTTTACTCAGCCTTTACTCTTCTTTTTTGATGTACATAATAAATCTTTAATTTCAGCAAAAACATATATTGGTACATACATATATTGGTTTTCTTTTTTTGTTATTGTTTATACTTTTACAGTACAATCAGAGTATACACAAATCTTACTTATTCACAAACCAAAGGTGTGTGTGTGTGCCGTTACCATCTTACACTCCTTAATATTTCCTGCCTACTCATTCTTCAATTACGTTTGAAACAAACAAAATAAAATGCATCCAACAGAATAATTTCCGAATACGCGGGCCGCTGCTTGGTTTTTCAATGAAAACAAAAGAGCGACGTCTATCAATCACGCAAGTCTGTAAGAAATTTACCCCTTGACGCGCATGCTCAAGAAATATGACGTCACTACTCCAGGTAACGGTACACAACAACTCTCCATCGGTTCTTCATTCAACAGTGTGGCGCGTTATTCGATAAGAACTCTTCATTTTCTCTAACGTGTAGCGTTCTGATGGTGCTCGTAAATAATAGTGAGACGCGTTGAGTTGTTCGAGGTTGCTATCGACTGTCAGTGATTGATTGATTTATTGATGATGAGTTGAATTGATGAAATGGATCATAATGGCTAAGTGGTTCGTGATCGGAGTTTGGATTTTATTAACATTTGAGCTTTGTTGGAGTGTTGTAAGAGGTAAGAGATATAAATTTTCAATTTTTTTTTGAAGTTGGGGATATATTGTAAATTTAATACAACAATTTTAGAATTAATTTGAGTCGTCTAAAAAGGAGAATTAAGCGTCCTCTCCATTTTAAGAACTGCATAAATTTAACAATCAGTAGCAAAATTCTGTAAAAAAAATAATAAGTCACACACATCTTGCTTTCTAAAAATTAAGGAAAAGGTACATGAAAGTTGGAAACTTCAATCCATTTCTATTATTTCGATGAAAAATAGATGATTTTGTTCCGTGACAAATAGTTTTAAGAAGACATGAGACATTTCTATACATAAAATGCTAAAAAAACCTTTTTTTTTTTGAGAAAAAAAATTTAATGAAATTTTGGTGGAATGTTTTTTAATGTGTGATTAAAAATTTGGCATATAAATTAAAAATTTCGGACATATTCAGATTCAATCATTTAACCTAAATTTAAAAGTTCGTATATTAAATCATGTTTTATGTTGAATCAATAATAGAGAGAAGACACTAATTATTACGTTTTCATCCGATTTCTTTACTGTGGAGGGGAAAAAACCTCTTCTAAAATTATCCAGTTGGAAAATTTTTAAATTAAGTTTCAAAATAATTTTTTTGATCATAAAATTTAAAAAAAAATCCAATTACAATTTTTTTTATTTTTGTATTTTAAGCAAATTTTAAAAGATAAAGGAAACATTCTGAAGCCCTTCCAATGAAAAGAATCATTCTGAAAAAAATATATATAAAATCAAAGTAACGTGTACCCGAGTTCGAAAACATTTTAATTGAATTTAATGACACATGAAAGATATCAGAAGACTGAAAACTTGTTGTATTGAATAATTGTGTTGTTGCCAGTGCCGATTTATCTATTGGGCACTTAGGGTGAGCACCCAAGGGCCCGAATATCCAATCCAATAAGCTGAACTAAGCCAAATTTTCTGGCTATAAATTTTGATCCTGTCAGTGTCAATGTCCTGTAAATCTTCCGCGCCCAGGGCCCGAAATGAGCTTAAATCGGCACTGATAGTTGCTTATGAGTTTTTTTCTCATTGTTTCACCATAAATTAGATATTTTGTGTATTTGCGTTCTATGTTTCTATAAAATTTGTCAATGCATATCATGCTTTTCTAATGTTTTTTAAACCTCTGTTTTGTTTTCACTATATATATGTCACAAGATGGCTAAAAAGAAATTGTTTTTCGCGTTTCGTTTAAATTGTTTTCAGATTATACGGTTTACGATACTATTATAGGTAAAAAGATATATATGGTATATTCTTTTTTTATTTGATGTTTTTTTAGAGATATTTCTGTTTCTTCTTTTTTAATTATGAATATTTCATTGTTACAGGCCAAGCACATAAGTTTTTTTAATGTAAATTTTTTAGGACTATATCAACCTTATTGTAATTTTTACTGCTATAATAAGCATTTTTCTCGTGTTCTAGATATAAAATAAAACATGGTTTTTTTTAAAAATTTTGAAGCAAAGATCTTTTAAATTTTGAAGCAAAGATGCCCTTTCTAATAAATATATTTCAGAAACTATTTTATTTTGTAAATTTATCTTTCGGAATACCTAGAATTCATTTGTATAATTTTTTCCCTGTAAGATATAAATTTTCGTTTCTGCTAACTTTTTCGTTTTGCTGCAGAAATTATTTCTTCGAACAGTCAACACGAAAAAAAAAAAGCTATAAAATTCTTTGTACCACATAATATCTTTCTTTTTTTTTTTGATAATGCGAAAGTATAGATTATTACGAAAGATCATTTACCACGAATTTTATCAGTTTTCCTGAAATTTAATGTTTTGATGAATAATTTAGCGAAATATTTTACTTTATTTTTTTTTATTCCGGGAACTGACACTCAAATTAAGTGATTTCTAAGCTGTTTCCAGAAATTCCAAAACTTATTTTTGTAATATCTTAGAATAGATTATATACAAGCATTAAAATATCATATTAAACTTGATTCAACATAAACATCTAGGTAAAAGAGCACCGGATACTATATTTAAATTTGAGCATCGGAGGAATATGATATTGGCGATGAGTCTTGCAATTTCATACTACAATTAAGTGACAAAATTAATATTTGAGATAATACATCACTTCATAACTACTTCACCACTCCACGCGACGTCTTTTGAGACAGAATTACATTTAAAGCTTAGCAACTCCATTATTTTTCAAGATGTGTTTTATTGGAATCAGGACTCGAATACGAGGTCAAAACCAGCGAAATAGCATAATAGTTTCCATGTACAGTGGGTGATCGGTTTACGAACAACAGATCGGTTAACGAAAACTTTCACGAAAGATTTTTGTGTTCGGATAACGAACACATATATTCGGAAAACGAACACATTCAAGAAAGATTTTTTGTGTCTGGACAACGAACGCATATTCGGAGGTGATCAGGGAGACACCCCTTAAATTATTGATGAAATTTTGACAACTGCTAGAGATCTGGAATTGGAGGTGAACGAGGATGACATAGAAGAGCTCATAATGGGACATGAAGATGAACTGACGACAGAAGAGCTCCAAGAAATTTTGAATGAAGAACAAACACCAAGAAACACATCGAAATATGTCTCCTTCTGAACAAGAGGAAGAAAGACTGAAGAGGACCAATGCCGAGACATCTGCCATTAAAGATCTTTTGAAAAAGTGGGCGGATGTCAGAGCAATGGTCTTAGAATGGCACCCAAACCAAGCTGATATCAGTAGGGTCTGGGATCTTTACAATGACAATGCTATTAATTACTTCCGGAAAATCCTGAAAAAGAGAGAAAAGCAATCGACATTGGACATGTTCTTCAACGCCCCATAAGCAAAAAATGAAAAGGACTGATTAATATGCAAGACTATATGTATGTAATATTTTTTTAAAAACTTACTAAGAAATTATACATTTTTAAAAATTTAACTTTTAGGGTCTCCAGAACGAATTAATCGATTTCACATAGAAGTCTATGGTGAATCGATGATCGGTTAACGAACAATTCGGATAGCGATCATAGCCTTGGAACGGATTATGTTCGTTAACCGATCACCCACTGTATTCAGTAAAATCTGTGAAGACCCGCCGTGTAGAGAGGCTGATGCTCAATAAATCTGTTGAGATTTATAGTCGTCCCGTGGCGGGGAGTGGAAGTTAGATGTGTCGTCTTCTGCACTTGATCGTGGATCAAAATACATATGTTCACCGTTAATAGCCCTCGTGTTGCTTTACAGTACGACGTAAATTAAAATCAAATCAAATTAATTAGTGTCTTCATTTTTTTCAAAAAATAAAAGCGTAAATCCAATAGCAACTTTTTTTATTATTTATAAATAAATGTAATTCTAAATTTTACGCATCTTTCTGGAATTTGTTAGGATACATAGGTAAAAATAAATTCTTTGTTTGTATGAAAATGTTTCTTTGCCTAGCAGTATTATAATTTTGATTCGGTTTTTAAATAGTAGTCGCAATAGCTTGAATATGTATATCAAGAGTCTTCAAACCATTGCAACTCATGGAACCCCTGTTACTTGAAAGTGCTTTCGTGGAACCCCTAGAACTAGAAAGTGTTTTCGTAAAACCCTATTCCATGCACATACTTCAAAGAATATATCTCAAAATGATATTTAAAGTTGATCAACATGATATAGGTACTTCATGCAAAGGCAATTAAAAAAGTCTTACATTTATAATTAAAAAATTCTAATCTAATATTTTAGTATAATTTACTCATTAATAATATTAGTTTGTAGAGCAAATGTTACCTACCCATACGTTATACTTAGTAACTGGGATATGTGCTGGCTTTTTTTTTCACACAAACTGTCGAAGTCTAGGTCTATTGCGATTGCGATTAAATGCAATCGCATTACGTATTCTGAGCTTAATTTGTTTTTATACTTTGTTATTGTGTTGTTGTTGTTGTTTCTAATGCCACCTGTCTGACGTTGTCAGATCGAGGCCCACGAAATTCATCGTGGCAAGGGCTAGAAGTACGCCTGTCGTTGGCCTTGAGCACCATACAGGTGACAGTACGATTTAGCTCGGCGAAATTCCCCGAATGGACGATAAATGGTGACACCACCTATCTTCACCTCCACAATTTCTGCATGGAACTGAAGGGGTGGGAAATATTCTCCAGTCCCCTGCGCTCGTGAATCAGCCCACTAGACTTCTGACCCACTGATTTAACGAGCACGTACTCCGTGTGTACTCGGAGGGTATTTGGTGGTATCGGGCATCGAACCCAGGCCTTCCGGTCTGTAGTCCGATGCTCTAACCACTTGGCTACCCACGGCTCTCACGTTGAGAAATATATTTCACTTTAATACAATGATATGAATGACATTAAAATGTTTATAGCTGTGTGAGAAATGCTATGTATTTTGGAAGAATTTGAAACATGAAATTTAAAATCTGTTCTTACCTAAATTAAGATTTTAACGTCGAATCTGTTGATATGTTAATCAGTTGTGTTTTCTCTCCTTCATTATAGGTGTCCCCCCCTTCCCCCACAAATGCAAAATAGTGCATTTTCCATTACAAAAGTATTTAGTTTTGCAAAACATTGTGCTAACGAACGAGTATAAAATTATCTCGTGGGACCTGAGAGTATTATAAGAGTTGTGCTTTTTATTCAGGAATACAGTTACTGCAACAAAAAAATCAATTATGCGTTGCCCCATCTCTGAACCTTCTGCAAGTTGTAATCCAATTGAGTAATTACTCGCAGTTCGTGCATGTCCTCCAGCAGGACTGCTTGTCATAAGGAACGGAAGTACCTGCTGATCAGAGCCCAAAATAGCACCATTAAGGATAGATAAGTGGGATCTGGCAATCGCGACGGCCAGGAAGGTGTCTGGGAAGCTCGAAGGCAAGCAGTAAAAAGGATCAGAGAAGTCACCTTCGCGTGGAAATTATGTTTTAACATTGGAATGTCTTCTGTTTTATGCACCATCTGGATGCTCCATTACAAAGCGCCCGAACTCCAGCTAGTTTGTCATAGGCTGCCTTAAGACAATTTTTTCATTTTCTATCGTATAGTAAGTGCCTACTCAATTTCTTGTTGTGGTACCTTTTAAAGGGTGTTTTTTGAGAGGTATAGAACTTTAAATTGCAATAAAACAACGATGTATTATTCGATTGACATGAATTTTTTTTTATTCGAAAGATAATCTTGTGGCATTACATTTTAAAAAGGATTTCTGGCATAGGACTGCCACTGCTGGCTCGGATGTGGTCCAATCTGGACGTCCAATTTTCGATGATTTTTTTCAACATTTGTGGCCGTATATCGGCAATAACACGGCGAATGTTGTCTTCCAAATGGTCAAGCGTTTGTGGCTTAACCGCATAGACCAATGACTTTACATAGCCCCACAGAAAATAGTCTAGCGGTGTTAAATCACAAGATCTTGGAAGCCAATTCACAGGTCCAAAATGTGAAATTAGGCGGTCACCAAACGTGTCTTTCAATAAATCGATTGTGGCACGAGCTGTGTGACATGTTGCGCCGTCTTGTTCGAACCACAGCTCCTGGGCATCATGATTGTTCAATTCAGGAATGAAAAAGTTCATAATCATGGCTCTATACCGATCACCATTGACTGTAACGTTGTGGCCTTCATCGTTTTTGAAGAAGTACGGACCAATGATTCCACCAGCCCATAAAGCGAACCAAACAGTCAGTTTATCTGGATGTAACGGTGTTTCGACATACACTTGTGGATTAGCTTCACTCCAAATGCGGCAGTTTTGTTTGTTGACGTAGCCATTCAACCGGAAGTGCGCTTCATCGCTAAACAAAATTCGCTTATGAAAATCGGGAACAACGGCAATCTCGTTTTGGGCCCATTCGACGAATCTACGCCTTGCTTGATCATATTTAAAATGTAATGCCCCAAGATTATCTTTCGAATAAAAAAAATTCATGTCAATCGAATAATACATCGTTGTTTTATTGCAATTTAAAGTTCTATACCTCTAAAAAAACACCCTTTATGTTTTAAGTGTAGAAACTTGTAAATCTCGGCTGTAGTAGTAGTTATGCATGTAGCTCATGGTAGGTGATATTCAATTGAGTCGTGCATCCCAGCTCTGAATCTGCCTGAAAATTCATTGTGTAGAAGGGCTGACACACTTTAAATTAGTTGGTGCTCAAAATTAAGAAGTGGAAGTTAAAAGAGTTAGATTGCTATTAAGTGTCAAACCTGTCATTTGTCTACGTTTCAAAAACTATCAAAACTTTCATTAATAGTCCTCATCTTGCTTCTAAATGCGGTCAATA
Organism: Trichonephila clavipes; assembly: GCA_019973935.1. NCBI lineage: Eukaryota > Metazoa > Arthropoda > Arachnida > Araneae > Nephilidae > Trichonephila > Trichonephila clavipes. Next base: position 42,094 of record BMAU01010243.1, on the reverse strand, counting down.
AAGTATATGAATGAATGATTTGAACGTAATATATTTTAAGCAGAAATTATTGAATTGATGGGGCATTGTGATTAATTTCTCCATCTTGACGACTAACCATAGACAAGTCGAGTGATTGTTCGTGTCCATCAAAAACTCGCCAATGCTGATTAATGGCATCTGCTGTTCACTAAATTCGGCCGCGGTAAACTAGAAGTTATGACCACACGAAACCGTGGCTGGCGTAGTGTGAGTTCGAGCCACATTGCCATTCAAGATACACCGTATAGAAGGCTGTTACGCGTTAAATCTGTCGAAGCTCAAAGTCCTCCCGTGGCGTGGTGTGGTAATTTGAAGCTCGGGTGCCATCTCAGTTCTCGTCCTCATCTCTTGACCAAGGTTCCAAAATTACGAGGTCCGTCGTTAATAGCCCTCGCGTTTGTTTTTGCAGCGGTCCATAACCCCAGACCGAGGATCGAAAGTTACCGGGCCACCCAAAGAACACACACACAATAATTATTTTCTATTTTATTTACGTGGTGTATTTCTCTCGGGTTTGTGCGACTTTCCATAAAAATAACTTTAAATTCCATGTTAAATCGCTTTATATTCATTTTTGGTGCATTATTAAATCAGAACAATCTAAAATAAAAGAAATCAACGCCTCACCCCTTCCGCAGCTGGTTTATGGTGAAATTATCAAACGTTGATCGGTTGGTGGTAGGGATTGCAAAACCGGTATACCGGGATACCGAATACCGGTATTTTGAGCCATTTGTACAATTTTGTAATACCGGTATTCAGAAGTTTAAATACCGGTTTTTCGGTATTTACTAGAAATTTTTAAAATTGTCTCCATTATATACTCAGGGATCGTTAACATAGCAAAATAGTATACGTTTTTGTTTTTGTGTCTCCCTAATGGGCGAAATTAATTAGACTGTGAATACAAAGTTGCATCGTAGTGAGAAGTGGTAAATTATGTGAACAATCCAAGGAGGTGGGCCAAAACTATCCTATTACAGCTCAGAGTGATACTGAACACGCGCAGGATTCGTAGTCTGATATTCGTATTTGTGTAAACAAGGTTGTGGTTGTGAACAAAATTTGTAATACTTCGATATTTTTTAAATTGTTGAGTTTGTTATTCACATTGTATTTGCATATCAAACTTTAGGGTTCAAAACATTTTTCAGATTCATCTAGATATATATTATAAATGCGAAAGTTTGTGAGGGTGTTTGGGGGTCTTTTACGCAAAAACAACTGAATGGATTTTAATGGAACTTTACAGTAATATAGTTTATACATCAGAATAACACATAGGCTATAATTTATAGCATAGGCTATAATTTATAAAGATATTGTGTGAAGTGTCCAAAATATAACGATATTTGTCAAGTAAGTAGGAAAAAATTCTGCCATCTGCAAGCAATTCTGGCGTGCGCTGCAAAAAAGCCCACGTCAGCATATATCTATCTTTTGTTTGTGAAAGAACCCTTTTCGTTTTGGATACGCAAGGCGCTCGCTTCTAATTAATTCCTGTGATCATTATAATCCCTAATTTTTTTTATTTCAGTATAAAACTAAGTTTTGAAGAGAGGGGTTGTTATAAATCTCTCTTTATTTGAATGTTTTTTAATGATTTTATTATGCACATTTGGTAGTAAGAAATTGATCTTTTTTCAAAATAAATACTTTTATTGCTTCTGGTACTTACGGTAGATAAACTTTGTCTTTCACACTACATCATTTGGACATATTTGCATAGTTTGTTTGTGGTTAGTAGTTAATTATAACGCTATAATTTTAATTGAATAGGCGGATATTGCATTTTTAAGTATAAAAATAATTATTACTGCACTGTTTTTTTTTGGAGTGAGTGAATATTAACGTCGCACTGTTCAGCTACACGAGGGCTTTTGGCAACGGACCACGTAATTTTGAACCATGGTCAAGTGACGTAGACGACACTTGAGCTGGCACCCCCTTCTCCTAACTACCACACCACACCAACTTAGAGAAGGAATATTCTACCAATACTTAGCAGGAATATTCTTTGAAATCCACTCTTCCAAGATATATGGCAGCACGGTTTCTATGATGAGTATTTTAGCAGGGAAGGCGAAGAGTTTTGCAGCAGATATGCGTTTTCAGCGGAATGCAAAGATTATTATTTTTGTCCCGAAAAAATAGTTTATGTCAAAATTTAAGTGTCTTTTTTTTGTATGTTAGAAAACGATTTTTTCGACTTTAGAAAACGATTTGACTATTTATTTTAAGTGAACGGTGTATATAATTAATTTTGCAGTGGAATATCTTTAATTAATTTATTATCTCTAACGGATTAAATTTCCCAAAGTGGAGTATTTCGTTTATGCATATCCTTTAATTTTCAATGTAGTGATCCAAAAAAAATATTGCATGAAAAAAACTGCAGTAACTCATAATGTGGTAGATAAAGCATTAACGTGCATCGCACCCCTACACGGCGGGTCTTACAAAGCTCTAATAAAGCTCGAGCTATGAACTTAGCTAGACATTTGCCAACTTGACTCTATCGTTATCATTTCGCTGTGTGTTTTTCATTGAATAACCATTATAGCCATTATAATTTAAGTAATGGCGTTGCTTGCGAATCTTACAATTTTAACATAAAATAAATACAACAGAAAGTAATATTAATGTGTTATACTTTCAGATATAAATTATTTACACTATTTTTTTTAAGTGCTCATTACGCAAAACTTTTAACAATGTGTTACTTTTGCTGAGCAGAGATTAGCTTAGGGAGGTATTTTGAAAAATCGACCCTCAAGAGTGTTACGGGGAATTATAAATAAAAAAAAAATCCTTTTTATCAGCTATTAGATCTACATACTTAAAATTTAACAAAGGTGTTTTTTTTTTCTTTTTTTTTTTTTTTGTTTAGCTGAGATATGTAAAAAGCTTTTTTTGTTAAATTTGCAATTCAGATAAAATTAACCCATTAAAAACTTCTTTATCCTTCAATCTGTGTTGTTTAATTTTTCAGTTCACCCGTGCGAAGAACGGGTATACCAACTAGTTATATATATACTTATAAACAATAACCCATAATATTGAATAAGAATAACTTTAAAGAACATAAAAAGTCAGTTGATAATAATTTGGTTTGGTTTCATTATTTATATAATGAAAAGAATATGGTGGCACAATGTAAATAAGATGTTCCTTTCCTTTTTCGTGATTATATATATACTGTTATAATTTATAAGTTACAAATTAATTTTGTGATATTTACGCTCTCTATAAACAGTAGCAAATGAAACAAAGAAACGCCTATGTGTTTTCTTTCTTTTTCTAATATTTCTAATACCGGTATTAAAACCGGTATCCCGGTATTAAGATCTAAAAAATACCGAATACCGGTATTGGACTTTTGGTCCGATATTGCAATACCTAGTTGGTAAGCACTGTTTTATTGTACGGCGTGAATAAACACTCACTTCTGTATGTTAAATTTTAGCGATTCTCAGAGCAATCTCATGGCGTGGCAATTAGGAAGGAAAATTAAGGAATCTCACATTTTTATTAATCGTAATTCAAAATAGCTAAGTTAATACTCTTGATATAAATCCCGGCTCAGCAAAATCTTCCTTGAAATTAATTAATTCCAAAATTATTTCAAGCTATATAATTAGAGATCTTTTTTTTATATATTTTATTTGATGTTATGAGACTGTTCTTCATATATTTTACCTTATTGGATCATATTTTCAACTAATTTATAAGAGATGTGTTTGGGTATAATGCATCGGAAACAAATGTTAAATAATCCCTTTTAAACTAAAACACATTAGAGATAAGCAGTGAACTAAAAATTTTTTTTTTCATAAAAAAATCAGACATAATTTCAGCATTTGTGATTTTACAAGCAAAACTTATGCGTACGTATAATCCTTTACTCAGATCATTTGAGCTTTCAAAAGCTATAACTGTCATGGATAATGTTAGATTATAAGAAGGTCACACGAGAGAGAGAAAAAATGTCACGCTGTTAAATAGTCAGAATCGGGAAGTATTTGAAACACACATCAACTATTTCACATTAAGTTAATGTCAAGTTAAATGTATTCCACAAACCCAAATTCCTTCCTTTTTTCTATTTTAACCTATTTTTAAAATTATATGTGTGATTGAGTTAATTCATGATTGCTATTCACTTTTACATCGAATAAAGTACTTTTCGTTTCATCAGGTCTTTACAACAACCCAGCCGAATCTTTTAACTATAAAGTCGGTTTGATTGATTTACTGATTGATTCTTAATATCGCTTTTAAGCTAAACTAAACTCAGTGGCGCAACAGCCCTACTATACCCATCTCAGCATTCGTGACCTTGGGCGCTGAGGTGCATGAGCAAACCCCCAGTGTTTAGCTTGCACGGAAGCTTTGTACCAATTTATCGACCCACTGAAGGGATGAAAGTCAGAGTCACCCAGTCCGAGGTTTGAACCCCGGACCTGTGGCGTGGAAGCGCGATACGCTACCACTCAGCCACCAGGTTTCATAATATCACTTTAAAAAGAAAATAAAGAGCTAATAGTGACATACCTCGTAATTTTGAGCCATGGTCAAATGTCAAAAACGGCTAACATCCCACTTTTTTGACATTCTTTTAACATCTATGCAGTTCTGCAACTAGAAGATGAACAGACATATTTGCTGTGAGCTCTTTCATCTAAATTTATTGCGTCTGGATGCGGCATTAAGTAATAATGAATCATACGAATTAAATGTCCGATTAGAGGAAGAATTTTAACATCGTTATTTACATCAAAATACAACGAATTAAAGGGACAGTCTTTAATGACCAACCAATTGGCACACGGATAAAAGGCAAGCCATGTCTAAGATGGATTGATGACCTAGAAAAAGAACTAATTTTCAGAACTAAAAAAATTGGAGAAAACTAGCATGAGAAAGCTGGTCTGGAAAAGGCTTCTTGAGAAGGCTAAGGCCTACACTAGGCTGTCAAGCCACTGAGGAAGGAAGGAAGAGGAAGAATTTAGAAAAATACCTTGTTTATTTACATTGTGCTCTGAAGAAACAAGGAGGCTTTGCCGAACTGACCTCGTAATTTTAATCACGGTCAAGAGATCAGGATGACACTTGAGCCGTAACCCCATGATATCCAAACTTAACACCACATCAGTGTAAGTATTCCTTCTGCACGACCGGTCTTCAGGCAATTAAAAAAATGAGGAACTGTTTGAACAATTCGTGCAAGTCGTTAGGTGTTTTCGGAAATCAGAATCGAGCTGCTTTAGAGAAGGCTACGGCTTCTATCGCAGATGCTCCACATTGATTGATTGATTGTTTATTAATGTCGTTCTTTGAAGCAGTACCAAGCTATTGGTGATGGACCTCGTGCTTTTAACCACGTTCAAGTGATGAAGACGATACTGGAGACGACATCCTTTTCTCTAAACATCCGCACTACGTCAACCTAAGTTTCGTCACATTAAACGTGCATCAATCGCTTTCTACTTCGACTCTTGACAGTGGCCTAACGTACATCCATCCCTGTAACCCCCGCATCGCGGGGAGGAGGTGTGGAAGCTTGACTGACGCTAAGTACGGCTTGGGGCCCAAAACCTGACTTGGCAGGGTCCTAATATACTCCGTTTCGCCACTGGTTCTTGATTTGCAACAGGATGTAAATCAACGACTAAAAATAAAAAAAAAACCTCTAGCCATAAGTTCTTGACCACTCGGCTTTCACAGCGACAGTAAATTTTGAGAATGAGGTATCTGCTTTGGTTTCTATTTCGGTCCCTGGTCACTATTCGAAGTACAACACCTATTGTTATTAGCTTATTATTTAACCATAGAATATACACAAAATGAAAACACTTATTTATATATATAATTTAACTTACGAAAAGAAAAATTCTGACGTGCCATGCTGGATTAATTGGCAAACCCGTATATTATCTTGTTAAAGCAATATTTTTGAAGATATTAGAGTGTATAAGTTATAACTTATTTATATTTGTTTAACATTATTATTATTATCTATTTGTTTACTTTTTGAATAAGGCAGCTTTACATAAATTCTACATTTCACCTGGCACATTTATTTAAATTGAAATAAACGAGATAAAACTTTTTGGCTGGTCTTTTTTCAAAAGTATTTATACTTTATATTGTCGATATAAATTTTTAATAACAAAGGTAATATGTGTTGTGTTAGAACAATGACTTAACTATTACTCCCTTTACAGAAAATGCAAACTTTTAGCTCCTGAACACATTGAGTTACAATTGTTATAGAATAATGTAAAAAATACACATATAATCAAACAAAATAAACTCTATGTGATACCGTTAGATCATGCAATGATGAAATAATTGAGATAGAGTTGCATTATCATGTTTAATATTCCGACAGACTGTTGGATTTTTTCCTATTCACCTTAAAATTCGGCGTATAACGCGCTCTTTAAACACAAAAAATGTTCGAAATTTACGAGTGCGCGTTATGCGTCAGGTATAAAAAAGATAATCCCAAAAATAAAAAAAAAGAGATGAAAATAAAAAAGAAATTAGAAGAAAGAGACTTATACATTTCTCGAAATACTTATAATCTTAGATAATAAGAGAAATGGCATTATATTCCTTATGAACTTAAAAGGTTGTAGTTCTAAAAATATGCTATTTTTTTCAAAAGTCTGGGATAATACCTCCAATAAATGACTTCAAAGCAGAAGAGCATTGCACGCATACATACCAGATTCATTCCTAAAAAAGGGGGTGCACGTTATACGGCGAATATACCTAAAAATTAAAAATTGCAGCATGAAAGTGTAGGTCGCATTATACGCCAGATTTTACGGTAAATATAAATAGATATAAATATTATTCGAAACATTCTAAAATTATTTACTATTAAACAATACATGCTGTCTATGATTTTAAAACTTTGTACGAAATCCAAAAAATAAATTTCATTTTTTTGTATTCTGTACAATTGATATTTCCTGAAAACCTCTTTAAATCTGCAAGTCCCACCTTCGCATTGGATCCGTTTATGTAATACTTTGATCAAACATCGTGATAAATCTTGTTTTAATTGGTCAATTAATCTTATTCAATTTGTGTCTTGTTTAATTTCAATTAAAAATCTCAGAATCACTTTCTAGAAGAAATCCTTGGAATTCTTGCTTCATAGTACTATCAAAAACCACAATCAAGAATAACCCCGCTGAAAATAAAAGCGGAGACTGATACTGAAAAGTTGTTCAAAACAGGCCAAGGCCGAAGCTTTCACCACATCTTTTGCTAACGTCCGAAAAGAACGAAAAACGTCACAAAACGAGGGGAATAAATCGTGTGGTTTGTGAGAAAGTGAGGATATATAAGGATTTTTGCGGTTTAATTCTTTCGAAATTGTTTTAAGTGATTTAATAATATCCACCGAAAAATAAAGTTGTATTGCTTTTCGTTTTTTCAATCGAAAATTTCTTGATCTTCCTCTCTTTTTGTACTAGTAGTCGGTCACCGACTTCATTGTAGCTAAATCCAGAAATTTTGAAAGAAATAACTTCTATACTTTTAAGAATATTGTGATATGTTAGGTGGCAATAGATAGGGGACGTTTCAGAAATTCTACGACAATAAAATACGGTATCAGGTTGAGGGGATACAAAATGTAGAATGTCACAGATCATAATTTTTAAAAGAAATATCTAATGTGTTCCGTTAAATAGAGTTTTAGTGTGTGTTTCATTAAAGTTTTTACGTCTAATTCTGTATTTACATGAGGTACGTAACCCTGAAGAGTGAGTGAGAGGTTTTATTAGCTTCGCACAAAAAGCAACACTAGGGTTATTAGCTCGTCAATTTCAGCCTCGGCCAAGTGACGAGGATGACGCCTGAGCTGGCACCTCCATCTCCAAACTACCACGTCACACCAACGGGAGGACTTTGAGCCACAACAGATACAACGTGCATCAGCCAGTGGCGTAAGGGAGAACATTTGGGCCCCCCTGCAAAGTCAGAGGGTAGATACTTAGGGGCAGTCAGGTTTTGGAGCCCTCTAGAACCCTGGGGTTCCCGCAATGCGAGGGTTGCGGGGTGTACGTTACATCACTGACATCAGCCCCTGTATAACGCGGGTCTTCATTGGCACCAGAACTCTAATCCGATAAGATAAAATTCGGAGAATTATCACTAATAGAAATCGCATAAAATTTCTTTTGTCTCCACTTGTCGCAGAAATAAAGATCAAAATATAGCAGAATTTTCTTTGAATTTGTATCGATCGTTTTAAGGTATCCTACTAATTCAGAACCGCAATTTTGCAAAAGCGTGCAAACGAATATAAATACTTTTTAATATTTAGTGTCACTTATATTAGAATACGTGAATTAAATTGTTTTAAAAAATTATTTAAACGCAATATTTTGGCAAAAAATGAGCATAGAATTGCTTAGTTTCAAAACATTCTCCTTTTATGAAAATGGCTTCTATAATGATAAAAATTTGCTTATATATAGATAAGGCTTCTCCAGAGAGCCTGAACTAGGATTTTTGAAAAATTCACTTTTATCTTTAAAGTTACTACCAACTAAAATAATAATAGTTTTTTTTGTTTAAATCTCCCCACTCTGATGTATTAAAATATCGATAAATCCATTTCTAAATTATATATTTCAAAAATCCTCGATCAGGCTCTGTACAGAGGTCTGAGCTATATGTAGGCAACATATTATTATTATAGAAGCATTTTTCATAAAAGAAGAATGTTTTGAAAATAGGTAATTCTATGTTTATTTTTTACCAAAATATTGCATTTAAATATTGTGTTTTTACAAAAATATTTTTAAAATAATTTTACTCATGTATTCTAACTTAAGTGGCACTAAATATTAAAAAAATATTCGTTTGCAGGCTTTTGCAAAATCACGGTTCCGAAATGTAATCGGATACCTTAAATTAAAATAAGTTGTTCCTGATTCCATTAAAGATTCAATGTTTTCAATAATGGAAGACTCTGCACAACAAATAAAAAAGAGGCATCTAAATTCTCTAGAAGTGGAATTTGACAGTTAGGAGATGAAAATATAAGCACCTGTGTCATACTCCTATTTTGACCATGGTTTAAAATTACGAGATCTGTTGCCAATAGTCCTTGTGTAGTTCCTCAAGCGATGTTATGCAAAACAACCAGTAGCGCACACAGGAATTTTTCAAGGGGGTGGGGGTCCGGAGTCGAAAGTTCACCATTCTTGCATTATTCTCCTTTTGATTTTGCCGATTTTCGGGAACAAAACACAGTAAAAAACTAATTATTGAATAAATAATTAGCATTAATTAATAAAATGAATCATTAATAACAAATACTTAGTTAAATTTTACGTACTATATACTTAGAATTATTATAAATCGGAAAAAAATCAAGGGCTTTGGGAGGGGGGTCCGGACCCCCAGGATCCCCCCTTTGTGTGCGCCAATGAAAACAACCAATAAAAAATATGTATTTTATCTCGTTAAGGCAGTCTTAACAGTTGATATAACGTTATCGACGAAATTTTATTGGAATTATAAAAGCTGGTTTTGAGAATAGGAAGAATTTTTTTTAATTATTCAAGATTTCTTTTTCTAGTTGTCTCAAAAAATTGAACTACAATCGGACTATCATTACGTTACACGAGTTTTTTTTTGTTTTTGTTTTGGTGTCTCCTTATTATTTTATCCCGATTGTAACTTGGAGACCCAAATTCTGCTTTAAAATTACTGGAAAATGAACGCTTAAGTGTTTAAAGCTTCATAAGCATTGCAAAAGCCCAAATCGCCTTCAATGAATGACACAGATATAGTGAGCAAATGACATTGTAATGATAGATCTTATTGAAAATGACATAAAAACGATTGAAGATTTTGATATGTATTTCGAAATAGTTTCTACTTATCGTCGAACTTCTTTTTTAAAAAAATAAATAAAATAAGAAATTGTCTTAGATTCGAAATACAGTTTTCTCGCTAAGTTTTTTTGATCCATTTGTACAAAAGTTAAAACCGTTTTAGAGTGGATGCCATTTTAGAGTGCTATTTTAAAACGTGACTTTCCATAAATACGTTTTTTCGAAAAATGTTGAAAAGAGGAGAGGAGGATTTCTCAAAAATTATGAAGATAATAACTGAAATTTTTTGTGTACGTTTCATGTAAATATTAAAATTTTTTAGAGTATTTTTTTTTTAAAAAAAAGGGTCGCTGCATTATTATAAAATCAACAAGCATTTTTATAACAAATATTTTTCAAACTGTTTCAAACAGTCACAGAGATAAAAATGCTTTATTTTTTTGTAAAATTTTTTTTAATATCTTTTATATAACGTAGGATATAAAATTAAAAAAATAATAACTTATATTAACTTATATAACTTAGATTACAACTTGTGATGTTCATAAACTTTTGGTTCAGAATGGGCTGCGTTTATGCGATTTTTTTGATAAATTTTCTCTCTCTCTCCGTTTTTTTTTTCTTTTCATTTTGATAGTTTTTTCCCTTTACAATATTAGCGGTTTCTTGCCCATGTAATTTACTAAATGAATAAAAATAGATACCACCTCAATTATTTTTTTGAAAAATTTTAAGTATGTAAATAGGTATTTTTTAAAAAATTCACACGTTGTGTGTGTTATTTTAATTCTAATACACAAGTGAAAAAAGTTTTTAAAGGAATAAATTATCTAAAGTATTGCAATAAAAAAAGAAATATAATTTCTTATTGAATAATTTTTTTATAATTTTAATTGCGTGCTTACGAAGATAAGCAGTAATATGATATAATATGTTAACAGACAAGATGCAATTAATTTTTTTTATTCCATGAATCATTTGGTTTTTAATGATATATATAAAATGGCGCGTTCTTTTTTCCCTTCTTACAGCGTGGCGTTGGTAAAATAATTTGTTTGTTTTATAATATATGAACCTAAATTGTCTTTTCGGATAATTAAAAAATGATGTGTAAAAGTAAAACTGTTTTAAAAAAGGTATTAAACTCTTGATATTCTTACTAAAGTTCCTCTGGTCTTAATTTTGCAGATGTTTAAATGCTTTTAAATTTGATTAAATTATTCATTTTATATTTTATTACATTTTTTTATTCCTGTTCTTTTGGATTTGTTGTTCAAGGCAAAAGATTTTGATTAGTGCTTCTAAATAGCGCGACTTAATTTTGCTGTAGAGCTAATACTTTTTAGTTTTATTAGCTAAATACTTTTAGCTTTTATTAGCTTCACCTGTATGCAACGGAGTCTTTGAACTCGATTTTTATCCACTTTAAAAAGTCAGATTAATTCGAAATTTTGCACTCTTGCCAAGGACCGATGACAGTACAATAATTGAATAATTTTGCTCTATTGTGCTGATCAGGATCATTAGGATTAACGATTTCCGATTTCCAGATTTGGCGACTTATTCCAGATCCCATTTCCCGATTTGGTGACTAAAAGATTACGTTACAACCCTAAAGCGAAAACGCTCTTGATTAATACAAATACAACAAACAAAAAAGTGTTCTTTATATGGGCCTTGCCGTATCGAGGCACTGATAGGATGCCAATGGGTGTTCCACATTCTAAATAATGACGCATTTAAGATTAATTCATCAATGAATATAAATGATATTTTAAAAAACTAAAAAGACACGCTTTTATTGTAGATCGAACTAAAAAATGAAAAATAAATTATAGTTTAAAAAAAAAACTAAAAAACACGCTTCAATGTCATTGTGGTAAAAGCGTGGGGTGCTCGATGTGAATTTTTATAATTTCTTACTGGGTCTATTCCAAAATGCAGAGTTAGTGTAAAAATGCAGTACAAAGAAAACCCCACACACGCTTTTACCACAATGACATTAATTTTCTCGCTAATCATTTTATTCTTATATTAAGAACTTCTTTTTACTTTTTAGTTCGATTAACCATAAAAGCGTGTGTGTTTTTAGTTTTTTTTAAACTATAGTTTATTAGTATGAAATATATTTTATTATTATGAACCTTTAAAGAGAGAATATACTTATATTTTTCATGTCATTAAATTTTAATTGACTTCTAAAGTATTTTTCATTCGAATGTTTTTTATTTCCCTGAAAAGAAAAAGAAATTCTTATAGAGAGAGAGAGAGAGAGAGAGAGTTTGTATTTCTCTATAATAATGTCAAAAGACAGTACTTTTTCATTTACATTAGAAAAGATACATTTAATACCCAATAACATGTTAAATCTTCCCTTTTGATAGTGCCCTTTTTCTTTTGATAATGAATTATTATAAACTGCCACATTACTTTCATAACGAAGCAAAGGACTTCGTTGTAAAAGTTATTTCTCAGATTAGGAGGTATTAAGAATTGAAAAATATTTAATCTCGTCATTATATACTTAATTTCATTTACTTTCTCTTGAGAATACCTAAACAATTTTACTTTCAGAATCAAAGATTATATTTTTCTTAGGAAACAGAATTTCATGAACGCACTTTCTGAGAGATTTTATTTTCGAGATGAGCTTAAAGGTTCTTTTTAAGTATTAAATTACTGCACACATACATATTAAATGAAATTTAAAAAAATTTTCTTGATTCTAAAAACGCGTTTTTGTTTTTAATTTTCTGTAGAAATAATTTTTTTACAGGGGATATTAATCCATTTTTTTGATAAGTTATTTTTCATTTTGTCGTTTTTCAATATATACCCAAGAGAATTTGAAATTAAAATAATTTTTTTATATGAAAACACTATGTGCAATTACATAAAAATATGTCCATACGCTTTTATATAATGCTACATTCGCTTATAGTAATCATAAAATTTGTATTAATTTGGGTAATGAATGTATTTACGCTCAAAATAACTTCTCTCTCAGTTGTGATTCTATTCCCCCCCCTCTTTTTAATTCTGTGTTGTTTTTAATCAAACAATTGCAATCCATTCCGAAACTATAAATAAATATGGTTTTTAAAGAACTTTGCCTTTCATTTTGCAGTATTAAGTCGGATTTTAAAGAAAGCGTTATTATATTTGTTGCTCAAATTTTATACTGTGTGTTTAACGTAATAAAAAAAATTATTTCATAATTTAAACGTAATATTTTGTGAAGAATTTAAAAGAAATATTTCAGGTTTTTGAAAGTTTAATATATAGCTTTTATTTTATTAAAATTATGAATAAGTTTCACATATGCTAAATATTCTTAACGCAAAAAAGAAAAAAAAATTCCGTTTTTTTAAAGACTGCTTGGTACATTTTTCTTTTAATATACTCATTCCAAAGAAGTAAGGCCTTTTAAGGCTGTCTTCGCCAAATATATGAGAGTCTGAACTAAACACATAACATATCTTCAGACAGAAAAATGTCCCAGTTTTAATGAAAATTTGAAACTTTGTAATTCATATATCTCTTAACAATATATTGCGTTGTTAAAATTTAAAAATATTCCATAAATATTTAATAATTTATGTTAACATATAAAGGGAGAACTCTCTCTCTCATTTTACATTTCGGTCTCGGAGGAAAAATGCGTGTACGCCCAAGTTTGCAGTCTCGACCCCAGCCCATTGGCCTTGGTAGCCTAGTGGTCAAGGTATCGGATCGTGGCTAGCATGTCATGAGTTCGAGCCCTGTACCGTGTAGGGGAGTGATGAACGTTAAATCTGTCGAGACGTCCTCCCGTGGTGTGGTGTGGTAGTTAGGTGAGGGGATGCCAGCTCAGGTGTCGTTCTCGTCACTTGATCATGGTTCAAAATTCCGAGGTCCGTTACCAAAAGCCCTCGTATAGCTGAACAGTGCGACGTTATTATTCACTCACTCACTCGACCCCAGCCCAAGTAGGTGGATTTTACTGATGCAAAAAATCGGCTATATATATGTCGTATGATTTTGCGGCATATAAAAGATCACTTGAGTGCCTGTTCGGCTTAGTGCTCTCGGAAAAATTAAATACCTAGTACAGTTTTGCATCGTCAGAATTCAGGTGCGATTGGTATCCACCTATATGATGCCACACTAAAAAGAGACTCCAGGTAATGTACTAGGTCTGCAATGGTAAAATTTCCAATCCGCAGCCCCATTAGAAATAAAAAAAATTATGTTAATGTTGGGATATTTTTTTTATCCGAATAAATATTCTAAATCTAGTTCCTATTCTTTATCTTTACGCGAAGACAACCTTAAAAAGAAATTTCTTATGATTACACACAAATATGTCAGAGCCTGAAAGTCGCTTAAAAATGTAATTAGTGTAGTGCTATTTAAAGTCCGCGCGTTTTGAATTTTATTTTTAATAAAAGTTTTAATGTAAAATAAACATCAGTCGAAAAGTTAAAAAAAATAAACAGCTTTCTTTCTGACTGTATATTTTTCTATCTAATAAAGAACTTTGAGAGAAAGAATTCTATTTTAATAAACAAAACTTTTAATTTCCAAACGTAACGTTATAGAAAATTGTGATTCATTTTACCCAGGGACTATTCGGGTAAAATGATATAAAGAAAGACAAAAAGTTTACATTTGCCTTTATTCACTGTCGCGACAAATACGATCGATTATGGTAATGCTTCTTACTCATCCTGTAATGGAAAATTGGTTACTATAGCAACCACATTTCTCGAGAACTTTTATTATTAGAAGAATGGTGTATATATTTCTTAATCAATTTTTTTGTTATGTTAAGCTAATTTCTTGCTTTTTAATCTCTTTTTTAAATTGCGCATTTAAATATACATACCTATTTTTATAAAAATTAGAGTTTGCTGAGAGAAAAGGTAGAATAGAGCACAGATTAATGCTTTTTGCACACTCAAACACATCGCTGCGCATCACAATCTATCTTTACTTTCAAGAGACTTCTTTTTCAATTCCTACTATTATATAACTCACACACACTCTCTCTCTCTATTTATCTTGGTGGAATTTTCAATCGTTAATAAAATACATTTTAAAGCGCTCAATTGAGCTGAAATTTTATATACATGATTATTTTGGCTGACAATACAATAATTTAACTATAAATAATAAAAATTAATTGATTAAAACTAATTAATTAAAGAATTACTAATACAGCCACGTTGGCGACTTAGTGACCTGTTTGGCGAATTGTGTCGCGAATTGTGTCAAAACTTGAAAAGGCTTTTTTTCCCACGTTTTAAAGCATTCAGTTGAAATTCAGTTTTATATACACGATTGTTTTGGATGACAATACGATAATTTAATGATAATTAATAAAAATAAATTACCACTTAATGTTGTGATTCTGTCGTATGCATATACATATTTATATTAATTGTAACCATTTAATAAAAAGTAGCCAAAAGAATTTTTTTCTTTGTTGATCTAAGTAGGAATTGACTTAAATTTTTTTTATATTACTTGTGTGTGTGTGTTTTTATATAGAGATCAATATAATTGTTAATATTAAAATCGTACGCTTTTTTTTATAGCTGGTTTGTGATTTGAGTTTAATTTAAAAATTGACTCATGCACAGAAAAGCATAGTCCAAAAACTATCATATTCTAAGAAAGAAAGTTGTAAAATCGAAAAGGACTTTTTTTTGTTCAAAAATAAGGGTCTATGGCCATTATTTCATTAACAGAGATATCTATGAGAGGAGAAAGTTAGAAGTTTACCTGGCGTAATTAATCAAAATTCGCATGATCTCCTTTTTCTTCAGTCCTCAAGAATACAATGCACTGAATGATTAATCGTAACATGTAGGCTGCAAATGAACTTTTAAACTAACATCATTACAAACTAGTTTAGGAGTAATCAAGTGGACTCTTGAATGAGAGATGTGAATCTATAATAAAAAGAATAACACTCTGTCTATTGACCGATATCTTCAGGAAAAAAGAGAATAACAGAGGAGTGTTGTTTCTCAAGTGAAATCCGTTCGCTGAAGTATCTTTTTAACTATCTAGAAATGTGTCGCGTTTGCTGATTTGAATATGTTGTCTCATATTTGGATTACGTCGTTGATATGAAAGACGCAGAGCAGTCTTTTTACTTTTTTATCCATGGATAATGAGTTTTTAAATCAGATAAATAAAAACGTTTTCTCATTTTTTTAAACAAAAAGTTAGAATATTTACTGATGCGCAATAAAGTAGATTTTTCAAAGTCATTTAATTAGTATTCATTGGAACTGGATTGAAAACGACTAGTTCGTTTAGATATATATATATTTCAGTTTAGGCCCTGTTCTTCAAACTTCACTCAATGTTTCAATAAGTGTTTGACATTCTATCATTTCACACTAAAGTTTTTAGTAAAATTCGGACTCGAACCTATGATTCATCAACCACGAATCACCAGTGATGGCATGACTTCTTGATGCCCTGAACCCCTGTGTAAAAGTTGGTCCTACCTGCGACCTTTTTAAGTAGACAGTACATAGCATACGTTGTCAAATACTCGTACAAATGGTTACAAATCATTGTGAGTGACTTACAATTCTAGCAGTGGCGTAACGGATAACATTAGGGCCCGCTTTCAAAGTAAGGTTTTGGGCCCCAAACCTAGATACGTACTTGTAGTCTATCAGGCTTTGGGCCCCCTAGAACCTCTGGGCCCCTCGCAGGTACATTACGCCACTGAATTCTAGGCACAAGCCGACTCGACCGATTGCCGCCTTATGATCTAATGAGTAATGATGGTGAGTGGTGGTAGGCCTAGGCCTAGACAAGGATGATGGACATGACATACTAATAATGCAGTCTTGCTGTTGTAGCCAGTTGGCATGTAGTTAGAAATTTCCAGTTTTTCGGGGAATATGTCCGGGAATAATACTTGATAGCTAAAATTATTCAAATCAAGATCTTATTTAGGCCTTCTCGAGGCCTTATCCCGGGCAGAGTTAACCTATGCCTTGAAACATCCATGGGGATCATGCGTCTATTCTACAAGGCTACCATAGACTCGTCCAAAACAAATATTGCAAGCTATTAAATCTATGGAAGTGAAATATTTTTAAATTTTATTTTATTTAGTATAGTCAATGAACCTGGCTATTTTGAGGGTGAGAGAAAGTTATATAACCGCTGCGCTATAAAGCAACATGACGGCTATTGGCAATGAACCTCGGTCAAGTGACGATACCTGAGCTCTCACTTCCCTCTTCAAATTACCACTTTACACCAATGTGGGAGGACTTTGTGCTCGATAAATTTAACGTGCATCAGCTTCCTCTACACAGTGAGTCCTCAGTGGCATCAGGACTCGAAACCACGATACACCGGCCCCGAGCTTGTGACTATGATCACTAGGCTACTACGGCCAACGTTGCTAGTTTGAAGAGTGGTTAATTGAAGATATCGGTATCATCTGGTACATAATTTTCATGACTTCCATACCACACTAAATGGGGTTTTGTATTTCAGTTCTATTAAACATATGTAATGGGGTTTATTGGAATAAAAACTGGAAACTACTGTTTTCATTGAACATTACCGGCCAGATGTTCATCACTATGACCACTTTGCTATTTAGGTTCCCCAAAATAAAAAATAAAAAACTATTTTGTTTGAAACTTTTTGAAGTTAGGTATACTGTGCGTGTGTGTGATAATTATGACACACGAAATGCTTTTCTTTAAAGCGAAATGAAATAAAAATAATAACGTACATTTTTGCCACATTAGCGATCAATTATATTTTTTAGCATCACCACTTAAATACTTGCAATCCTAGTTCTAAAATATGATTTAAAAATTTCAATGTGTTTCAATATTTCCCAAACATAAAATTTTAATTCATTTATCACAGGAAGTAAAATTTGTTCTTATCGCTGAATCTTGCTTTTTTTTTCTTTAAATAATAATAAAAAAATCCATTTATAAACAAATTAAAATTTTAGAATTTAAATCATAAATCTTAAATTAATTACGTAATTTATTAAGAGGGTCCAACACATGAATTTTTAAAAAAATTATCGAGAGAGAGATTTTCACTCTTTTATACTTTCTGAAAGTTCAAACATTTATGTTTAAAATGATATATGATATGAGGAAATATGATAATTAGAAGTATTTTTTAAAAATTTTATAAATGTGAAACTACTTCTTTACGCGCAACCGAAAGAACTGTACTAGGAGCACCTGTGTTTTCCCTTGCATAAGTTTCTAATGAGCGCGAATCCATATGATGTTCAAGAGGAAAAATTAGAATGTATTGGGCTTATCCAAAAGTGTATGGGTACACGTCTTTTGGATTTTAAAAGTGAAACAGAGAAAAAAAGTTAAGTGATTGAAGAAGTCTAACTGGTCTTAACTGTCCCACCAACATTTTGGTATAAAAAAATTCAAAGATATTATAATAAGGCTATTAGAAATAATACCAATGACCTACACAACATGACAACTGCTGTTTGGGTTGTTTATTTTTATTTTCTGTCTTCAAACGAGAGCCCTCAACACGGACTGTGTCCTGCAGATATGAATGCCCGGTACAAGTTTCAAAAGATAGAAGCTGAATGCAACGAAAGGTACTATGGTCATAAACATACACACATACCATATACCAGGGATAGCGAACCAGTGGCACGCGTGCCATCAATGGCACGCAACACAATATTTTGGGCACGCCCGTTTTCAAAATAATTTGCCTTATATTTCAAAATAACAGAGTGAATGAACAAACGCGAGTGATTGGTGACAGGGCAGCGGGGAGTAGACTCGTTTGTTATTGTCTTATCTTAGTTAATCGTGGACTACATTTGTTTAGGATGCAAAATTTGTCTACGCATAGCATAGTCAATTTCGTTAACGCAACTGTATTTCAAGTTTATTTGTGTTATATTTAAGGTTTTTAACTGTTATTTATATGGATAGTTCAGCATAAGAACAAAAAGTGCAACATAGTAAGTGTAACATAGAATTTCAAACTTGGAGAATCTAGAAATATGGCATTATTAGTAAAGGCTACAAAAAGGAGTGCTTGTTCTATCTTCTCTGGAACAGAGGTATGCAGAACATCGTCTGTAAATCGGCATTCTAAAAAAATCACTAATAATCTTGTGATTAATAATTAATTGCTTAGAAACCATTTAGCAGATGATTCTAATTTAGCAACATCTTACAATCCTAATAAAAGTTATTTGTCATCCAATCTGCAACAACAGAAGTCACACTAATGTTACTTTAATTTGAATTACACGAATTACTAAAACATTTACAACTATACAGTGCAAAAAGTATTTTTTCGTTGTTAATAAAGAGTTTTGAGTAGTTAGTATTATTATTTTTCAATTATCCAAAGTCAAATTTTTTTGACGGCATGCCTATACCTCATTATACACTTCTTAAGAAAAAAATGGCACGTTGATCCATAAAGGTTCGTCACCCCTGCCATGTACCATAATAAATTAAATGAAGTAAATGCTTAGAGATCTAGGTGAGATTCTCTATGCTATTAAGAAAATGTTTACATGGAAAGACTCAGAACCCAAATGAGGTAGTTAATAACACCATATGGTCATTGATTCCAAGATCTGCATTTGCGGAAATAAAAACTCTAAAATTAGGGGGGTAAATATCGCTATTGCGCAGTTCAGTATGAGTCATGTAGAAAAATTATTGATCTTAAAATTTTCTGATATTGAACTAAGTTATAACTGTGTGCAGTAGCGCACACAGGAATTTTTCAGGGGAGGTCCGGGGTCGAAAGTTCACCATTCTTGTATCATGCTCCTTTTGATTTTGTCGATTTTCGGGAACAAAACACAGTAAAAAACTAATTTTTGAATACATAATTAGCATTAATTAATACAATTAATCATTAATAACAAATATTTAATTAAATTTTATGCACTATATACTTAGAATTATAATCAATCGGAAAAAAATCAAGGGCTTTGGAGGTCCGGACCCCCAGGACCCACCCCCCTTGTGTGCGCCACTGACTGTGTGTCATGCTTTCAAAAACTAGATGTAAGTAAGATTCGTGTAACCCACAACGAAAGTATCTTGAGATCCAAAAAAAAGGCAAAATTGTTAAAAATAATGAAAAAATAAATAAATAAGACAGTCTTTTTTAGACGCAGATGGTAAATAAAATACTTCATATGCTTTTGGAAAGTACTGAAAAAAAGTAAACGATCAAAAATTACAAATTTTTACTTTAAAGCCTGTTTTCTTAAAATACAAAATTTTTCACTTTATATATGTACCTTTTTCTCAAAAACTACTTATCATATAATCCTCAAATTTTCAGTGAGCAAACTTTTAACATGCTTACACATTTTAATGGGGGTAAATTAGATATATCTAGCGTTCTTTTTCATGTATGACTTTCTTAAACTAAATTTTAGGGGAAAAATTGGACATTTTTAAAAATATTCATAATTAATTTTCCTTTTTAACAAAAAGACAAAACCCTTCGTCAAAGTGTTATTGATAGTACACATAATCAATTATAAAACTTTTATCTATAAAAAGTACGTAATTTCTGAGAAAAAGGTACATAAACTTACGCAATTTAACATGGGCTCCTATGGACGTGCCGGACCCCCTTAAGTCAAAAGTTTTAATATTTGTGCTGCCATTCATGCCATATTTCAACACTAATGATTTAATTTCCAAAACAATTGTTATTATTGGAATTTTTTTTTCACAAACTCTTATTGGATTGAAATTCTTATGATTTGGAATAAAACTCTTGGACATAATTAAATATTTTTCTACCTTATCGATTGACATATTGCCTTAATTGATGTATTAACAGGTATCCAAGTAATGAAATTGAAAGTGAAGTAAAAAAAAATATTTGGAATTTCTCGATACAACTGAGATACGCCATTTGTTTTATCTTGAAATATTCAAAAAATCATTTCTACTATTCTTGGCTTTCTCTTTTTCATACTTTGGGACCAAACGATTTTGATACAGAAATCTGGATTTTGCCATTAGTTTCTATTTATTTAATAATTTTTTTTCGATATCCAGAACTAAATTTTTAAAAGTCTATTGTTTTTGTTACTGGAAATGTGCCAAAAATGTTATTTATGTATTAAATAATATTTTGGCAACGAATCAGATCACTCAAGAAACTTTTACATCTGTAATGATACCAACAATTCAACTTAACACTGGATGTATCACCAATAAATATTGTGCATAAGCATTAAGCTATATATTTTTCTACATTTGATAAATAAATTAAATATGCATATCGTATTATTCGTACAAATAATATATTTTCCTGTTTGCTGATTTTAGAATAACTTATACTGTCCTTCAAATACTTCTGGCCAAAAATAAGTGGATGGTTTTTATCTTTCTTTCATAGTTCTTTCCACAGGTCTATTTTATTTTTCTCTGTTTTACTGATAAATTCTTGACAACTAAACAATTAAAAATTCATCTCAAACATTTTGACAACTACGTCACTCAGAATTCAACTATAACATGGGGTCAACACCGCTGACATCTTGAGAACAGGTGAATTTCTGTTTTCACACCATCCGCCATAACAATTCTACATCCGGTTCTATCTTTTTACCTCATTACAATGCTAAAGACGCATTTTTAATAGCAACCCTCGCTCGATACATCGCAGATCTATGTTGCAAACATACGTCACAGCAGAACGTAAATTTTTCAAGGACACATATTTTCACGGCAGACCGTCTTTAAAAGGCTCGAATAGTTCATTTCTATTTTGTTATTATTTTTTACTTCTTTCTTTTTCGACCGATGGTTGTAGCGTTTTGATGTAATAACCACTTCCTTCTTCTTGGTTTCTATGAAACAAAATCTTTCGCGATATTTTCGAGGAAATATCTAAAATAAACATTAGGCTGTGACATGGCGTGGAAGAGTTGTGGAGGAGTTTTATGTTTTGATTTGACAAGCGTTATTTTTTTTTCCTGGTTTGTTTTTTTAGCACGTGTTGGTGTACTTCGTTTGCCAAAGGTTATATAAAAAATTATGTTCTTAAGATTCGTAACAGGATCTTAGGGCTTTTAACTAGGAGCTGGAGAAATTGATTGTTTACATTTTTATTAATTTAGTGTTATTTTAATATTCATTCAGTTTTATGATGAGTAATATTTTTTGAAATAGGATACGTTTTTTATGAATTGGTCACCTATTACTGAAATTCTAATTGAAGTTTTCAACTCTTCAGTAATTTGAGCGTTTGAGATTTGTTAATCAATTATGGTAGAAACCTTGGCCTAATGTGGACCGAAGGGGGGGCCTAATTTGTAAAAAATGCTGGTTTATCCAGAATGCTATTAAAAAAAGAATAAGTACGAGTGTTTCCTCAGATACTACAGAAAATAAACTGTCCAAATACCCTCAAACAGAGGGGAAAATACATACTTAATGAAGGTTTAGAGCATTTATTACATGAAAATGAAAATTAATGTATAAAATAGTCATTTGCTTGACCAGACGTACCTCAGAAAAATACTTTATGAAGGCATAAAACTGTCTATAATGAAAATTAAGTTGCAGACTTTGTGAAACCTGGCTACAATGTTTTAAAAACAAATGTTTAATTTCCTGTTGTTTTCCGTACTGCACACTGCGTTATGCTGCTTCATCTTGAAGATGACGTAAAAACAGTAAGCATACCTTCCCCCTTCCATTTATAAGTATACTTTCTTAAATCTAGACGTGTTCCTTAGAAATGCAATATAATATTTCTAAAAAAGTAAGAAATAAGGAAAGTTTCAGGATTACATATATTTCTTTTCGTTTTAGCAAGAACTTAAAAATATTTTAAAGATAATAGTAACCTACAAACAAAATACTAAATAGACACAAAAACTATTTTAAAAATAAATAAACCATTAAAAACTTTTTTAGAGGCGTTTTATTGTTTATTCCTAACGTTCTTTATTGCATTTCAGTAAATTTAATAGTCTAGATTTGAAAGGTAATAAAAAATATATACTTATGATTAATATTAACGTTCGGTAATTCAAAATCATTTATCATGTACAATTACGTCACAGGAACTTATGTACTGATTGGCTAGAAACATGTGATTGCAGTTATGTGACTCTGAAGTTGGATGAATTCAGGCCACAAGCATGTGCTGTTTTACACATAGTTATTTAAAAAAAAAAATAATTGACATTTTATGCCATTTTCGGCTATTATAATTCCCATAAACTGGGAAAGTAAACGTCTTTCGAAAGTATTAATTTAAAACTTTAAGAAATGCAAATTTCAGATTTTTTTTACCTGGGAGTAGTATTGTATTAAAAAAATCACACTTTCGTTATAAATGAAAGGTAAAAGTTTTAATAAAATATCTAATACGTGAGCATTCATTGCTCATTTCTTGTAACTCGACAAAATAAAAAGTCACGAAAAGTGGATTTTATTTATTAAATCTGTAAATAGTTTTAAAAAAGGACCACTTTATTAATATAAAAATAATTATACAGAAAACCTTGTATGCGCGTAAGTTACTTTACAAACACTACATTGAAATTCAGCTTCTTCAGTATTCATGTGTGCACAGTAGCGCACACAGGAATTTTTCAATTGGGGGGAAGGTCCGGGATCGAAAGTTCACCATTCTTGTATCATGCTCCTTTTGATTTAGTCGATTTTCGGGAACAAAACACAGTAAAAAACTAATTATTGAATGAATAATTAGCAGTAATTAATAAAATTAATCATTAATAACAAATAGTTAATTAAATTTTACGTACTATGTACTTAGAATTATAATCAATCGGAAAAAAATCGAGGGCTCTGGGGGTCCGGACCCCCAGAACCCCCTTGTGTGCGCCACTATATGTGCATTCTGCATGACTTAATGATTCAATTTTAATTAAGTCGCAAAAAAATCTGTTCAAACTTCTCACAAGTATGAGTCATCAAATTATTTAAGTGTTTTCTAATTTATTCTCAAAACTGGAATTGAAAAACAAATTTAAAGGTAAATAACTGATTTTTTTTTTTTTATTGCTTTGCACCTTTGTAAGAACAAAGCATGATTCAGGAAATGCTTACTAAGCGATCTTTCAAAGCATTACACCCAGTTTTGTATAATACGTATTTCTTTGGATTTGCGGTCTTGCACTGCCACCGTTTAAGGAAGGTGAAAAGAAAGCGCTTCTTGTTATGCAAATTGTCCTTGATAACTTCCCTGTCCTCTTCGATGACTGGACATCGTGGTTACAGTTAACAAGAGGGGGTGGAGGTAGCGCAATTGGTCGAACCCTACCTTGACTTCACCCACTCTGAGTCACCCATATGTCCCCTGACCTGTGCTTAACCGGAAGTCAAGGGCGCGAGCAGGTTAGAATGGATTCGAGTAATGCAATTAGGGATGCGTTCTACTAAAAGGATGAGGTGGGGGAGTCTGTATGGGGTAATAGGTTTCGTGGAGTGTAATGACTCGATTTGAGTGCACGCAAAAAGAGCGCTGCTGGGATTTGATTAAATCGTTTGACGTAATCGTTTGTTGATATGTTTTTTAGTGCACCAGTAATCTCCGCATGATGTTACATTCTTAGAATGTGATTGCTCTCGTAAATAATTCATTTGAAAATAATTTTTTGAAGTATCTTCAATGAATGCATTATCTCAGAAGAGAAAAAGAAAAATCACGTGCGCAGGGACGTCTTAAGGCATGGGCCAACTGGGCCCGGGCCCAGAGCCTCACCCTCGGTGGGGGACCACGTTTCGTTCTTCGACTCTGACTTAATAAGATCATGATCCGGATAATTTTAATGTGGTCAAACAGTTATCCATCGCATGTTCTCCGAAAAACAGGAAATTTCAAACTGCATGTCAACTGACAAAATAAGCTAGATTGTAAAGGGTGTTGTTTTGAGAGGTTGCAATAATTAAAAATTGCAATAAAACAACGATTTATTATTCGATTGGCGTGAATTTTTTTTATTCGAAAGATAATCTTGTGGCATTACATTTTAAATAGGATTTCTGGCATAGGACTGCCACGGCTGGCTCGGATGTAGTCCAATCTGGACGTCCAATTTTCGATGACTTTTTCCAACATTTGTGGCCGTATATCGGCAATAACACGGCGAATGTTGTCTTCCAAATGGTCAAGCGTTTGTGGCTTATCCGCATAGACCAATGACTTTACATAGCCCCACAGAAAATAGTCTAGCGATGTTAAATCACAAGATCTTGGAGGCCAATTCACAGGTCCAAAACGTGAAATTAGGCGGTCACCAAACGTGTCTTTCAATAAATCGATTGTGGCACGAGCTGTGTGACATGTTGCGCCGTCTTGTTGGAACCACAACTCCTGGACATCATGATTGTTCAATTCAGGAATGAAAAAGTTAGTAATCATGGCTCTATACCGATCACCATTGTAAACGTTACGTTATGGCCTTCATCGTTTTTGAAGAAGGATTCCACCAGCCCATAAAGCGCACCAAACAGTCAGTTTTTCTGGATGTAACGGTGTTTCGACATACACTTGTGGATTAGCTTCACTCCAAATGCGGCAGTTTTGTTTGTTGACGTAGCCATTCAAACAGAAGTGCGCTTTATCGCTAAACAAAATTCGCTTATGAAAAGCGGGAACAACGGCAATCTCGTTTTGGGCCCATTCGATGAATCTACGCCTGGCTTGATGATCGTTTTGATGAATTGCCAAACCAAACTGAGAATAAATCACTTGACAGCTGTTAAATCGGTCGCCATCTTGGAAAGTAATGCCAACTTAAACTTCTATACCTGGAAAAAAAACACTCTTTATTAATATGTGAGGACCGTTGTCCATGTCTAAGCCTAGGTCTAATACCATAAAAAAATGATTCAACTCATTTAGACGAAATGCGGCCATAGGCCGAGCCGGTTTATGCCTAGGTTTCTAAGACAGTGAGTCAATTTTTTTGTTTCAAATTACCGTTTGTACGAGTACGACAATGAATGCTATATACTGTTTTCTTTTAAATATCTTAGGTTGGGCCTACTTTTGCATAAGGGCCCAGGGCCTCAAAAATATTAAGATTTTTCTGTGCCCAGGGCCTCAAAGAGTCTTAAGACGTCCCTGCACGTGCGAAATTACTAAAGAGTGTTTTTTTTTGCAGGTATAGAAGTTTAAGTTGGCATTACTTTCCAAGATGGCGACCGATTTAACAGCTGTCAAGTGATTTATTCTCAGTTTGGTTTGGCAATTCATCATGAATAGACTCACGCCTGAATAGATTCGTTGAATGGGCCCAAAACGAGATTGCCGTTGTTCCCGATTTTCAAAGCGAATTTTGTTTAGCGATGAAGCGCACTTCTGGTTGAATGGCTACGTCAACAAACAAAACTGCCGCATTTGGAGTGAAGCTAATCCACAAGTGTATGTCGAAACACCGTTACATCCAGAAAAACTGACTGTTTGGTGCGCTTTATGGGCTGGTGGAATCCTTCTTCAAAAACGATGAAGGCCACAACGTTACAGTCAGTGGTGATCGGTATAGAGCCATGATTACTAACTTTTTCATTCCTGAATTGAACAATCATGATGTCCAGGAGCTGTGGTTCCAACAAGACGGCGCAACATGTCACACAGCTCGTGCCACAATCGATTTATTGAAAGACACGTTTGGTGACCGCCTAATTTCACGTTTTGGACCTGTGAATTGACCTCCAAGATCTTGTGATTTAACACCGCTAGACTATTTTCTGTGGGGCTATGTAAAGTCATTGGTCTATGCGGATAAGCCACAAACGCTTGACCATTTGGAAGATAACATTCGCCGTGTTATTTCCGATATACGGCCTCAAATGTTGGAAAAAGTCATCGAAAATTGGACGTCCAGATTGGACTACATCCGAGCCAGCCGTGGCAGTCCTATGCCAGAAATCATATCAAGTATCACTCACTTTAAAATTACTTAGAAAAACCTTTCTTACCCCAATACCCTGACGATACTTAGCAGGAATTTTCTTTTAAATCTACTCTTCCAAGATATATGGCAGCACGGGTTCTATGATGAGTATTTTAGCGTGGAAGCCCAGTAGTTTAACAGAAGAAATTGCGTTTTCATTTTACGGCGTTTTCAGCGGATTGCGTAGATTGTCATAATAGTTAATGTCAAAGCATAAATGTCTTATTTTATTTGAATACCTTAGAAAACGATTTGACTATTTATTTTAAGAGAACAGTGTGTATAATTAATTTTACAGTTGAATATCTTTAATTATTAGCTCTAACTAATTAAATTTCCCAAAGTTGAGTATTTCGTTTGTGTACCCTTAATTTTCAATGTAGTGATTCAAAAAAAATATTGCATGAAAAAAATTGCAGTAAATCCTAATGCAGTAGATAAAAGGGTTAAATACACCAAACAACACAACAGAGGACTGTTTTATTATCGACTTCTAAATATATTCTCTGTTATTCGTAAAATGAATAGTGCATCTATTCAACACAGTTATAGTTCATTGGTGATTACTGTGATTCTTTTTCAATAACTATACGTAGTACGATATTTTAAAAACCAAGCCAAAATATTTTTAAGGAAATTAATGTCACACATGCTGGTATGTTGGCCTTAAAATCATTATGTTCTACGTCAATAACTTTCTCTTGTTTATTCTAATGGGATATTAATTCAAAATCATAAGAGCAACCAATAGTATTATTGTGCTGTGTTTGACCATTCTTTTTACAACAATGGGCTAAATTCATGACGATCACGTGATAAATGTAATCTCTTGCTCTCCATTGAATTCAAAACTGACATTAGACTGGTACTTCTTGTTCTCCTAGCAAAATTTAAGAAAATTCAAATTTGATAATTGGGTGAAGATGTTCAAATATTAAGATTCTTTAAAAGGTTTTTCAAAGTTAAAAAAAATGACTCTTATATTACCCGAGTACTCTTAAGTAAAATGCATTTTGTTTACATCTACGTGCGTTACTATAGTCGAGAACTATGTACTCTTTAAAAGAAAGTTTCTACACAAAGCAAAAATTGACTAATTGCGAGGTCCATGAACAGATTGCTATAGACACATGATTGTAGTTATCAATGGCAATGATGTCGCATGAATGTGTGAAAGTAAAGTGCCAGTTCAGTTGCCGATCTAGTTATCAAACCATGTTCCTGAATTTCAAGGTGTATCGAGATTGGAAAGAAATCAATCTCTCTCTTTGAAGAAGCAACGTAGAAATGATTTCTTTTAACGAAATGTAATGTATTTCAATTTGTGCATTAGTTAAAGTACTCACTGTGTTCTTCGCAGTCCAATTCGGGGATTGACCACGTTCCATCCTCTCTGCACACCAAGGAGGTTTCTCCCTCTCCGCACTTGAGAAGAGCAACTTCCCCAATATTTGGTTCCGTTCAGGAGAATGTACTGTTCGGATTCGTGACGTGTCGACGGCATACCACAATCAATCGCTAAAATAAGCACATTTTCAGATGAAAAATTGTATCTATAATGATGATTTGCATCATATAATATTTGATATTGAGTTACTAACAAAAGAACAAGATATATTTGTCTTAAAGTTTTTTTTGCTATGTAAAATAATACTAACAGGGGCTTCAAGAACCTTTGTGGAGCTTCTTGGGAATAACGAAGAAATAACTTAAAAAATATTGTGCACTATATTTTGTCAATAACTGAGCTACAACCAGTGGCGTAACGTACACCAACACATCGCAAAGGGGGGAGACAGAATTCTAGAAGGCCCAATGTCTGATTTTATGGTTTTGCAATCCTTTATAAGATTCTGCGAGGGGCCCAAAACCTGACTTTGCAGAGGGACCCTAATATTCTCCATCCCGCCACAAGCTATAACCGTCATAATATGTTTGTAAGTAAGGGTATTCGTGAAGAAATCTTGAATTAAAAGATTATTGTTTTAATAACAAACAATGTATGTACATTAAGTACATAAAGAAATATAAACTAAACTCAGTAGCGCAACAGCACATGAGGGTCAAAGCGTACTAGTTGTCATGACCTTGGGCACTGAGGTGCATGGGCAGATGTTCCGGTCAGTCCGACGCGAAACTCCCAGTGTTAAGTTCCCAAGCAAGTTTGGTGCTTATTTATCTACCCACTGAAGGGGTGAATAGCTGAGTCAACCTTGCCCACCCTGGGGTTTAAATCCTGGACCTGTGGCATGGAAGCGTAACACGCTACCATTCAGCCATTGGGCTTCCAAGTACATAAAGGACCAGTTAAAATGTCATACATTTTATTTTATACATCTCTATTGTATAAATCTTCAGAATAATTAAAACTTTCCAATACCCTAACTCATTACAGGGTTGTAATTAATCTGTTGTAACATTATAGGGTTGTAATTAATCTGTTGTAACATTACAGGGTTGTAATTAATCTGTTGTAACATTACAGGGTTCTAATTAATCTGTTGTAACATTATAGGGTTGTAATTAATCTGTTGTAACATTATAGGGTTATAATTAATCTGTTGTAACATTACACAGGGTTGTAATTAATCTCTATCCCCCAACAGATAATAGTGAGTTATCTTTATTGTTTCTCCCAATGTTAACTATTTTTTTTTTTTTTGAAGGGGGCGGTGGGGCTGATCATTCTCTTGATAATTACAGTGTCTTTGCACATTTGAATGGAATTATAATTTCTTCGATAAGTGTCTAATTGATGTGTTTTGCTCTATGTGTGTTCTTTTAAATCTTGTTAAATTATGTTAAATCAGAAAACAAATAATTTTTTCTGTTAAACACTTAACGGACTGATCAGGAAAATTTACGTTTTTGCTTGAATTTTTAGTACGCTGCGACAGTTTCCCATTTTATGCAATTGTGTTAGCTTTTCTACGTACCATTAGTTATACACTGCTGGACAATTGCTAAGGACGGATAACACTATCATCCATAGCAACCACAAAATGAAAGGAAGCAAAATGTGGAAAATTAGAATAAGTATGGGATATTAGTAAGAAGAAGTATGAGTATGTAAATTTTTTTCCACGTCTGTTCATCACGTGATAGCGTTCATAAGAGCTTTAAAGGTTTCGACGCGTGTGGACAGTTGTTGTTTCAAGTCAAAGTTTTACAGGAAAGATTTAATAGACGAACTTAAAATTTTTGGCATGTCTTCCCGACATCACATAGATGATTTTATGCGTGGCCGAATTATTGGAAAGATCGAAGAAGGGCGAAAAATGACAGATGTTGCCAGGGAGTTCGACATCGCTCACAGCGTTGTTTCACGGCTGTGGAAATCATTTAAAACTACTGGAATGTGTAGTAGACGGCACGGGGGAAGTCATGTTAGAAGTAGACGCCCGTGGTGCTGTCGGTGATAAATTTGTTTTTATGGACGACAACGCAACATGTCATCGAACACTCGCTGTTCAGAATTGTCCAGACAGCGAGGGTATTCAACCTCTCGTATGGCCAGCGCGTTCTCCAGATCTAAACCCCATTGAAAATGTGTGGGAAGCTTTGGGGAGGCAAGTTGCTGGTCGAAACTATCCTCCGACAAACAAGAACACCCTCATCCGTGCACTCACAGAGGAATGGGATAAATTGCCTCAACAGCTGCTGGATAATGTTGTGCAAAGTATGGTACGACGTGTGGAATGTTGCATCACACTCCACGGTGGACATATCCCGTACTGACACCTTTCTTTAAGGTGCCTGCTGACTTTTAGATGCATTGTTCCATTTCTCCGTACGCAGATCAAAGGAACATTTTTTTTTCTTTCAGATGTTTCACAGCTTTTGTACTTTCCAGAACAATAAATATTCTTTATTCTAAAGTCTGAACAGTGTGGCAACTATATTTTATCCTACTAGGCCTCATGTCTCGCTTAATCTTATGCTACATAGCAATTTGTGATCCGTCCTTAGCAATTGTCCAGCAGTATATATATATATATATATATATATATATATATATATATATATATATATATATATATATATATATATATATATATATATATATATATATATATATATATATATATATATATATATATATATATATATATATATTATAGTGGGTGATCGGTTAACGAACACTTTCACGAAAGATTTTTGTGTTCGGACAACGAACACTTTCTATAAAGATTTCTTGTGTTTGGGCAATGAACACATATTCGGATGTGATCAGGGAATTTATGAATAGGGAATTTATCAGGGAATTTTCCCCTGAAATTATGGATGAAATTTTGACTACTGCTAGAGATCTGGAATTGGAGGTGAACGAGGATGACATAGAAGAGCTCATAATAGAACATGAAGATGAATTGACGACAGAAGAACTCCAAGAAATTTTGAATGAAGAACACCAAGAAACACAGCGAAATGTGTCTCCTTCTGAATAAGAGGAAGACGAAAGATGGCCAATGCCGACATCTGCCATTAAAGATCTTTTGAAAAAGTGAGAGGATGTCACAGCAATGGTCTTAGAATGGCGGCACCCATACCAAGCTGATGTCAGTAGGTTTGGGGATCTTTACAACAATATGTTATTAATTACTTCCGGAAAATCCTGAAAAAGATAGAAAAGCAATCGACATTGGACATGTTCTTCAACGCCCCATAAGCAAAAAGTGAAAAAGGCTGATTAATATGCAAGACTATATGTATGTAATATTTTTTTTAAAACTTACTAAGAAATTATACATTTTTTAAAATTTAATTTTTAGTGTCTCCAGAACAAATTAATCGATTTCACATAGAAGTCTATGGTGAATCGATGATCTGTTAATGAACAATTCGGATAGCGAACATAGTCTTGGAACGGATTATGTTCGTTAACCGATCACCCACTGTATATATATATTAGAAGAGAGAGGAAGAGGGGAAGTAAACGAGGTCGCGTGTAAAATGTGACGCGGTTCTGATTTGTAGTTAGACTGACTGACAGCTGCAGCTCTTTGGGCCCTAAAAAAGAATCTGAACATAAATCTTATTTTTAAAAAATTAGTTTTCCACTGTACATGCCTTCATTACTGCAATGAAATAGCATTGTCGCGGATTGTATAAGCTGCAATTTAAACCTACTACAGAACCTTGAAAATACGCCTCTTATTTAAATACGAATAGCCTCTTAAAACCGGGATAAAATCGAGATTGTTTGCAAACCACAGCTCAGTAAATAAGAGAAAAAAGTACACGAAATTGTAAAACAAATATTGAATAAGAATTAGTAGACTTTAACAAATAAAAGTCTTTCAGTCAATTTTACATATTTACAAATTACACAGTTTATATTCGGCCGTTTTCTTTAAAGTGCATTCCTCTTACTTTTAGAGCTGAGCTCGCGAACCTGTGGCCAGCATTGCCGAATTGCGGTTTCGAGTCCAAGTTGGACTGGGTATCCACCATGTCGAGAAGCTGAAACACGTTTAAACTGTCGAGGCTTCAATGACGTGGTGGGGAAGTTTAAAAAGAGGGCACAAGAGCCAGGGCCGATCCTAGGAGGTGTGCAGCGTGGTGGCTGCCGCAGGCCCCACATATAGTTCTATCAATCAAGCACACACACACAAATGTTTTTACCTATTTCTCAAAATAAATCTCGAAAGTCCACTTTTCTCGTATCATGCTCTAATACATCGCCCAACATATTCTTAGGATTTTATCGATTTTCGGGAACAAAAAACAGTAAAAAATTAATTATTGAATGAATAATTAGCATTAATTTATAAAATTTGTTATTAATAACAAATACTTAATTAAATTTTACGCGCGCGCGTACTATACTCATAGGATTATGATAAATCGAAAAAAATTCAAGGAGTTTTTTGGGGGGGGGGAGTTCCGGACCTGATGATCCCTTCCCCCTTTGTGTGCGCCACTACTTCCGTTTTTTGAGGGGTTTTTCAAGGGTTCTAAATTTTTAAATACAACTGAATGCTTAGTGCTACGACACAAATTTCAATAACTTAAAGCAATTTATAGTCATATGACACCATGAAATTCCCAGCAAGGCGGAGGAGTAAATACTAATCAATGATATCTCTTAACAAGTAATATAAAAAAAATGTTTCGTCAATTCCTACTTAGATCGACAAAGAAAAATTTTATTTTAGCTACTTTTTATTAAATATTTACAATTAATATAAATATGTATATACATATGAAAGAATCACAGCATTAAGTGGTAATTAATTTTTATTAATTATCATTAAAGTATCGTATTGTCATGCAAAACAGTCGTGTGCATAAAATTTCAGTTCAACTGCATGCTTTAAAAGATTTTTTTCTTACGTTTTAAAGTTTTGACTCAAGTTGCTAAAAATGAAATCAACGGGGCTGTATATCTTAATTCTTTAAATAATTAGTTTAGGTCAATTAATTTTAATTAATTTATCATATTTTTACTCTAAACAATAGTGTATAGAAAATTTTTTTTCAGCTCAAATGAGGGTTTTAAAATGTGAGAAAAAAACTTTTCAAGTTTCGACACAAGTCGTCAAAATGGTCGCTAAATCACCATAAATTGTACTAACGTGGCTGTATTTCTCTTTCTTTGAATAATTAGTTTTAATCAATTAATTTTTATTAATTAAAATTAAATTATTGTATTGTCATCCGAAATAATCCTGTATATAAAATTTCAGCTCAATTGAGCGCTTTAAAATGTATTTTATTAACGATTGAAAATTCCACCAAGATAAATAAATAAATGAATAAATAAATAAATAGAGATTGTGAGGCTAATAGTAGCAATTGAAAAAATAGACTTAAAATATTTTGATAAAATGTTCAATATAATTACAAATCACACACAAAGAATCACTTTTTTTTAATAATATAGCGATCTTAGTCTTCCCAGAGTTTCGTGGTATCTGGGTGTGACTAGAATGTATTTTACCTTTACCTTTGGATAGTTGCAAATGTCGCTGAAGGCTGATTAGAATTAATTTCATACAATCCAGATTTTAATTTCCAGAGCTCTTAGTTGTATATACAGGTAAATAAGCATGTATGACAGACTTTTGATAAATTAATGCAGCTTTTTTCATGGAAAATGGCTCTTATCCCTCCTCGTCCGTCTTTCTTCTTGCGGAAGAATAAAGAATAAATCTTACTAATCGTAATAATAGTATAAATCTTACTAATATTAGTAATTGTATATAAATATTACTAAATATTAAACCTTACTGTGAGGGGGGGAGGGGGTTACAACCCAAATTATACAACTGTTCATACTCATTACTCAAATTGTAAAACTGTAATTTGCACATGTACATTACATAGTTCTTTTTATTCGTTCTTTGTTTTCGGAAAATTTGTTCTTGGCGCTCCTCTTTAGGTAAATTCATCACTGAAGCTGCATCGTTCCACACTTCATTGATAAAGTCCTCAGGTTTTAATAAGCCTGCACCTTTCTGGAAAGTTGATTGTTAATAAGTCTTCGTATGAGACAATACCTTTCATCCCACGCAACGATTCCAACCCAGACAATCGTTGCGATAGTTTTGTACAAGAACTTGCAATAATGTACTATCGCAACCGTATTGCTGTCATTATATGAAACGAAGCACATGTTTGCCAATTCAGAGTGAGGGATTGAATATTAACGTCGCACTTTTCAGCTACACTAGGGTTTTTGGTGACAGACCGCGCAATTTTGAACCATGGTCAAGTGACGTGGACGACACCTGAGCTGGCACGCCCTCTCCTAACTACCACACCACACCAACGGGAGGACGTTTGAGCTCTCGACAGATTTAACTTGTATCTCTGCCCTACACGGTGGGTCTTTAGTGGTACTGGGTGCGAATTCGTGACAAGGCCAGCCACGATCCGATATCTTGACCACTCGGCTACCGCGGCCACTTGCCAATTCAGAACGTACGATATATGCGAAATTGAGGTTGCCAACTTGGCGAGTTATCTTGAACGTTGGCATTGTTGCGATAGTACGTAATAAAATTATTAATTACAGTATTACGAAGCACCTTTTATGTATGTAGAGAGAGAAGATATTCCAAATAATATACTTAAAATATGTTAAAAATGGTTAGTCATTAAAAAACAAATTATATCTCAAAATCAAGCAGATGCTCTATTTTTGGCAGCAGCAAAGATTAAATGTGAACTCATCGGAATTCTAAATTTAGATTTTACTGCTGGATCTTGCCGAGTGTATCGAAGCCAATCTTCAAAGAATGGATTAAATTCCTGGCTTTTAATAAAAGTCTTAAGAAAGAAATAAGAGCTACGCAGAACATTCCCCATAAATTTTATGTTTCCAGCAACAACTCAACTCTCTAATTAAGAGAAAAAAATGGAATTGTTCTCCACATCCGCTGAAGATTTCTCGAATCAGACGATTTTTAACGAAGAGGGCGCGGTACCTCCGTCCCTTTGTCGTCCCCCCATCCGTGACCCTTTCACGCATGGGTGACTGGTGACGAAGAAAGTTGAAAGAAGCAATGGGAGAACAAAAAATTGACGGAGCCAGGTGAGCGAGAAAATACGGCTTCCGTTAGAGGAAGAACAAAGCTGTTCTGCGGGTCAATTGTTCTGGGAAGATGTTGAGAGGGGGAAACCAGAGGATGCGTCTGTTAATTGATTTGTGCAACTGGTATGTAGACCAGAGTGGAATTTAGAGGCCATAATAGGGCCGCAGTAGCCTAATCATTCTCTTTCCGGGCTATGTGGCCGGTGATGTTCAAGTAGTGTAGTGGACTCGAGTCCCAATCCCCGTAAAGACATGTCGTTCCGAAAAAAGAGAATTTCTTTTCCTAGTTAAACATCACTGAGCCTCAAATTCTTCCGTGTTCTGTTGTCGTTGTTACTTGTGCCGCCTGATAGACAGTAACAACATATCAATGCCCACGAAGTTCATCATGGGAAGGGCTAAATTTTTACGCTTGTCGTTAACCTAAGTTTTGAGCACCATGCAGGTGGCAGTACAATTTTGCACAGTTCCACCCTAATTTTGAGGGAGAACACCCTGGGGTGGTCAAAGGCCTCCCATTTTTCTTCCCCTTCCACCAACCTCACGGCTATTTAGAGTACCCCCTGCCGCAAAGACACTATACATTTACAAACATCCGTGCCTTCTCCAGAATTCGAACCCGAGCCCTAGACACCGCAATCAGCGTCACTAACCACTATACCGGATGGGCGGCTGGTGCGTTGCTGTTATACCTAACTCTTCCGGAGGTCTATTTTCGCCGGAGTGAGTGTTTATTAACGTCGAACTTTAGAGCAGCACAAGGATTTTGCGTGACAAACCTCATAATTTCAAAACGCAGTCTAGTGACTAGAACGACACCAATTTCCTAACTTCCACATCACGTCGTCCGTCACCAAAAATCCCTCGAGTAGCTAAACAGTGCGACGTTAATATTCACTCACGCACTCACTCTACGTCACATCAATGAGAGTATTTAGAATCGTTAAATCCATGACAAATTTAATGTACATCATCCTCTCTACACGGCGGGTCTTCAGTGGCGCTAGGACTCGAGTGAGTGAATGAATATTAACGTCGCACTGTTCAGCTACACGAGGGCTTTTGGCGACTGACCACTCAGTTTTGAACCATGGTCAAGTGACGTGAACGACACCTGAGCTGGCACCCTTTTTCCTAACTACCACACCACACCAACGGGAGGACGTTTGAGCTCTCGACAGATTTAACGTGAATCGCTGCCCTACACGGTTGGTCTTTAGTGGTACTGGGCTCGAACTCGTGACAAGGCAAGCCACGACCCGATACCTTGACCACTCGGATACCGCTGCCACGTTCCAGGACTCGAACTCGCAGTTGGACAAACGTAGGTCATGAGTTTGTGACCATGGCCATTAAGCTACCATGGCTACTTGAAGATTTTGAACGCCGAAAGATTGAACATAGATGACAGTTATTCCATTCGGTGGCTCTTTGGTAAGAAAAGAGCCAATATGGCAGATGTGTCCAGCATGTTGGAGTGTAATCAAAATTGACCGGACATGTCCAGCTTTTTCACTTCATTTCCAATATCTCTGCGCACACATATAAAGCATTTTTTATAATTTTTAATAAAATATAGTGTATTTATCGTATTGCAACACTTGATATTCTTCGTTATTAACTAAGTGACTCGTTATTCGTTATTAAATTAACTGACTAAAAAAATGCTTTGTGAATAGAATTTTTTCCCCCCAACAGAATCGTAGTTTAAACTGTTAATTAAATTGTGTCTGTGTCATAACACTTTTGTGTACTATTTTAATAACTTAAATGGCATTTTAACACCGGTTTATGCTGATTTTCATAAAAAGTTATCTTAATGTATATTCTTGGTGTTTTATTTTAATGATTTAAATTATTTTCCGTACTGTAAATGAATTTGTTCACAAATATTCTGTCTGTAGCAACCTGAGGATTTTAAGGTTTAGTGGCTATTACTTGCTGCTCTATCGACTGAGCTTTATTTTATGATTATTGAAAGTGCATTAATATATATGTCATGTTTCTTTAAAAAAGTAAAATTATATTGCTCGAAACAATTATTTAAAATTTTCAGTAGCGAATAAAATTAAATATTTTCTTAAGAAACGCCTTGCATGATACATACTTTATCAAGGAAGCATACGATTTTTGTCACTCAATTTCGTACAATTTTTTATTAATTTGAATTCCATTTTGAATATTTTACAATAAAATGATGTGAGGTTTCAACAATTTATCCGTCCGTGTATTTCTTTTATTTATTTAAAGAAAAACATTACCAAAAGAATTTATTTTAATTCCTTACCTTACGTTGGAATTGAACACATATTCCATATCAATCCTTTTCGTCATAATCCGTAAAAAATGTATTATGCTAGTTAATAAATTTAGTATGAAGTTAAATATTTATATTTGATTGCAGTTCTGTTGCGGGAAAGTTATTTTAAGAAATTAATTTTTTTTACAATCATAATATATTCAATTTAGCTAATGATCTACAGATTTTTTAAAAAATGCATGTATGCCTGAATAAAAATACACTCTGTCGCAAAAAATATATGCACCCAGAAGAAATCAAGCTACAATCACGAAACTCTGCAAGAATGTAGTCTGGTAAGAGATATGCAAATGATTAAAATTTCGAAGCCAATGAGACAAGGCTAAGTGTGCTATGCGCATATTAGTTGCGCAACTGGGAGAGTTTAAAAGCATGAGTACGAGCGCCGTACGGCTATCCAAACGAATCTGATGACTTTGATAGACGATATTGAGACTTAGGATGCCTCTAAGACGTAACCGGCGGCAGTACGAGCAGCTGACGGACTTTGATAGGGGCCGTATAATAGGCCTCAGAGAAGCAGGTTGGTCGAATAGACGTATCGGCCGCCACCTCGGTCGGAGCGATATGGTAGTTGCTCGGTGTTGGCAACAGTGGATCACAGAAGGTAGTGTGTACCGTCGCGGAGGGTCAGGACGTCCCAGGAACACAAATGATCGCGAGGATCGTGCAATCAGAAGAGTGGCCACTTCGGCACCAACAACGTCGCTAGCATCGATTCAACGCCACTTACCTCCTTCCAGACATCCAGTGCAATCAAGAGAAACCATAAGGAGACGACTGACCGAAGTTGGCTTGAGGAGCCGACGTCCGCTAAGACGCTTACCACTGACCCCACATCATAGGCAGTGTCGACTGGATTTTTGCCGACCTCGGGCAACTTGGAGTGTAACAGACTGGAGACTTGTCATCTTCAGTGATGAATCCCGATTCAGTCTCAGTGCTGATGACCACCGCACACGTGTCTGGAGGCGCACCGGCCAGCGGTCCGATCCGGCATTTATTGTCGAGCGGCATACAGCAATTTCACAAGGTGTGACAGTGTGGGGAGCAATTTCTTGGGACACACGATCATCTTTAGTGGTCCTTCAAGGCACTTTGACAGCTCGCAGATACGTGGACGATATTTTAACGCCGATTGTGCTACCCATGCTATCAAGTCGCCCAGGTGCCATTTATCAACAGGATAATGCTCGTCCACATACTTGGCGACTCTCCCAACAATGTCTTCAAGGATATGACGTCCTACCATGGCCTGCCAGGTCACCAGATCTTTCGCCAATAGAGCATGTCTGGGACGCGCTGGGAAGGCAACTGCAGTCGTCCCGAGATACAGGAGAATTAACTGCGCAGATGCAAAGACTATGGCAGGATCTTCCACAGGGGGTCATAAGTGATCTAATTGAATCGATGCCACGCCGAATTTCGGCTTGTATAGCTGCCAGAGGTGGCTTTACTACTTACTGATTTTTAACCTTTTGCAAGCTGTAACCGCTTAATAAAATGATATTTTGTTCTGAATTTTTAATCATTTGTTTATTTTCATATACACTACATGCATACCAAATTTCGTGAATGTAGCTCAATTTCTTCTGGGTGCATATATTTTTTTGCGACAGAGTGTAATTATAATCTGTTCTTTTTAACTATTAGTGATCTATTATAATTTAAAAATTTATCGTGCAGTTAAAGAAAATAATAAATGAATATGTATATAAAAATATTACACTAATAAATTAATACATTTTATAAATTTTATTATATTTATTAATTATTTAAGGTGAACTGTGTGTATCCTTATACAGACATGATTAATAATTTTCTTAAGAATTGTCTGCTTTCTGATGAATTATATTGTTTAAGTTGGCATTAGTTTTGATTTTGTTTTAGTCATTGAAGGATTATTTTAAAAACTTCTTCTCACTTGAATTATTCATTGTTATACATCAGTAATTTTTTTATTAATCTTCTTACCTCTTGTTTAAAGCCTTTAAAATGCTACTTTCACATTTAGAATAACAGAGTAACATAAATTTATTAAGCTAAAAATCGCAGTTGCTTCCGTTAAAATTTTTGCCATTTAATAATGTGTACAGCTATATATAAAGTTTTAGTTTCCAAAATTTTGTTTAATTACGAAACAATGTTTACTTTATAAAATGTATTTAATTATCCCACTGCTCTTTGTGCATTTCACCTAGTTTAAGATAAATAAAAACTGCTGTTTGATCTTTTAAAGAGTCGATTTTATTTAATGTTTTTTTTTACTTAATGTATGGTAAATTATCTAGCATTATGACAAGGAGTTTCAGATTTCTCTTATTCTAGGGGTGGGCGACCCAAATGACTTTGTGGGCTACTTCGAAAAAACATAATAATTCCGCGGGCCGCATATAAAATTATATATCTTTATATTGTATTTGGACCCATTACAAACATTTATTGGAGTGAAAATTTAAAACAGAATGAAGTATTATCATTGTTTTAATTGTTTTTCATAGATACAAACATAGATAATATGATAATAATGTAATGGTTAAATAATGTTTAATTTATTTAATAAGTGAGACATTTTTCGCATTAACAGAAGAAATGTGATAAAATAGATATAGTTATGGGATTTATTTGTTAAAAAAACACCAAAAAACAAAAATATTGTACAAAATAGTCGTATTTTGTAAAGTTGTAATGAATCTCACGGGGGCCGCAAAATTAATCAAGGTGGGCCACAGGTTGGCCACGCCTGTTCTAGGAATTGTCCCCTGTATTTTTGCAATTGTCTGCACGTTAAAGCCGCTTGTGCAGCATAAAAGCGAGATTAATAAGACAAAAAAAATACAGTAATCGAATCTACGGTAACATAGTGGCAGCGATAGCTGAACAGGTACGTCTTAAAACTTCTTGAGGGCCTGGGCCCCTACAGAAATAGAGGCCTCACCTATGACCCTTAAAAGTAGAATACTCAAATACTCGTACAAATAATAACCCGAAAGTCTGAAATTCAACTATATAGACTACCGTTTGGTGTGTTGGAAGTTGCTGTATCCAGTGTTCTCTTGTATCGGGATGTGGATTTTTTTTTATTGCCGTCGCAATGTAAAGCATCGAGAGTGGAAATTGAGACGGACCTCATAATTTTAGAACCTGGTTCAATGACGAGGACGTGGTGGCATCCCACTTCCCAAAATTCCACATCAGCCCCTCTGCATGACAGATCAATGGCACTAGTACTCACGACTAGTTCGTAACCATAACTATATCACGGCCACATCGAGATGTGGATGTTTGAAGATTAAGTCAACTATAGTCGTAGGTATTCTCTTTCTAACCTGCTTGTTATTCATGTGATTGGAGACCTTCACCAGCAGCCCTTTTTTATTACCAGAATGTGTATTAATCAAGCAGGAAATGAATATCGCAATAATGCTGTTGCAAGAATCGTCCATTAACAATGAGAGCATAATTCTTTTAAAGACCATCGAGTGGTGGTTAGAAGAATGCTATACCGGCTTAGGTGTCGTCTTCTTCATTTCATTTTAGTTCAAAATTAAGAGATCCGTCGCTAATAGCCACCGTGTTGTTTTTAGTACGACGTTAATTTAAAAAAGGCAAACAAATCATCCAGGGGATTAATAGAATTGTTTCAAAAGACGTCAAAGAAAACATCTGGGAGAGAAGTAGATAAGTCTAGAGCAGGGGTACTCAACCTTTTTTACTGCCGGGCCACATACATATGGCAGCTTTTTCACGCGGGTCGCATACATATGATGGCTATTTCACGCGGGCCACAACATAAGGATTAATGGAGGACAGAAGGGAGGGGGGGGGGGAGAAATGCTTTAAGACCAAGATAGCGTAGAAAAATTAAAATGTAAAAAATTGTTTAAAATATTAAACTTCCTATTTTGCTTTTTGTAATTGTTATTTTTTATTTTTTCACTGAATTTTTCTATATTGGAAGCATTTAAGAATCAGTCCTTCACAATTTCTGCATCAGTAGACGGTTTCATATGATCACCAGTAATATAACAAATTTTATTGGGTGCCTTTGTTACCAGTGAAAAAAAACTTTTTGCTGTTGTAAAGATTATTCAAGAAAGCCTATTAATCACCTCTTGAAACAGATCTTCGATTAAAAATGTCATTCGATGATTCCTATTTTTTGGTATTTTTTAAATACAACACTGTCGTGACAAATGAAAATTATTGATCCATGCTTGTTTTTCAACCACAGAATATAGTCAACTTCCCAATCGCCTTGAAACAACCTATTTCTTCGAATATTTTTCGCTGGCAAGATACGAAAGATAGTTAAAATTTAGTTCCACTCATAAAATGGCTGCTATTCCACTGTTTATTATCACTAATAAGAAAGAAAAAATATATCA